>OY735263.1:2642110-3172675 GCA_963457715.1 Argyresthia albistria
CTAATCACAGCGGTTCAAGTAAAAGTCATTCCGAATGATCCCTAAAATTCCCTAAAAATATGACAATAACTTTTTAATAGCATTTTCCTTGCAGCATGTACCAAATGTGTGTTCGTTTACCTAGTAAAGACATCTAATGATGACATAGCGCGATTTCCTGAAAACCTTTAAGAGGGCTTCATTAAAGAGTATTATGCCTGCAGGTTTGAAACCAAAAACGACCTCTGGAATAGTCTGATCAGCTCATCCACCTCCCAGTTCACGACGAAGGAAGGTCTAGAGATGGTGACCAAGCTGATGCAGGAGCACAAAGGGCAGTTCGGGTCCGCCGAGCACATCATCGAAAGCAACGTGAGGAACATCAGGGAAGAGGCTGTGTGGTCCAGTGAGAACCTACCAGTTATATCCAGCTGGTTAGATGAATATTTGGAGAGGGTGAAAGCGTAGTTGTGAAACTAGATTACGTCTGGGCGAATGCGGAGACGTTGGCTACGGAGAAAAGATTTTGGAAGGCTGGGCAGACGTCTCTTGTTTGATAGGTATGTGAGATTGCCCTTCCTAGCAAAATCTTATACGTGGCCTGCATTGCCTGCGTTTCAGCACAGCAAAGTAATATGCCCAGACTCAAACTGAAATCTTTTGGAGTTTCGTAGTTATGGTGATGGGATCTCCAATGGGACCACCACCCGTTTAAATTACGATGATTTCCTGATTAATTTTTAAAATATTTTATTGTTATGAGAACCTGTTGTACATGAATGATGAAGCTTTACATGAAGTCCTTTTTGCAAGACGTATTATTTCTTCGATTATTATGTAAATTAAATAGTTTTTAATTTATGAATTTGTTTATTTTGTAGGTACCTAAGTAAATACTTCTTGTTTTCTTACTACTCGTAATGCTCAACTTAATAAAATCTTTGTACTTAAAAACCTCCAGAACGAGTAATGAGCGAAATAAAATGTTATCAGTAATTGTTGAGGCGTGAAGCTTGTTGCTCGAAAATTAGTTACACAAGTTTTTTTATTTCTACAAACAGTGAATTTAACTAGTCTAATAGGTAACTTGAAAAACCATAGAATCTGCTAATCCCGATATAGACAAACACATGAACTTTGCCAGATGAACTTTGAAATCGACATAGATGGGTCCGAAATCTGGGTTCCTCCTTAGTGTTGTCTTTTTAATGGAAATCGCACGAAATGTATATATATGGAGTTGTTTTAATTTTTTCTTGATTCCAACCCAACCCGAGTATAGTCGTAGTCATTCTGAAATCTGCAGCAACTTCATTTCTATTGTGCCAGATCGCCCACCGCGGAACAAAGGAGGCCGGGGCTGGGAGAAACTGTTTGTTGTGCCATTCGTTGCCGTTGTGCTCCATATTGAGAAATGCAGTGAACGGTATAGTGTGACATTCTCGCGTATAACTTCCCCGGTCTACGAGGGAGAGTGGGACGCTGAGGCGGAGGCGGGCGGAAGGGCTGTGTTACAAGAACGACTATGAGGCGTATCGGTTTTGCCACACAGCAAGAGGCATCGTTTAAGGGCTCTACTCACGATGCAATCTGTTTCGCGATTTGTTGCTGCAATGTGTAGTTCTCTCTGTCTATCTTCCTATCCTGTCTTTCTGTTGCAAATTGTTAGATTGCGAGACAGATTTCATCGTGAGTGAGCCCTTTACGATTACAGGACAGTTAGAAAAAAACGGATCTTGATATGTTTGAGACGTCGTCGTCACTGTTTCAGGTTTCCTTGAGAAGATATTTTAGTGTTAGAACAGAAGCAAAGTAGGTTATACGTTAAAATGCATTAACTCTTTTATTTTTTATTTCGGTTGTTTGTGACGTACAAATCAAATTTCTCTCGCAGCTATTTCTACAGGTCACATAAAATCAATCACCTTATAAAATATGCAGTGCTTTATTAAATATAACTTTGCAATGATGACTGCACGTTTCTGGCCTGACGACTAAAGCTAAAGTGCTGAGTGCGTAATGCAGCATATCATGCAAGCAGCAGCAAGCGTAAGCTAAATGTAACACAGTCCCCCTTTCCCCTTATTACATGGACTATAATGTGTGGGAGTGTCTGCCTCTAAACACAGGCTAGAATAAATAGAGCACAATCGCACTCCGGACTATCCCGCGCGCGCCTGAATTATTGTTATTACTTGTATTTGCCTTTACTTACAATGGAAAAATGCTTGCGGTAGGAGCCTCGAAAAACACAGAAGAAAAATCTTTTTATGTAGGTATCGTATAACTCTTTATCTACTTTGGTGCATCTATAATATAACAGAGGCTACGAACGTTCTTCCAAATGGTTTCTATTTCATGCTATACAGTCGATTTAATCGTCCTCGCACGCGTTTACGACATGTACGTTCAGCCCATACAAACTGCTAGGATTCAATTCCCACATCATCATGACCCTATAAATGGTTCTCTTTGACATGCTCTAGTGTACAGTCAGCAGCAACGGCCTTTTTAAGTAGAACTTTTAATTTGTTTATTTAGTTAACAAATGGAGATAACCGTCATTTACATCACATAAACCACGGAGGTTTGAGCGTGATGCTGGGCAATCAGAACTTATAATTCCATCCTTTAATTATTTTTAGAAGAAATTAATTTAAAAAAAGGTTAAAGCCAAGCTAAGCAAGTCTAATGATTAATAACAAGAACATAAAATTCAGATGCGGTGCGAAATTGTGAAATAAAACATTGTGACAGACAGATTTTCTGGCAACTTCAGAAGACTTTTTTATCGAGCAAAATTAATAAAATAACGTTTATGGAAAAGCAAAGTCACGCTGACACTCGTGTTAAACAAGCTAGTGAAAAAGCATACAGCAAATACTCGTCATTCCGAGCGATTTGTGTTTTGCTAAAGGCTGTTTTTGGCTTAGGCGCCGCGCCGCCGCCGCGCCGTCTTAAACCAGTGCTTATTGCAATGTGAGCTTGAGTTCCAAGTGAAGAGACGGCGGCGGCGCGGCGGTGGGCTAGACCCCTGTAACTCATAATAGAGTGTTGAATATCTGCCGTAGGAAAGAAAGAAATAGCGTTTATTACACAACAGACCATAGGTAGTGAGTGCCGCGGTGTGTTCTTTCCCTCTGCTGTGCAAAAGGCCCTAACTAAGCATTGTGCTGAGGGCGGGGGCCCTCAGCGCTGGTTTTCAGTTAGGTATACGCCGTAGGTAGGCGCTAACGTGTGCCTCTGCCACGCCGTATGATAAAAGGCGTCACGCTATATTTTTGTGTGTAAAGATTTCAGCTTGATGTGTAGTTAACTGTACGTTAACCTCCACTTACTCGATTCTTGGGGGTTACACAGGGTGTAACAGAAGGGTGTAGTCATATTTCAAGGAGTTGTTAGGCACCTCATTTTGAGCAACTTTTACTATGAAACCGATTTGATCAGAGCAACTATATTTTTCATTGCTCCATACGTTTTGGTCCGGGCGGGCGGTCAGCTGAGTTGTATGGAGAAGTGAAAATTAAAGTTCATTCATAGTAAAAGTTGCTCAAAATGAGATGCCTAACAACCCCCTAAAATATGACTACACCTTTCTGTTACACCCTGTATTACACACTCCACCTGACTTATCCATTGCAGTTGCAAAGACACTTGATATGCTTGAGCGGCAATACAGCCAAGCTTGTAACAGTTGTAGCGTTTTATTATACAAAGCGACTAACTTTAGGTCGCACTTGAATTTCAAGTTGCGTTTAAACAAATGACTACTCTACTTAATGAGGATTCTCGGGAGTCATTGTTATTTAAATGACAACTTATGATTCGTAAAACTCAGGGTAAGATTCGAAATGACACCTTTCAGCTTTAAATTGGTTTCAGATACGTCCCAACTCGGCAATTTTTACGCACTTGAGATACCTCTCAGAGGTAAGTCTGGTTTATCATTAACCCCCTAAGTCAAGCCATTGTCATTCTCCTGGCCGAAAAGGGAAAAATATTGACATTAAAATTAGTTTGACAGTGGGTACCAACGTCAAAAATTAGACATTCATTGACGTCTTGGTACCCACTGTCAAAATAATTTTAATGTCTTTTTTTATAATTTTAATGTCAATATTGTTCCAAGGACTCTTTTGCCCTTACGCGACAGGGGGTGTAGGCCGAGGACTTGATGAAACTCTCAGAACTATTAGATAATGTCTTATTATTGTTAGCTCTGAAAAGGCAGTCTTGAGTGGTTTTGATAAATAACTCTACAGCAATCTTTCCCTCTTTTCCACCCTTATTTTCCCTCCAAGCGAGCCCTATAATAAAACCCCCTGAATCCCAGCTGGATCCGGAGTATAACTTCAATGCTCCATAGCTGCGGCGAAGGCTAGCCCCTTGCCCTGTCACGAAAAATGAAGTAGGTTGAAGCACCGGCTAAAAGTAGGCACAGTTTTGCCTCTGCCCGTATGCCAAAAGGCGTGATGCTATGTTATCAATGAATCTCAGTGCTATAATAATACGACATTCTAGAATCTACGACAACCCACTTAACGAATCAGAAATTAATTACCGTATGGCTCGGGAGAAGTGCTCGCAGGCGCCAATCATGGGTTCCTTCGGTTTTTCTCAAGCATCGGCCGGGCTCGAGAGCACCCTTGTCGATAGTACTGTATGACCAAATATCGACTATCGATAGTTTCCAGCAAATAGTTCCGGCTGATGGCACAGAAGAGATAATAGTACTCCGTACAGAACGGCCACTCCCTTCCCCGCGCTGATTCAGATACCGCACCCCACCCCTGCTGGCGTCAAAAGATTGGTTAAAGAATCAATAAACAGGGCTGAACGCCTGACGAGTGACGACGACGACGCGTATACTTAATATCGCTGCATTTTCCGCGCCACCAGCCCTAGCAAAGTTTACGCACAACATTTGCACGTATACAAACATCATTTGGTTATGTAGTAGTAATAGGTGATTATTTTACGAGCGTTCTATTGAGTGTCCGAGGTGTGCTGATGGTTGGATAAGCATGGCCTATTTATGTCCCTATTGAGGGGCACAGGCCTTTGCCCAGACAGACACGTGGACTTATAATGGTTGTGGAAAGTGTTGGATGGTTGCATAACCGTCTTCGTATATTAACTATGATGGGCATTAACAATGATGATGGGTTATTATTTAAAGGGAGTCAAAGTTGACTTGAACTTAGTGCTAAATTGATTTCTATCTTTCGACCCACAAGAAAGTATTCTCATCGATAGAAAGTGGGCATCACTACTCGCCGCGATAAAAACGAGGAAATTGCTTGAGGTTTATCAATTAAGGCACCGATTAAAAAAATGAAGGTTGAATGTGAGTTTAATAAGGTTTAAATTGAGGGTATTCTTAAGTTAATAAAAATTACAGACTGATCCTGTTATGTAAATGCAGAACACTACTTCTTCAACTGTTACACACAACACTTGTTTTTCAAGACAAATGAATGGCGATTGTTTAATACTACTAGAAAAATCCTGATATTGATGAGTCTTTTGTAAAATAATTCAATGCCTCTTATAAATTCCCTGTTCCCTATTGTAAAATGAACCGGCACAATTATCTTTGCTATTGTTTCATGAAATCACTTCACTTGCAGGCGCGAAATGTAAGCTCCACATTTGGAGCCTGGACAAAAAAGCTCCCGATGCTCAGGTGCTGTGTATGTATGTGTGTGGATTGAATTACTCACGTATTCAAACCATGTGGTCCATTCACTTCAAGAGCCGGATCTCTATTCGAAATCTCTGAATTCTAGAGATTAATATCAGCAATCTCTGTCAAATTAGATAACTACTTTTAGTTTCTATAACAATTCCTGTCAAATTGTTGTTTTGTATGATGTTTGCTTGCTTTGAATTGACGTTTGATCAGAGCGCGGTTAAAGGACGATTAGTAGATATTTAATGAAGAGTAGATTATCATGATGATGATCATAATAATGATGATGATTTTGTCTAGAGAATGGAGCGAAGCGCCACCATGTACGCTAACTGAACATTATACATGACAACAACTGACAGCCTAAGTGACGTTTTCATAGTGGCGTTAGTAGGTAGTTCTGCTTTGGCCGTTTCGTCCAACGATCTTTTGGCGCGTGAGTGACGTTTGCAGGGGGGCGACATTTCTACGCAACTTAATGCAACGAACCTGTCAAAAAGCGTTAATTCTACCTGTCACCGCAAGCCAAAAGATCGTTGGAAAGCAGTAACTTGGTGGCTCTCTTTGGTACGACTATCAATATTAATGTCACCGGACATTTGTCAATTTTAAAAGAAACGAGATGATTAAAAATATACGGACTAGAGCTACTGTAACACATTGTAGCTCCTCGTTGCGACATACTCTATTATTATTGTAGCTCTATTAATAAAAACATATTCCAGTTCTGGAAAATGTCCGTTGCTCATTTGTCAGACTAGTTCGCCGGATTGGTTGGCCAGTGTATAGCCATGATCGGCTTTCCCAGCTCGTACTAATGGAAAACGCTCGTTGGATAATTCATGGAGTTTATTTTGGATTACGTTTTTTTGGAACGATGACCCGGTAACGATATTTTATATAATTTTATATAAAAATTCGGAAAAGCCTGGCTTACGTAATTGAGGTAGGCAGCGCCTACCTAACCTAGTTACCTGTTATATATAACGATATATGCGTTTACGTGTTTAAGTTATATTATATAGATGAACGAGAATGTGTAAACATATTTTGGGCTGTTGTAGGGAAATCAACAACATAACATAACAGCGTCACGCCTTTTCCCATACGGTGTGGCAGAGACACAACTGTGCCCATAGAAAAAATATTCTGAACAATTTTTACAATGAAACCTTTGGCGTGGAGATGTCCCAGGGCGGTTCATTCAATTAAATACGTATTTTTTTTCTTACGGCTATAAGTTAGTTTTTACTTATTTGATATTATTAATTCATAATTCTTTATTGCACGGAAAACAATGTGACACATAGTCTTAAAATAAAGGTATATAGGCAAAGGCGAGCTTATCTCTAAAAAGAGATTTCTTCCAGAAAACCTAGGCAAGATAGGACAGATTGTTCTGAGAGAATAGTCCAAGTGCACAATAAATAAAATGAAGCTAGATGAAACTAGATATATTATTTAATTTGTCTTCCTAAAGAATAAAACCAATATGGATAGAAAACTTGTGTTTCCGCCATACCGCTTGATATAATTGTTCCCAAAGGGGTAGCCTACAGAAACAGGGATTAACAATAAAGATATAATAATCATTAAACTTGTCTCTAACGACAGGAACTTTCCACTATTCGTGGGGCTTACCTCAGCAGTAAGTATCTCAAGGGAAAACGCTCACACAAAAGCTCTCAGGGAATTCAGACCGCAATTTGCGGAAAAAAACGCTGGGAACAATTATGATGAAATGAATTCCACTGAATTCACTGAAATAGCGGTATATTATGAAACTTTGGACTTTATTCATGCATTTTTTAATGACTCTACATAAAGTTCAATGCTATCGAACAACATCGTAATTGTTATCTTTTCTGATATTTAAAAAAAACATTCTAATAGTGATGGAAATCATCGCGAGAAAACCTTTACATATTATTTTTAAAGCGGTGGCGATGAAATCCCTGCCTCTCACGCATATGAGGGTATTGAATAGCTGTCTAACGTGAGCAACGACTTCAATCTCGTATGGGAAAACGCGTGACGCTATGTTTGTTTTGACAGAATTGTTGAATGGAGGAATCGTTCTATAGTTGCCTATGATACAGATAACGTTAATATAACTACGCAAAACTTGAGAATTGGTAGCATCCCCAATAGTTCTATGAAACTACCCTAAAAATCAAGTTCCAATCTCTAAATGAGACTATACCTACAGTACAACACATTTATACGTGTTAAGGCGCGATCTCTCAAGAGACGGATAAACAGTCTTCTTCTTCTTCATCTTTTTATTAATGGCGTCCTAACATCTTTTGAGGTTAATTTTGCCAGTGTCAAGTGGTCAGGTTCTCATTTGAGAACCTGGAAATTATAATGTCTTGAGATGATTTGATGACTATGATCATGATGATTTGTCGCTCGTTAGCACTACCCGGGAAGGACGTGAAGGGCTGTGGGTTCCAAGTAATTCCTTCGGACGTGAGCGACTGCCTCCCCGGATAAACAGTCAGATGACTTTATTTGAAACTTCATGTATGTCAAATGTCAAATGCCTCAGATAAACAGACAGATTAACGCTATCTGAGGATGGTAAGATCGGCACTGAGGCCGGGTCTTTCAAGAGACGGATGAACTGTCAGATAACTTTATTTGACACTTTCATATGTATGTATGTTTCAAATGTCAAATGCCTCAGATAAACAGACAGATTAACGCTATCTGAGGATGGTAAGAACGGCACTAAGGCCGGGTCTTTCAAGAGACGGATGAACGGTCAGATAACTTTATTTGACACTCTACATGTATGTATGTTTCAAATGTCAAATGCCTCAGATAAACAGACAGATTAACGCTATCTGAGGATTGAGAGATCGGCATTTAATAGAATAAAGACTCGAACCAGTTTATACTAATTTATAACATCGCATTTCTTAAAATTTTCATGACTATAAATTAATCCAAGGTGGCCGACTGGCTGAGGCATTTGTTTTTAATTATTTTTTTAAGTGCCTGTCGTCAGTTGCTAATGAACTCTGGCGCAAATTGAATCGGTGCGGGGCGGGCGGGATGGGGCGGTCTCCCTCAGAATAAAAAGTACTGGAAGACCAATAAAGTCTCCTGAATTGTATCTACATGATGGTGCCGTCGACCGGCAGCTAGATGGGTCGATGTCATTACCAATCTCGCGGGGATGACCTGGATTCGATTCGATTCGGCACAGCACCGGATAAGTTGCAAACAAGCTGCCGTTTATGATGATGATGGAAAAAGTAAAGTGGCCATGGGTTCTCTGTTACCAAACGACACAACACGATCGAGTTTAGGCTCATTTATTGGGTATGAGCCTATTTGCAGAGTTAAGATTTAGAGAAACGACGGTTTAGTAGTTTAACTCAATTCCTTATATTGGCGGGAATTTACGTACTTGGAAGGCTATACGACTATGTCCTATCAGCTTGAGAACACACCAGAAAACAAGGAGGGTCTGGGCGGTTACAACGCCTTTTATAACACAGCTATGAACTAACTTTTTAAATACAGAGTAGCCAACCAAACATCAAGTGTGGCGGTTTCACAGATTAGTTTTTGTACAATCGATTCTCAATCGAATAATCCAACACGCACCCTCAAAAACTGATCATGATTTTGAAATCATTTTATAATTAAGGTATACATATTGCAATACCTACACAGAACATATTTCCTTCCAAGTAACTGCTGGGAGTAAGTAATTACATATTTTTTATGATCCAACATTCGTTGCAAGGACTAGGGAAAACCCAGAAAAACCTAGTCAGATCATGTCATAATAATTTAACTTAATATTATCATTTTTAAACAATGATTTTGTTAATGTACATATTTGTAACACAATAAACATTTATTGTAGACCCATTTCCACTCTTAATTTTTGAAAACTGATTGTAGGTAGCGGCTTTGTCATCAGATGTGCCAGTTGTGCACCTGTTGGTATGTAATATAATTTAATTACATTTTTCTCTACTTTTTCACGGGTCAAGTAATATTTAATATCTATATGCTTGGACCTTTTGTGGCTTGTAGGATTCTTCGCAACACTGATACAGCCGTTATTGCTTCAAAAATGGTAATGGGTGTTACAATTTGTATGTTATTGCTTAACATTAGTGATTTTAACCATGAAGCTTCCTTTACAGCCTCATACAGTGCCATATATTCCGCTTCTGTCGAAGAAGCTGCAACGGAGGACTGTTTCTTACACATTCTGTACACTTTCTGTACACCATGTTATTGTACAATTATGGAAAGACTAAAATATATATCCTGTTGTACTATGTCTATCACTTTTATCTCCACCTCAATCGGAATCTGCATACCCACACAGTACATTCTCAAAATTACCTCTTTTATACACTAATTTCAAATCAATTGTGCCCTTCAGGTATCTAAGCATTCTTTTAAGACATTGCCACAACTCCTTATTATTCTTATTTGTGTATCTGCTCAATATATTGACACTCGCACTTAGATCTGGCCGAGTACATAGCATAACATACATCAAACAGCCTATAAGGATTTTACAGGGCGCATCATATTTAACGTCTGAATTCAGAGCCTCATAATTAGGTTTACTTTCTAGAGGAGTACTTGCTGGATTGCAGTCCTGCATATTATATTTACACAGTATTGGTTATATATACTAACTTTGATCTAATGTAACATTTTATCTAGTTATTCTTATACCTATAAATAATTTTATCTCATTCATATGAGTTATTTTAAATTTGCTCATTAGATACATTTTAAAATTATTCATTGTTTGGACATCGCACACGCAACGACTAAATCATCGACGTATAGTACTATATATATGTTTTATGAATTTCACCTTTATCTAATACATATAAACACTTATCAACATCCGAATTTAGAAACCTTTCTCTTTTAGGGATTGCTCAAAGACTTCAAACCAACATCTTGCAGCCTGCTTGCATACTTTGTTGCCTGTTTAAATTACCCTTCAGGAATTTCCATGTAGATATTTTTCTTTTAACTTACCATTTAAAAAGGCAGTTTTAACATCTAAATGATGAACCAGTAAGTTATTTTGATTTGCAAAAAGTAATTATCAATCTAAAACTAGCAATCTTAGCTACAGGCGCAAATGTTTCATTGTAGTCTACTAGATATTCTTGACTAAAGCCTCTAGCTATCGTCGAGCTTTATATCTTAAAGATTTTTCATATTCGTTATGTTTGATAGTGAAAATCCATTTACAATTGGTATTGTATTGACCAAGTATTATTTTTCTTAAGGCAGTTTAATTCATATTTTATTGCGCTATCCCAATTAGTTTTTATCTTTTCAAATGAACTAGGTACTTTACAAATCAATGTTTGAGCACACTGGTAAATATTCATCATCAGTTTCATCATAAGATCATAACATATACCGACCTCTGATTCTATCGCTCCTCCTCAATTAATTACTTTTACCTTTTTATTAATCTGTGCTTTTACTCTCATCTGTGATTTTAATAGGTATGTCATTGTTTTGCGTTTTTGGGTCTGGGTCACTACATAATTTACGAATTGTGTTGGGACTGTGGTCAGATTTCACCTGATCTGCATCAGAGTTATTTCTACACTGAGACTTTGACACTGATTTAGATAGACCATCATTATTATCAGTTTTGTCATGAGAATTTTGAACATTCTCTTCAGGCTTAAACTTAGGCCTGGATTCCTTGGTTGGAAATTTGTCTCATTTATTATAACTTTTATCACAGTCACAAACCTTTCGCATTCTACACTCCAAACTTTATATCCGTTTGGTTCATAGCCCACCAGTTTTTTTTTTTTTTTTATCGATTTGTCGTCAAACTTTGCCTTACTGGTTTTATTATGGACATAGACTGTAGTACCAAAAACCCTTAGGTATTTTAGAACCGGCTTTTACCATGCCATAACTCATATGGTGTCTGAGATTTTTTCAATGCCCTCGTTGGTGTTAGATTTATTAAATGCACTGCAGTTAAAACTGCTTCGCCCCAAAATACTTTATCTAACTTTGCCTTATGACATGAATCATAGCACGGGCTTTCTCAGTTATCGTTTTTACCATACGCTCTGAAACACCATTGAGTTGAGGCGTTCGTGGAACCGTTTAATGATATATATACCTTTATGCACGCAATTTTTTTTTTTTTACCTCAGTGGATAAATACTCGCCACCGTTATCACAGTAGAGATTTACTAATTTTGAATTGAATTTAGCTTCACACTTTGCAAAAAGTCTTTGAAACAAGCGAACACATCTGATTTATAAGTTATTTATCAGGTAAGTTACGCAATAGTGTGTGAATTGATCGACAAACAATATAAAGTAATTTTTGTTATCAATTGTTGGAGGAGTGATAGGCACACATCTGAATGGCGCTATACAATGGTCGCTTTACTGGCTATTTATCCTTACTCTCTGTTACTACCGATCGTCTGTTTTCCAGTAATGCACGGTTCACACAATTTTTCGTTAGGAACCACTGATTCAATTAGTTTTATATCGTCCATCATATCAATGCCTTTTATTTCCTGGAATTAATTTTTACTCAATCGTTGATGCCATAATTCATAGTCACTGTTGTTCGTGCATATTTGGGAAACAGAGCGATGCACTATCACAGATAACATTATAGCAAATAAGTTGTTTCAAAACATACCATTCATGAGCTTCTTACCACCTCAGTCAGTGATGTGGGCTCCATGTTGGTCGAAAACAACGTTCAGGCTGGCTCGCTGCATTTGGGACACCGACAGCAGCCGTTGTACAGCACTTCGGGGCAGAAAAGCACCTGTGTCGCTCACAACTTGAATTTATCCCTTCTTCGTAGCTGAAATAAATTGTGAGTTTTAGCAATTAAAATTTTTACTGGTGTGTACGGTCACGCCGCACAATATTGTGATCAGCAACCTAGTTTAAGTCACGCGTCATGCGAACTTACTTGTATGATATTTAACTATAGCTTAGCCGAGTCTTTATACAACTGTATACCTAGTAACATCAATAAATAGTAATCCAGCAATAATTCTGGTTTAACTCATAACTTCAACAACTACTTCGAGTGTGTGGGATAATCTCGTAAACTACGGGTTAGACTATACATGGTGTGGTTAGGTTTGAGCAGATGTAGAAGAAAACTTCCCTGTTTATGATGTGGTCGGACGCTCCAGAGTCCAACAGGAACGTTATCCTGTTCTCCAATCGCTCGTCCTCTTGTTGGTAGTAGCCCGTCATGAATGCGAAGCCTGAGAACTCATCTGGCGCGGGCGTCGATTCTTCGTTCAGCTGCGCCGCCGCATGAACTTGTCAGTCTCCTCAAGTTTTGCGCCGGCCGCCAACAACTCCGAAATCAGCTCGTCGAATGTGGTGAAGTGGCTCACGAGGGGAATATCACTTTGAAGTTTCAGCGCAAGTAACGTCTTACGTAATGCTAACTGCGTTGCAATACTTTTTCGCTCGTACAGCGCGTCGAGACTTCCATGCTGCGTATTTTTCACCAGCAAAAGGTTGGATGTTACGTTTTGGTCTCTTCGTTTCCATTTTTGAAATTTAGCTAATATTTGCACAGTAGATTCATTTCGCGGCACACTGGGCACATAACCTATTGGGTATGAGCCTATTTGCAGAGTTAAGATTTAGAGAAACGACGGTTTAGTAGTTTAACTCAATTCCTTATATTGGCGGGAATTTACGTACTTGGAAGGCTATACGACTATGTCCTATCAGCTTGAGAACACACCAGAAAACAAGGAGGGTCTGGGCGGTTACAACGCCTTTTATAACACAGCTATGAACTAACTTTTTAAATACAGAGTAGCCAACCAAACATCAAGTGTGGCGGTTTCACAGATTAGTTTTTGTACAATCGATTCTCAATCGAATAATCCAACATCATTTGATTCGTACTGACAAGTAACAACTTTGGTTTAGGGTCGGTTTCCTTTTGTGTCACTGTTATTCCTCTGGTTACCTCGTCTGCGGCAAAAACTGAAAGAACTTTCTGTCCCTTATACACTAATCAAAGAAAACTGTGGTAAAGCGACTGTTTTTTTTAGAAGGGCTGTGGTGCTGTTAGACTTTCTAACAAGGCGTATAGAAGTTCTGTTGACTACTGCAGGAGTTCAGATACCAGGATGAAAATTGATTACCTAAGGTTAAGCGTCATTGGGCGCAATTGCTTATGCATGGCGTCTCCATAACAAAATGGTTTTGGCGCCCTTAGCTCATTTTAACTTTGTGATAGGAATCTGTGTAGAATTTTTAACTTCGTCCTTCTTATTTATAGGATGTCAATGAATATGGTTGTTTTGCTTGGGTTTGTCACTTGGGTCCAACATGTGATCATTCCAGGGCCATCGCAAAAGATCTTATAATTTAGTCCTTTCCGGACACTAAAAACTAAGCTAAATGAAAATATAAACTATGTACAATTCGGTTTTGGACGTATGCGCTTAGCCACGCGACGCTAATAAATCGTATGAGATTTGACATTTGCCGCGCAATAGCATGCATAGACTCGCAGCGTAGTGATAACTTAGCGAAATACAACATCCATATGCTTATAGTCGTTTTCTCCACCCGATTTATCTTCGACTGTGACATTAAAATAGGTGGAGCCAGCAAACGACTAAGTACACGATACGATTCTGAGAAACAATATTAGGTCAGCCCAGAGACTATATATATATCCAATTGACTGCGCCTGCGGGGGAATGCGGCTAGCCGAACCTTTGTTGTATTCAACAAACGATGGCATACGCAACCTATGTACGATGACGGGCCGCCAGACAGTTTTGCAGCGGCTGACCAATCACAGCTCTCTCGTGCCCCGCGCCGCCCGTAAATTGGTGAGTTGTGTTTCAAAGGAAAATGTATCTATGCGCTCTCCACTGGATAAGCGCTCCCTGGGTCAGCCTCACTGAACTAAACAGGGCGGGGTCATCCTACTGAAGAAAAAGCAGTTCTTGAAGCTAAGCTGTACTGTACTAAATTCAGATGACCCGTTTTCGGGTCTATTGCCAAATACGACGATATACGATAATCTATTAGGTACGAGGAAAAAATAAGGTGTATTGTAATTAGTTTTAAGTTCATTCCTGCTCCGGCGGCTCTTCAAACTCGGGCAGCTGGCATGCGCGCGCGCCGCACCGGTTGCCGCAGCACTTGAGCGCGCGGCGGCAGTCGCTGTCGCTTGTGCACATGTGCGAGCAGATCCACGGGCCCCGAGGCTCCTCTGGGCACTTGCCTGGCTTCTCTGAAACGTTGGGTTAGATAAGATTAGGTACTATGATTTAATTGGATTTGTTTGGGTTAGATTACATTACATATTCGATTGGATTCGACTGGGTTAGACTGGATTATATTGGATTCGATTAGATCAATTTGCATTTTTAACCTAATTCCCAAAGGAGGAGGTTTACAATTCGTCCGGATGTTTTTTTTGTCAGATAAGATTGGATAAGCATTGTACTTGATTGGGTTTAATAATAGTATTCGATTCGGTTAGATTCGATTAAATTGAAGTAATTCGATTGGATTACATAAGATTAGGTTACATTGGATCAGATTGGGCTCCATTGGAATGGATTATAAATAATTTGATAAGATTAGATTAGAGATTGGATTGGATAATAATTGATGACAGTGCTGATTAATAATTTATGATGATGAGATGGGTGAATCGATTCATCGATTCTTACCTTGGGTCACAAAGTGTCTCTCTGTCACCGGGTCGACGCACATAGCACCACCGCACTCAGTGGGACAGCACACCTGACATAAAAAAAATAACAAAGAAATAAATACAAACAAAAACATTCACATACAGACACATACATTGCTTCTGGCCCCACACTAGAATACTCTGCGTCGTGGGATACAAAAACGCGACATCACAAACATTTAAACATCCAAGACCTAGGGATTCTGTTTTTCTTCGTCCCCAGTCGGGAATCGAACCTGGGACCTCTTGATTGGGAAGCTCAGTCTTGATCCCCACAGCTCTTCTTTGATGTTATGCCCAGAGAGACAGAAGATGGGCTCGCCGCGTCAACCATGCAAAATTAATAAATTAGAATGGCATTTTTTTTAAACCTTTACCAGTCCGTCACCATAATACCGGCTTGGCTACTGTTTTAACCCTTGGCTCAGTTAGCCAAATAACATGCTTTTGATAGACAATTAACGCTATACTGAATTTTATGTAAATATAACTAATAAATATTTTTAATGCTATTTTTATACGGGTGCGATTGGCACAGGACCGGGAAGATTGTCGCTATAGAGAAGAGGCCTATACCCAGCAAAGGATCGATGTGGGCTGAGGATGATGATGATGATGATTTTTATAAGTAGCAAATAGTTTGTTAATTATGTTCCGCCTCACTTATGTAGTCATCTGTGTTCACATGCGTTAGAGAGCAGTCCAGAACTTCATTTTGTGCATGTTGTTTGTCATTGATTGATTCCGTTTTGTAATATTATATGTTTGTGTTTTGAACGCGGTTACAAACTGCCTGGGTTATCCCTTAGGACAAGATATTTCAATGTTTGTTGTTAACATTTTGTTCGTTATCATTGTATCTTACCTGCTTATTCTCGCAGACCACTTCAAGGCCGCACCTTGCGTCACACATATCAACAGGAAGGGTTGGAGGGCAGGTCGTCTTCTGAGTATACACTGTAAGCGGAATAGTAAAAAGACTTTCTGAATCCAGAAATAAAAACCCATATTTTGAAGATAGGAATGGGCACAATTGTCCCTCTGCCACCGCCAATGGGAAAAGGCATGATGCTAGTGTTAAGTTATTTCAAAGATCCAGGTAACTATTTTAGAGATAAGCTCGCCTTTGTACACTGATTTTATTTACTTTTTGTCATTGCAATTCATTGTGTGCAATAAATAAATTATGAATATGAACTATTATGATTTATTTATTACAAACATACATGCTTGTAACATTACAATTAAAACCAAATCGACACAAAACTTTGAGTAATCATTACTCAAAGACACAAACAGACAATAAAGACATAAGAAACAGGTTATCAAACACAGACGTTAATTATACTTATAATATATTATTATTTATTATTAGCCTATAACATCCCAATGCTGGGCAAAGGCCTCTCTTCTCCGTTTCCATGCATCTCGCTCCTGGGCCCATTCCCACCAGTTCTTGTTGTGGTCCCTCAGCTCGTCGTCACTCCAACGTTTTCTAGAGCGGCCTCAACCTCGTTTTGCGTTTTGCGGGACCCAGAGTGTCATTTGTTTGGCCCATCGGTCCGGTTGCATTTTCTCTGTCTACGGGTTGCATGCATAGTTGCACTTATAATATAACATAAACAAAAAGTGGCGACCTTTGCGAAACCCGTAAAATGTAGTCTGATAATGTTCCCACCTCGGGGCACGGGCCTTTACTCGGATACGAATAAGATTGAGCCATACTCCATCACGCACCAGCTGGCTCAGTGCGGGTTGAGTTTAGTTAATCATTTTCATAAATTTCATGAGTCAACGAATCTCTTTTAGAAAATATAGGTAGCTGGTTTCAATGTATTCTAAAGGAAATTGTTTACCTACTTAGTATGCAAATGATATCGGCGCAACGGCCTTTTATATTGCAAACTTTAATAAGTCTTAGCTAAGGGGCTAATAATGTACATCAGACATTTGTTTATAGTTTCGTAGAATCTTAGATAGAAAATTAACTACCGACCCCATTACGAAACATCCAGATTGTAATTTCATTGTGTTTTTGCGTGTTACTTCAAAAATATATTGGGCTTAAACATAGACAGACGATTCTCACTTAAGCTCATCTTTAAAAAGTACTCCTGAATCTAAAAAAAACATGTTATAAATACGTCCCTTGGCTACGATCAACGTTTCAAAACATCATTGTACCTAATTTGGAACTTAAAAGTAGTTTTTTTACATAAAACAAGTTATTCGAGGAGATCAACAAGGAATATGGTGAGTACTATTATCTCTTCTGTGGTATGGTTCTTGTGTCTCAAGATCGGTAATCAATATATTACCTAAAAACTTGAATGTTTGACCTTTTAGAAATAAGCAGTGGTTTAATGTATGATTGATAAAAAACACACTTTTTCGCACTTATCTGCCGCAGTGACTGACGTAAGGCCTTAAAGCAGCTTTTGAGAGACTGACAAATGTTGAAGGGACCGCTGTTGCTCACGTCCGAAGGAAATACTTGGATCCTACAGCACTTCTCGTCCTTCCGGGGTAGTGCCAACGAGCAGCAAAGATTCTCAAGACATTCACTTTCAGGTTCTCGAGAGAAATCACTAAATTGTTAAATACACTGTAAAATACACTCGACACTGGCAAAATTAATCTCAAAAGAGGTTAAAATGGCATTTAATTAGAAGAAAGTAGTTTTTTTTTTTTAATTATCTTCTCCTCTGTGAGTTTACTAGTTATACGTTACATGCAGAAGTTATGTTGCTAACCTGAGCTTTCCGTCTCCTGATTCCCTGAATCAATTCCTAACCCTCTCACTAAGCTTACAACATCCACAGTAGGAGATTATCTGATATAAGGTATACAATACGGACAAATATTGTAAACGATATTATCTAAGTTAGCACTTACCTGATACCGCCAATGACATTAAAACTATAACCATTAAATAACTCATTTTATAAACAGCTGCAGCTTGAGACGTTTTCTTGTTATTGAACCACTAAATGAATGAAGTAAGTTCATATTAATGAGTTGTTTGACACAAATAAAGTCAATCTGAGATAGATAACATACTGTGAGTCCAGTATAAGTCATACCATTGACCTTAGGCCACTATAATGAATGAATCATATTCAATGATATACAGAGAATATAGTGTTGACAGGACATTGACCGAGAGACAAATACTGGCATGCTGAGCACACAGGTATCTGCTTGGCTGACTGTACATTGCGTTTTTCAGTCAACATATACATATGTATGGTCTATTCATTTTAACGTATCCAAGTTACAGGTTGCAAGTTGAAATCAATCGAAAACTCATTCATGATAATTGTATAAAATTCTTTATTAATTTCATTCATTCAACATCCAATTATATCAGATCTAGGCAGTTCATTCACATTATTACCTTAACTAGAAATGTATTTTTTTTTGTTTGTAGGTTTAAAATGAAATAGTACAAGTAAAGATGAACGCAGTATATATTATTATCTGATATTAGTAGTCTGATAAACGTACACTAGTCTAGTGTCTTGGACAAGTAAAGGGTGTACGTCGGCCAGAGACTATATATCCAATTGACTGCGCCTGCGAGGGAATGCGGCTCGCCAAACGTTTACTGTATTCAACAAACGTTCGCATACGCAACCTATGTACGATGACGGGCCGCCAGACAGTTTCGCAGCGGCTGACCAATCACAGCTCTCTTCCTCGTCCCCCGCGCCGCCGCCCGTAAATTAGTGAGTTGTGTTTCAAAGGAAAATGTATCTGTGCGCTCTCCACTGGATAAGTGCTCCCTGACGTCGGCTTTTACTTAAATAATGTACCAAACTCATTCGAAAATCATGTTTGTATTTGTGATGTCTCTATTTAACATTATACCTAGGTGGGTAGGGTACAGGCTTCTCCTATTTTATCTGTTTTTAAATTTTTTAGGATACCGTACCCGAAGGGTGGAACGGGACCCTATTACTAAGGCTCGCTGTCCGTCTGTCCGTCCGTCCGTCCATCCGTCTGTCCATCCGTCCGTCCGTTAGCGGGTCCTAGAGCACGAACCGTAATAGCTAGAAAGTTGAAATTTTCACAGAATGTGTATATTTGTTGCCGCAACGACAACAAATACTGAAATATGAGAGATATTACAAATTAAAGGGGGTCCCCATACAAAAGACTTGTTTTGATACACCCACGCATTTCAATATGATGGTTTATTTCGCGTCAACCCACATCGTTGTGGTAGCTAAGCCAGTATGTTGCAGACCCTCAATCCGTAGGATGTGAGTTCAAATCACCGTTAAGGCATAATCTTTTTTAATTTTCTTTTTCTTTTGTGTTATTGTTTTGAGTGCTTAAGTTTTGTTGTACGATGGTACCGTACCCTTCGTGTGCGATTCGGACCTGCACTTGACCGATTTTTTTAACAAAAAATCACGTTCGTTGATATCTTTAAACTTTAAAGATATCAACGAACGTGTCGCCAACGTCACCTCTCGACTTCTCTCCGACATGTGAAGAATTCTGAAATCCAATTCGATCTAAGAAAGACCCGCACAAATACGATTTATTTCGATCTCAACACGTCCCAAAGGAAATGCCCAGTTGAGGAACTTGGTCTCGAATGTTTGTAACAAAATGGTGATTCAATGACAATTATTGTCATGCCTATAATGTATTGGACGTTTTAAGAATCTATTTAAGACAATCAGCGGTATAATCTAAAACTATTTTATTTATTATTAACTTATAGTAATTATGTATTACCACAGATACTATAAGATTATAATAATACAGATAGACCACCTAGAACAAAATATGACACCGGCGTAAACTGAGATGCTACGTATGCTTCTTTAGGTCGAGGCCATTATCGCTTGGTGCAGGACCACCGAAAAATTGCGCGTACCAAGAGATGGCGCTAAGATATATAGCATTTATTCTAAGATTAGCGTTACCTAGAAGTATGTTATCTAAAACCATGGCGTTTAAAGTACAAGTCTTACTCATCACGCCATCTCTTTTTTACGAAGGGTTACTAATTCTAATTTGTATGGGATGAGCACCCTTTGGTATTACGCAGCGAGCAAGTGACAGATCCCTGGTAGATATTACTGAATGACTGATTGCACGATAAACTATTATCAAAACAAAAAGAACTTAGGAGTGCACAGCCCGTCCATCAGTCATCAGACCGGCACTGCCCGTCTTTCTTTATGCAAGCGGAATTCGGCGGTTGTGACAAGAGTCCCGCATTTGCGATAATTTCCTGAGTCGCCGACGACGTTTTCATTTTTATTGGAAATGGAAATTGTTTGCAGCCAGTCGCAGCCGCACGGGACCTTCTTTTGGTGATCAATGGAGAGCTAGCGTGAACCGTGTCTTACAACACATTAAACGTGTCTGACGATATATTAAATTGAAATGAACTCTGAGACAAAGATTACCATTGTCTGTACTGGATTTTAATAAGTAAAAAAAATACACCGCAGTGAGGCTACTGTAGAGCCACTCGCGTCTGAAATGTCACATCTATGGGTAAATGAAGGTGAATTTAACCTGACTTGCGTTTATGGTACTTACGTCATATTTTTTTGCTTTTTATTGTCAATTTGTGTAGGAGGCGATTTTTCAATCTCCAGACAAACAGACAACTTTAGTGAAATTCTGAAATTCCTAATTGTCTAGAAAAACAGGCAGATAAACTTTAATTTGGGATAAAAAAATGTCGTAAATAAATTATTTTATGATAACTATATTTTCTTAGAGAGAGGCCTTTGCCCAGCAGTGGGACATGGTGGGCTCGTAATAATAATAATAATGATGACTATATTGTGTTATCGTAAAGACGATAAAATTAAACAAAAATAAAAATTATTCAGTATAAATGTACCGGGGTACGGTGTTGCAATGGTCAGGTCATGGCATGACACTGCAATGCGTGACGTGTGGTTTGCAGTTCGCACGTCAACATCGGGTTGTGGCAGAACTGAAATGTGTAAATATTTCATACATTGCACTGCTATAATTATTTGTATATAATCAGGTAATAATTTTACTAATTTCGGAGTTAAAAACTACTATGCTAAAAGTATTAAAACTAGTTTGAAAATAGTAGGGTATTTATTGGCATGACACAAAAGCTACCAGATTTCAAGTCTTGATGCCTAGCTATATCAGTAATACTTTCAGAATGTTTTTTTTTCTGTTGTGTATTGAATGAATTGATACGAAAATATCGAAAATCTAAAATAGTAAAAAATATTAAAATCTGATACTTGTGGAACCTACCGAACCCGTTACAATAACCCAAGAGTCAGGCTACACTGTGCTTCTGTCTGATTCTGTCCATATCCTGTTTGCAATGAATTTATGACTTTTCTCCAGCAAGAGAAAATTCCTTTCGAAGGAAAACACCTATTTTGAGCGAAGACACGACACAATATTAAATTGAATTTTAACTCAGTTAGCAGGTATCTGCTCTACCTTCTGCTTCTATTTTATTATTGTTTAACGTTTGAGTTAGGCTGAGAAGTAAAAACAAAATAAATTATGTGGCAATAGTTTTAGAAAGTATTATGATGACTATGATGAGATTGATGTGATGAGACATCACTCTGAACTTTATTTTTCTACAACAACAACTAAACCTGCCAAAATAAAGTAAAAAAAAAAGAAGTTTATTCACAAAAATCCTGTGTGTATTACCTATGCTTGTAGTGAGTGCAGTGTGGTGAATGTAAGTGTAATATACTTTTTATCACACCTGCTCTGAAAATACATACTAATTATACCAATTAGAGGGAAGAAACGCCTTTATCCCGCCCTTCAAATCCTTTCATCCCAAGGTATGGAAGTTTGTATGAAAATCCTTCCGACCCAAGGGCGGGAAGTATGTATGAAATTCCATTACATACCCGGTTTTTTTTATTTTTATTTGTCACCAGTCATACTGCAAAGAGACTTTAACTGTCTACTAATTAAATTTCAAGTAAATTGTTACTGGCCACATACAGTTTTTTTTTTACCAGTTACCAACCTCCTTGGTGCATACAGAATATTAAAAACGAAATTATTTTTGTATATAAAACGCGCAGAATCACGGAAGAAGTGGCTGCATGACCTTATGATCTTAGCCTACTCCAGAAACATGCGAATAAAAAAAGGAAAAGCCCGCGCATTTTCGCAAAAACTTCGAGCAATACATTTTCAGAAAATGAAGTCGTTTTCTTTTCCTTTTGCCAACGTATGAAATTTTCATAAGTACTGCAGATTTCTATGCATTTATGTCTATAATTTTCCTCGTAGGTGTAATAAAAAGCACTATACATACCTCAGGATAAAGTACAGTTCCATACCTCAAATGGTTTGCGCCCCTCGCAAGCTCGTGGCGCAAATGCCATAATCTCGGTATGGAACTGTCACTTTCTTCCCTCTGAAGTAATGTACTATATCAAAAGGGTTTTAGTACGCAGAGTTCACAAGGCCTTCGGTGCCCTTATAATCGTGGGATCTCAGCCGAGTATAGACTCTGTTTTTTAAAGTGAAGTTTCTTTTGTGATTTTTAATTTATTGTGTATAGTAGTAAAAGGGTTGATACAATCAAATAGCCGCAGTAAAGTCCTAATTGTTAGCTAGCTCTAAGCCAACTGCTGCCATAAAAAAGCCTTACATAGCCATAAAACAGTGCGTCACTCCCATACTCAGTAGCCGCGGCATTGTAACGCACATGTATAACCAGTCAATAAATAAGTAATAAATAACCCATTTTCGGTGACAGAGCATGGCTTAAAAACGAACGCACGGGAAAGAAAAGTAAACATAGACATCAAAGTACACAGTTTATACAACACGGTGAATTAATAAGGCTCCTTCCTGGAAATCATAGTACCTACCCATCAATTTGAACAACTCAAAAAAAGTATTTCGTCTTTCAGTAAAAACAGTACGAGTACGACAATGTTTCTTGGGAAAGTTGGTAATATCGATGGTTTCTTATCAATCCTCAAAAGGAACAAAATGACTAAAATTTCAACGTGTTATAATTATACAGGGTCTTGATTTGTGAAATGACACCCACCCAACTCAACTCGCCGCCCCATTTAGAGAAATGTATAGGACTAAAAGTAACTTTTTTTTTGCCAGTACAAAAATTGCTGTGACTATTCAGTGTCACTACTATTTCAGCTGATGGTCCCAATTACAAGAAAGATCGATTTTGAAAAACAGCCTATAAAAAAAAAGTTTGTAAAATGCATACTCGACACAGATTAAATAATCCTTACAGAGATTGATATCAAAACACGGACTAAAATCATTAAAAAGTTGTGGAAAATTTGTAAACAAACCGCGCCAAATCTGAATGCCTTAATTATTTAAATTTAATTTGCGCATATTACTCAAAAATATGCGTGATAGTGAGTGTCTAACTCCAGATGATATAACAACAAACGCAAATGACAAATACAGGATATGTTACCAATAAAACCAAGAGGTATATACATTATGTAAAAACTGTAATCCTGTGAAAATTTTAAGAGGAACAAATTGGTTTTCTTAAAATGCATTTTGAGCCTATTTTCAAGATTTAGTCAATACTTAACAAGCTTTAACTGTGTGTACTCCTAGAACATAATATCACAATTGTGTTAATAAATATACAATTCAAATTCTAAACATTTTTGGTATTTTATTGATTACTCCTTTTCTCATAGACGGTGATGAAAATTAGAGTGTCCACGTCAGGAGTAAAAACAATTTTTGACTCAAGTGATGTACTTTGAGATCTTCGCTCCCTCAGGATTCTCTAATGAGTCCCTCGTTATACTCGGGACTTAACTCTAGAAACCCTCGGTCGCTCTGGATTCAAAAAACACTCTCGCTCTAAAAATTGTTCTTTACTCCCGTGGTAAACAATCTACTATTAAAAGCTGAAAGTCCGTCAGGCAAATAATTAAATGAACCGTTTGAGTTACCTAATCATTCCTAGGTAATATTTATTTGGTTCACATTTCAGCTAGAAAACCTCAGCTACGCTCGCTTCATTCGCTCCTATGGCTGGATATTAAGAGTAAACATAAGTTTTACAGTCGGCTTGACGCTATCTTGCAAAACTGATTCAAATCCAAAGGCCTATTTTCGGTTATATTAAATCAATACCTAGGAGGTATTTAATTGAAATCCGGTATTTAATGAACGGTCCAGGATGTTGGGTTAGGGCCTGATTAATGAAACATAATGAAACGGCTGCGGCAGATACGACCACGTTGGTATGTAATATATTCCAGTTTGCTCATAACGTGTGTACTTAAATGCGTTGGGTAAATGTAGTATAGGATCTCTAATAATATGTTCAATACGGTTTATCAGGACTTCTTATACCAGGAGCATGATTCTCGCGCATTCGATATACGATATCCACACCTATATCGAGTGATTATGTGGGGGAATCTGTCCTTAGTTTGGGGAAATTGAGACTTGATTTAGTCTCAATTTCCCCAAAATATGTCAAGTATAAGGCGATGATATAGCACCTCGACACGGATGGATGAACCACCAGAGCGGCATGATTCTCGCGCATTCGATATACGATATATACATCTATATCGAGTGATTTTGTATGGGAATCTGTCAATATAGGTCTCGATATCCGTATATCGAAGGCGCGAGAATTATGCCACAGTGTCGAATGGCAGACAATATGTAGGCATTGTTAGTTATGGTTATTTGTTGACTGGCCTTTTACAGAAATTTTTAATCATTTCGAAATTACGTGTTTTATGATAAAATAAATATGGTGTCTGGACTATAATTAACTGAATAAACACGGTGAATTTTCAACTATTTCGTGATAACGCGGTTCATTATGATTGGCCACGGTTCTAGGTCGAATTTGTATAACACGTGAATCGATGTAAATCTCGACTTGTTCAACTAAACTTGTCGAATGGGAAATCGATGAATTTTGTGAGGTGACGCGATCACTGATGCTTACGGCTTTTCACAGAATTTATCTATCAAACCGACTTACTTCCTAACATGCAACTGAATACCGGTTCTTATAAGTATATTTATTCTATCCATCTTTTGGGCATGGCATGAATACAAAAATCTTACCAAGTCAACATTTACCATGATACCAAAGGTTTTTTTTTAGAGGCATGTAAGAATTGAATATTAGCTTGTTTTAAAATCCTTCCCTTTATAATTTTCTTATGAGCAAAGGACATAATTTATTGCTATAATTGAAACAAAAAGTAAACTTTAGAAAAAACCGACTTCCACAAACCCTATTTGATTAGGTTGAGTTTAATACAAACTGTTACCCCTTTCTCCAGGATCCCATCATCAGATCCTGACCTGGTATCAATGGGACCAATGGGAAGGTAAACCCTTTCAAACAAAAAAATAATTTTCCAAATCGGTTCATCCGTCTAGGCGCTATCGGGGCACATACATAAAAAAAAAACATCCGGACGAATTGTAAACCTCCTCCTTTGGGAAGTCGATTAAAAATAACACATTACTTTTTACCTTAAATGATTTACATCCTTCCCAAATCTTGCAAAATTCTCCCTAGCCACAAGTCTCGCTAAACCTTGATTGCACGGTGAGAGCACACAATCCAGGCACGTCGTCTACATAAATTGTACTTGTCGGAGTTCGGCAAAGCTCAGCAGATACACAAGCCAAGCACAAAACTTACCTGTGTCCGTAATCTTGGCTGTGAGTGTACTGAAAGTGTAGGGTAGACATTTAATTAGCGTATACCCTCTGAGATGCCACAAGATACAGACACTACAGAAATCAGGCTTTGTACAATGTGCGCTCAGCCAACGCAGACACACACAGTCTCCTAAAAAGAGATAAAATGCAACAAACGATTAATCTAAGATAAATTAAAGGTAACGGCACAAGACTGGCCAAAATTAGTTTGACAAGAGTTTAACAAGTTATCACAGTAAATTTTCATTTCGGAAACCGGGCAAAAGCCAGTCAGCATAGCGCGGTATAGCTTGTTCAAACTGAAATGACGCGCCCTAATCCTTCCCTTGCGACTTGCGATATGCTTGTGTCTGTAGAAATGTGCTAGTGGGGCGCATCATTTCAGTTTGGACAAGCTCTACTAAGGTGGGCGGGGAACTTGGCAAGACGGGATGATGGATGGTAAACAAGACCAAAGCAAGTGACCACATGACCATGGGTAGTGCCAAGGATAGTGGGAGCCATTTGCTCCCTGTTCCGAAAATACCATCAAGTCGACAGGATCTAGATAGATGCTGTTGAGAAGTATTACATATTGGCGCTACTTATACATTAAAGACGCCTATGGCAGATGGATGGTGAGGTGGACAAATGTGAGCTGAGTATGATGTTAATGTTCAGACAAATAAGTCTGAGAATTGTTTTGAGAGTCCAGATTTTGAATTCATAAACTGTCTATGTGTACATTGAACGTGCATTGTATGAAGCTTATCTTCTGTAGTGCTCTTGCTGGCTTACCTGTTTTATAGGTGGAGGTAAAGGTAATGAATTAAGGTGGCTCTACCCCTAAGATAATTTTACTTAACTAAGGATTTTGTACAAGTATTCCGTTAAAGGAATATTTTTTTGTCTTGTAATGACTATGAGCATGCAAATTCTAGTTAACTTTGAAAGCGGTGTTATATTTTTGGATGACAATAATGTACCTTTTTTCCAACTTACCGTATAAATCATCCAATTCTAGCTATACCCAGGTATGGCGAGGCCACTTAAGGGATGTCATCAGAGAGAAAACATCCTGCTGCAGGTGCTGGAACACCTTCCAGGTCGAAAAGCCATTCGTACCACATGCATTTAGGACATTGCTTGGATTGGCCGCCATTTCTATTAGTTACTACTTTGAGATGGCAATCATGGTTTTTTCACGTCGTAATAAACCTGTTTAACTGCTGTAAGAAGGAAACTAAGTACCCCCAAATTATACCGAAATCTTGGCTGGCCCATGGACTATACAAGGAGAGACCCTCTATGACACTTTACCCCGCTCCAAATCTAAGGGAAGAGGGAGAGGCTGAAAATCAGCGCTGCACAGAGTCCCGGCTCTGTGTCAGCAAGGGCTGAGCCACTTCCTATTGCCTCAGCAAAATTATTCAATCAATCAATCCATCAATCAATCAATCAATCAATCTGTACACGACAGAAACAGATAGTCGATTGTGAAACCACGGAACCACGACAGCATAAGTAATTCCACTGCGGAACCCTATTTTAACGAAGGAATGTTGTTTACGAGTTGGGTACGCACACAAAAAATCGGTAGATAATGTAGATCATTCTAGACTGCTATTGTTCCTTGTTTACTTGTTGTAGATCAATCTAGACTGCTATTGTTACTTGTTTACTCTAAGTAGGTTGTTGTTTATTTGAAGGGTGGAATTATCTAGAACCCAATTTGTCAGGTATAAATACAGAGTCGAGTTCCGGGGTAGTCACTTCTCAGTCAGATTAGATCTCAGTAAGATCACTTCTCAGTAATATCTCAGTAAGATTACTTCTCAGTCAGATCAGATCTCAGTAAGATCACTTCTCAGTAATATCTCAGTAAGATTACTTCTCAGTCAGTTAGTTCTTAGTAAGTTCTCATTCAGTCAAGTACGAGATACAAGACTCGAAATAGTAAAGTGCATATAGTGAGTGTAATAATTAGTGTCCATAGTATAAGTGAAGTGATTGTGATAGTGTCTCAGTATTTAGTGTCATAGTATTAAAGTCAGTGCTTTTCGTTATAATTATCAGTGTTTTTCTTCACTCGTATTGGAGTGGTGCAGATACCGGATAGTACGTTTGAGTGGTGTTCAGAAGGCAAATTCCTGTACCCCACATTTTTGGTCCTTCGAGCCGGATTACTGCATCATCATGCCACCAGTAACGAGGTCTTCAGCGAAGAAAGACGACGGAAAAGTGCAAGAGTCTATGGCAGACAACGTCACAACGAGCATCACCACCGGCAACACGTCAGCAGAGTCTCTTGCATCATGTAGTGGCATACCTCCTAGGCCTGTCAGCGGTCCGCCCTTCGTCGGGTTTCCGGATTCCGCTGTGGAGGCTGCCAGCGAGGACTCTGTAGGCTTCGGCGGCGTGCCTCATGCTCATGTCAGCGGTATACCTTCACCATTATCGCAAGGTGCCGCTCATGAGGCCGTCCATGCTTCGGGTGATTCCTCAGAGACCGGCAACACGGTCATCACTTCGGACGGGCATACACTACACCGAGGCGGTCCGGGCGACGAAGTTCTATCATCGACTTTGGTTGCAAACCGCACAAGGCGGTCATCACGTTGCTCCAGCGTCACCGGATCCAGCACATCAAGGAAGTCGATCAAGAAGCAGCGAGCAATTGAACGGGCTCGGCTAGAAATGGAGTTAGCTATCGCAGACAAGAAGTTAGCTATCTCGATGTCAGACAAGAAGATAGTCGAAGCCAAGAAGCTGCTATTTATCGCTGAGGAGTCAAGCGATGAAGATGAAGAGGATGAGGTCGAGTCAGTTGTCGATACGGGACCTAACCCGTTAGCACAGAAGATCGATGATTGGCTACACGATCAACCGCATCCTTCGCGCCGTGACAGTGAGACCGGATCAAGCTACCAACAGCTACCTGCATCCAAGCCAGTAGTGCCGTTCGCAGAACTCGTTGAATTGAAAGCGCCGCTGACTACTGAGAGGTCGACGTCCATCAGTCCTCCGGCAGCAGCAAATACTGCAGCGCCGCGGCCCAGCACGAGCTTTGCAAGATATCCTGTCAAGGACGGTGCGATAGCCGGTTCAACACCGGCGGGAGTTCAACAAGAGGCGCCGAAGGTTAAAGAAGAAACAGCGCCACAACCTGCTGCTGATGTCACACGGACTCTAATGGAAGGTCTGCAGCAGTTGATTTCTGCTAACGTTGCCATGGCTACGTCCGCACAGACTCTCCGACCAACTCTGGCTCCCAAGTACATATCGGAGCTACCCGCGTTTGATGGCAAAGTAGGAGAGTGGCTAACGTTTGCCGAAATATATGAGGAAACGAAATCGCGTTTCGACGAAGGAGAGAACAAGGCACGCTTGAGAAAGTGTCTGAAAGGGGCTGCGAAAGACATCGCCGACGGATTATTGAGAGCTGGCGTTGGGACAGCTGACATCATGGAGGAGCTTCAGCGCAACTTTGGCCGGCCTGATGCCATCATAGCCATGGAAAGAGAGAAGCTGCGCACATTGCCGAAGCTCACTAATCAGCCAAGTGACATAGTGGCATTTGCATCCAAAGTAGGCACAGCCGCTGCCACTATCCAAGCTCTCAAAAAGCCTGCATATCTTCACGACCCAACCACGGTCCACATGATTGAAGATAAATTGACACCGCTCTACCTATCCCGGTGGTTTGACTTTGAAGAGCAGCAGCCTGAAGATCAACCCGAGCTCCTGAAGATGGCTGCCTTTCTGCGAGCAGAAAGCCTAAGAAATAGTCGTCACACACGTCCCGAGGAGCTGCGAATCGAGCACAAAAGAGAACCACCACGACGGGAACAGTACCCTCCAGTGAGGAAACAGCAGCAACGCGTGCATGTCATGGACACTACCTCACAGGAACCCCAATGTCGTGTATGTGGATTAAGCGGCCATCGCATCGAAAAGTGTAAGATCTTTCTAGAAGCAGATATAAAGAAACGATATGGATTGGCAAAGGACAAGAACGTTTGCTACAGATGTCTGAGACACCGCAACTTTGCACATAAGTGTAAATACAAGCCATGCGGTGTTGAAGGCTGCGAACGATCCCACCACCGACTTCTTCACACGGACGAACCGCCGACACAACATACTCCAGAGAACGACGGCTCCGAATCCTCGCGAGAATCACCTAAGATTCACCGGATCACTTCAACCACGAGTGGAACTGAAGCTTGTCAAGCCAGGAAGACTGCCTCATATCTGAAGGTATTACCTGTCACAGTAACAGGACCTAAAGGCAGCATGGAAACCTACGCGTTCCTGGACGACGGTTCGACAGTTACGCTGCTATCTAAAGAAATGGCCAACAACATTGGAGCAAAGGGTCCTCAAAAGCCTTTGCATATTGAAGGAGTCGCAGGCGCCCGAATATCTTTGATGGAGTCAGAAACTGTGAACTTCAGTCTGCGTGGCAAACATGCAAACAAAACGCATGTCATCACCGCACGCACTATAGATGACTTGGGTATGTCATCTCAGACCATATCAGCTGACGTCGTGAAGGATTGCTACCACCTGAAAGAAATCAGCGATCAACTGGTCTACGACAATGCCACACCAACGATCCTCATTGGCCAGGACAATTGGCACCTGTTGTTGCCAAGTGTTGTGAGAAGCGGAGAGAAGGGCCAGCCAATCGCCTCGCTTACTGAGCTAGGCTGGGTCCTTCATGGCGCTGAATCTACACAGTGCCTACAACACGTCCATCGTATTTCCAGCCAAGATGAAGTACGGGATCAGCAAATTCGTGACCACTTCGCGATTGAATCACATGGAATAGAACCTAATCGCCCTCGCTCTGACCCCGAAGTACGCGCCATTCAAGTATTGGAAGAGACTACGAGACTTCCCAGCGGTGCATTCGAGACAGGATTACCGTCGAGAATTAAGGATCCTGTCCCCAGTAACGACAAAGCAGCGCTACAGAAACTTCAGGGAGTCGAGAAGAAAATAAAGGTCTCGGACGACGCGACCAAAGAAGCTTCAGAAGACATAGGACCACAACAAAGTTGGTCCATAAGACCTGAATTACTCGCAAGCGAGGAAAACAAGCCAGGACGAGAAGAAGCACCACCTTCGTCTGAAGACACTGGCGAAGAGAAATGGTTAAAGATTGGTGCCACCAAGCATACAAGGATGGGTCTACGGGAAGCCTTGCCAGAAATATCAAGATTTTCTTCGAGGTTGCAGCACATGAGAACAACTGGCAGAGTCTTGCCGTTTATTGATCTCAGTCGTAAGAAGAAATGCTCAGCCAGGAAAAGAAGTCAGAAGAATCCCGATGCAGATCAAGACTGGCAGCGAAATAACCGTAAAAAGAAGACCTGGAGAATCCCACAACGACATGCAGATATGTTGAGGGCACGTTGGCTCAAGGAATATCTGCCTGAACTCCAACAGCGGCAGGAGCCACCCGATAAAAGTAAGCCTATCACGGCTGACGACTTAGTCTTTATTGTCGACGGTACACTGCACAGAGAAAGTTAGCCATGTGACATCGTGACTACAGTGTACACAGGACCGGACGGCATCATCAGAACTGTGGATGTCCCGACCAGCCACGGAATACTACGGCGGCCCACAAAGAAGCTTGTCGTCGTAATGCCAGCGTCGTGTACACGAGATGATAGTGCAGCAAGGCTACACCGGCGGGAGAAATGTACACGACAGAAACAGATAGTCGATTGTGAAACCACGGAACCACGACAGCATAAGTAATTCCACTGCGGAACCCTATTTTAACGAAGGAATGTTGTTTACGAGTTGGGTACGCACACAAAAAATCGGTAGATAATGTAGATCATTCTAGACTGCTATTGTTCCTTGTTTACTTGTTGTAGATCAATCTAGACTGCTATTGTTACTTGTTTACTCTAAGTAGGTTGTTGTTTATTTGAAGGGTGGAATTATCTAGAACCCAATTTGTCAGGTATAAATACAGAGTCGAGTTCCGGGGTAGTCACTTCTCAGTCAGATTAGATCTCAGTAAGATCACTTCTCAGTAATATCTCAGTAAGATTACTTCTCAGTCAGATCAGATCTCAGTAAGATCACTTCTCAGTAATATCTCAGTAAGATTACTTCTCAGTCAGTTAGTTCTTAGTAAGTTCTCATTCAGTCAAGTACGAGATACAAGACTCGAAATAGTAAAGTGCATATAGTGAGTGTAATAATTAGTGTCCATAGTATAAGTGAAGTGATTGTGATAGTGTCTCAGTATTTAGTGTCATAGTATTAAAGTCAGTGCTTTTCGTTATAATTATCAGTGTTTTTCTTCACTCGTATTGGAGTGGTGCAGATACCGGATAGTACGTTTGAGTGGTGTTCAGAAGGCAAATTCCTGTACCCCACACAATCAATCAATCAATCAATCAATCAATCAATCAATCAATCAATCAATCAATCAATCAATCAATCAATCAATCAATCAATCAATCAATCAAAACGTTTATTTGCTCAAAAAATATGTGTACATAAGATCTTAACTAAGCAGTGTAGCATGAGTATCAAAATATTCACCATCTAAAAGTTGGTGTGCAAATATTTTATTATGCCTAGAGACTCATTAAAATAAAATAAAATAATTCAAATCTATTAGTATTAAATATGTCTTTAACCTTATAATATAATTTGTCCATTAGATAAATAAATAATTTAGTTTTAAATATGTTAAATGTCAGATTTTTCATCTCATCGGGGATTTTGTTATAGATTTTGATTGCCATGCAATAGGCACTATTAGAATATAATTTGTAATCTTTGTGGGGGACCATATAATTTGTCTTTGTTTCTACCTCTAGCATTGAACATTTCACAGTTTATTCAATGTAAAATTAGTTACTATCCTTGTATTTTTCTTGGCAATAAACGTTTATTATGATTATGATTATGACTAATAGCTTCACGCATTTACTCTTACAGTTTGTGCATTGACTGTACACTTTTAGCCAGTCATTAATACACCTACTCCATCTTGCGATGGTTGTTGTTGAAGACCTCTGTGGCGCAGCGGTTGACTCTGCCTAACATGCGAGAGGTCCCGGGTTCGATTCCCGGCTGGGGATAAATAAAACAAAATGTAATCCCCAGGTCTTGGATGTTTATATGACTGTGTGGTGTTGCTGTTTCTGGTTCCCACAACACAGGGTATCCTATCTAGTGTGGGGCCAGAAGCAATGTATGTGCCTGTATGTAATGTATTCTTTATTGTACTGTCATGTGAGTACAATAAAGAAATTACGAAATTACGAAATCACGTATGAGAATTTGAGGGTTTATGTTTTTTTAATATATCTTATTGTCTCGGTAAAAATACATATATAACACGCGTGTAGGTACCATTCTATTTTACACATAAATAAATATTTTGATACAATTAAAACTATTGGCACTCCGTTTTCAGCCCCGCCGCAAAAATTTTCTTCTGGGAAATTAACTCGTAAATGTAAATGTTTAGGGGTCGAACACATCGCCTCAGCTATGGAGTAATGAAGGTTTCCTCACGATGTTCTTGCCAAACCAATGTTATATATTTATCTCCTTATATATACGTATACCTTCACGTGGGTATACAGTCTGAAAAACAAATAGCTGAGTCGGCCTGCATATTAAATTAGTATGTAGGCCAGTCCAGCTAATTGCGTTGCAGATTGAATATACCTATATCTATATTGTACATAGGAAAGCAATCACAGCGGGTTAGCAGCAATGAGGGGGGACAGAACGGTGGGGTGGGGGGGAGACGGTAGTCAGATACAATACACCATGGTTATACAAGATAGCTTTAGTTGCACATAAATTATTTAGGTACATAATCCGAAAAATCGATCACTTGTGAATGCTTTAGTAAGAGGCTATCTTGTGTGCTGCAAGAATCAACAGTTGACTATCAACAAGATTGACGTCACAACGGATTTTGTCATCAAAGGACATTGGGAAGTTTCTGACCCAAACATAATATCTGTGGACGTGGGTAATTTTTCCATGGTAATGTTCCTAATGTCCTTTATCCTTAGGATTGCATTGTACATGTGAAACTAGCGATATTGATATAACGAAAACACTTTAGGTTAGCCAATAAAAATATCAAGATATTACTTTAAGATAATTTTCTGTATCATTGAACATGATACTCAAATTAAGTTTCTTATTTCTTACCTACCTACATCAGGTTTAATATTAAAGTTTATGAATTCGCTTTAAGTCGTTAACCGTTTCAGGTTAAAGCATTAACCATGATAATTATATTAGCGACGTGGATTTTCCAGCATTATTGTCGGATCCATAATTGTGATTTCCATACAATCACCAACGTTGACGACAGATTCATGCGCCCATTGCTCGATATGTAAAGTCTATACAAATCCTGTGCTCCATATAAGAGGTATACAACTGTCAGGATAATACAACTGTCCATTTACTGACTTGGGGCGGCTTGCAGAAACAGCTTAAATCTAGATTTAGCGACTTAAATCGATGTAACATCTGTCAAATGTATGAAATATGTCAAAGTTAAATCAGTTTATGACGCTAAATCTAGATTTAGGCAACCGTGCAAGCCGCCCTTAGTTAGACTACTAATTATGTCAAAAACGGGTCTTTGAATGATCAATGATTCGTAATGTGTTTCGCAGACTAGACATGCTTTAATATAGGTAAGTAGGCGGTAAAGTAGAGACTTAACATGACATAGCATCACGCCTTTTACTACACGGGACGGAAGAGGCATGAGTGCACACTTGTAGAGATTTCTACCAAGAAACGAACTCTGCGTGGCCAATAAGTTGGAGTCGAGTTAGATGAATTAGTTGGGCTGCATGTGGGCAGCTTAACGTGTCACTGTTCGTGACAACATAAAAAAGACCTCGCCTTGAAATAATACAGTTAAGTCAACTTCCTACAGCTAGTTCCTTTATGGCACCCAATAGAAAACAGACAAGCATAGCGTTTCCCTTACGGGATAAGGATTAGCTTTTTCCTTCATTTCCTTTTATTTCTAAATACTTTTTTGTTGGTTTCTAAGCCAAAGTCGAAACAATTAGATTGTACAGTCATATGCCCTGGACTTTGAAGCATGCCTAATATAATGTGTCTTATAGACTACAATCGTTATTACTGGCTTGGGGTATATCGTTCTGATCGTAATTGTACTACCCTCACAGGTAGGAAACCCAACTCAATCCACCACAGGGAAAATAGAAAACCCTCAAATGACCGTTTGTTTTTTTGTTGACATAGTATTTCAACGTTGTATATCTTAACATTCCTTAGAAATTCTCTTGACGGACAGACAGTTAGATAAATAGGTAAAAGTATCCCCCTTTACAAATTATTAGCATACCTTTTTAATTTAGTATAGTATAGTAAGGGTTTATTAGGCATATTGTTTTCAAAACATTCACCTATGAAATGGATTTGAAAAAAAGCAGGAATTATCTATTAATAATTTCCCTTTTTAGGGTACCGTACCCGAAGGGTGCCAAACGGGACCCTATTACTGAGACTTCGCTGTCCGTCTGTCCGTCCGTCCGTCCGTCCGTCCTGTCTGTCACCGGTTCCGTCTGCACGAACCGTAATAGCTAGAAAGCTGAAATTTTCACAGAATGTGTATATCTGTTGCCGCACCAACCACAAATACTGAAATACGAGAGATATTGCAAATTAAAGGGGGCCCCGATACAAGAGACATGTTTAGATACACTTACGCATTTCAAAATGGAGATCTTGACTGAAACTGTTTATTTATTGTCATAGCAACCATGTCATAGACATTTAAATATGATAGCATATTTCGCGTCAACCCACATGGTTGTGGTTAGCCGGTATGATGTAGACTCTCAATCCGGAGGTCATCGGTTCAAATCTCGTGAAGGCATAAATTTTTTAAATTTTCTTTTTGTTTATTTTTTTATTGTTTTGAGTGCTTTTGATTTGTTGTACGATGGTACGGTACCCTTCGTGTGCGATACCGACCCGCACTTAACCGATTTTTATATTCTGGGCGACGACGACGGCCGATGATCGCTTTATGGGCAAAAGCTGTGCAGTGCAGAATAATATATTTGTAAAAGATTTAAGTAGGAAATTATTTTCTAATCTCTAAGAATGACCACTACTCTCTGTTACAGCCTGTATAAGGGCTTTAATAGACTAATATCAATTGCCGGTTTTATACAAGAATTTTTTTCGGCAGGTCAAAATTGACATGAATTACGCCCAATGGGCACAATGCATGTCGTGTCTGTGCCAGACAAGAAAAATATAACCCCGCAAAATGGTAATGCGCATAATACCAAGTGCATAAAAGTGTCACGAACATTATGTATTTGGGAATAAGTGGCATGTTCTATCAAAATATCAAACTAATAGGAATAGGCTTGTGGCTAAGGTAATCCAATAAATCTAGGAACAAGTCTTACGTCGAAGCATTATGTACAAAATGGCTTGACGTTCTCAGAATTTTTCCAGCAGATATATTTTATAAAGTCAATTTTGTGCAAAAAAGACAGCATTTGATGGCACTTTTACATGACGTCATTCTGTTGTAATTTCATAGAACTCAGGAATAAAAGTTCCGTTTTGACAGTTCATAAAAAGTATCTAATTTGACTTGACAGGCCACAAGCCTATTGTTCAGCACATTTATATTTAATTATTTCATTATGTGTGCAGAAACGACGTAGATTCAACGAATTCTTGCATAGACTGTGACGCTTTTGCACCGGTATATTTACAAAACCATTTCTGCTCGTGCAATTGAATATGAAAATTCAGAATAGCATGAAAGCGCAGAGGTAGGTGCTTCATATTCCTCGGACAAATATTTACCGTGTCGCGACGACAAGCTAAACTCATAGGTACGACTACTTCGGAGACTACTGGAATGCAATTTTGTAGAAGTCTCACTGGATATAGGCTGGAGGAAATGGTTGCTCGTAGACTTGAGCAACATTTGACCCCCCCGCAGTGAATGAAAGCTTTTTCTAAATGTCAAATTACTATACAATAAATTAAAATAATTACAATGATTAAATTATTACAATGATTAAATTATTACAATGATTAAAGTTAAATAATTACAATGATTAAAATAATAAAAATGATTAAAATAATTAAACAAACAAATCTTAACAAAACTGTTGTTGCAGTGAGTCAGTCCTTTCCAAAAACAATCTATAGAAACACGTGACATTGTTGGAATTATCTTCAGTTGATAACCGATAGTGCCAATGTTATTACTGCAAGTAAATATTATCCTTACCTTATTGCACGAAGTATTGGAACACTGTCTGTGTTCCAATATTATCCTTACCTTATTGCACGAAGTATTGGAACACAGACAAACATAATATATACAAAGCCAAGCTTATTCTGAAAATAATTATCATCCATTTGATTTTGGAAATATTAAACAGCAGACGAAGTAGCAAAGGACTTTAGGAGAAAATATAACGGCAATTCCTAGTGTGGGGCCAGAAACAATGCATGTGCCTGTGTGTAAATGTTTAAAAAATGTGGAAGTATAATGTTTAATTCCGTAGGGTTGGCGGCTGCGGCGGGCGGGCGGATTGACATGCTAATTCTGGTTGTCGCTTGTATCGGCAACTGTTGGGCGTGTGGACTTTGGACCTTTGTCCGGTGGCACCAGCTGTCACCTACATAGTGAACAAGAAGGGCTATTTGCATCGCTGTACATGGTTTGTCTGCCAACTAATTAAGTTGGGCTATTATGAAACGGAACATGAAACAAAAAAAAAACATAGATACATCCACCATCTTGTTTAGAGAATGAGTGATAGAGCCACCATCTACTCCAAAGTATCCAATTGAACAGCATAAACAATAGGCTTATGGCCTGTCCAGTCAAAATATAAACTTTTTATGAACTGTCAAAACGGAACTTTACGGAACGGAACGGAACGAAACTTCGGAACAAGGTCTATCCTTGCTGATATATCAAACTCTCTCATCGGAACTTGGTTTGCTGGAAGAGATCTCTTTTTAGAGATAAGCTCGCCTTTGTACACTGTTTTTATATACTTTTTGTCATTAAAATTAATTGTGTGCAATAAAGAAATTATGAAAAAATATGAAACTTTTGTTAATGAGTTCTATGACAGAACAACAGAATGACATCATGCAAAAATGCTGTCTTTTTTTTTGCACAAAATTGACTTTATAAAATATATCTGCTGGAAAATTTCAGCAGATATATTTCCAGTGGAAATATACAATTCTGAGAATGTCAAGCTATTTTGTACATAATGCTTCAACTTAAGACTTGTTCCTAGATTTATTGGATTACCTTGGCCACAAGACTATTACACAATGCATACAAACTGTCAGCGAACGAAGTGACGTTTTCATGGAGGCAATAAGTTACTCTATGGTGGCATGGCATCAGTCAAGGCCCCTGGCTAAGGCTCTGTGGTTGTATACAAATTCAGTCCCTTTCATTGAATTTGCAACCTTTTTATGCGACTAAATATGAAAGTCAGCATTTTGGTTGCAATGACAATGCACGAGTCATCATGTGACTCCAGGAACCGTGTACTACTGAACTTGTTCACTTAATGGTGTTTTGCAACCTTTTTATTCAACCAAATAGAAATCTCTAGATAACTTGGTGGATCTGTGGCATGATTCTCGCGCATACTATACCGAGTGATTTTGTATGGGAATCTGTCAATATATAGGGTGTAACAGAAGGGTGTAGTCATATTTTAGGGGGTTGTTAGGGAGACCATTCTGCTCAAATTTTACTATGAAACCGATTTGGGAGACCGTATAGTAAACAAACTCCATAGTAAAAATATAACCCGACCAAGTGGCATTGCTCGTTAGTATCATATTAGACCGTATGTTACTATGAGTTCATTGAATTTGACAACAATTTCTACGGTCTCCTGACGGGGCCTTTAGCACACCTCGGACACTCCATAGAACGCTCGTAAAATAATCACCTATTACTACTACATAACCAAATGATGTTTGTATACGTGCAAATGTGTGCGTAAACTTTGCTAGGGCTGGTGGCGCGGCAAATGCAGCGATATTAAAGTATACGCGTCGTCACTCGTCCGGCGTTCAGCCCTGTCTATTGATCCTCTAACCAATCCTTTGACGCCAGGGGTGGGGTGCGGTATCTGAATGAGCGCGGGGAAGGGAGTGGCCGTTCTGTACGGAGTACTATTATCTCTTCTGTGCCTTTAGTCAAGTTTGTGTTTGCGTGGGCTAGCCTTTCCTAGTTCAACTAAACCACAGGGTGCTCATTCCATAGAGATTAGAATTAGTAACCTTTCTTAATAAATAGATGGCGTTACGAGTAATATTTGTACTCTAAACTAAACGCCATGGTTTCAGTTAACATACTTTTAGATGGCGCTAATTCTTAGAATATATCATAAATAAGATGTAAATGTAATCGAAATTAACTTACTACTAAAAACAATTAAATAAAATAAAAAATATCCTTAAGGTCACCGACGCCGTCGAGTGGCAGGGTGCCCAACATGCTGGCACCATTACCTCGCTGTATCGCTATGCTAATTCGCTGAGCGAGGTAGGTGGTTAAATGGTTCGGTTAAATTTAATTTAATTTCGTTAAATCGAAATGGTTCCTGTAATATTACACATGGCAGGGTGTCAATTCAATTCAATTCAATTCAAAAAAATTATTGACCATAAAATCATACATATTACTTAGTCAACGTCAATATAATATTAATATTTTTGTATACTACCGCCCGTTCGGAAGTTGTGGGCTTAGGGATGGAGCAAAGAAGGGCAAGAAACCTCCCCCGTACCTCTTTTAAAATATCAGAGCCTTAAAAATACAATGTTATGTATTTCTACTTAAGTCTAAGGAAATACACCGAGGAGAGACGTACTGACTCAGTCCATCGCCCCTCTTTGGATTTCTGTGCGCTGAGATGGTAAAGACCATGCAGTTTTGTCATCTAAATATTCTTTTACACTGTAATAAGACTTCTTCAATAGGCCGTTTTTGACATAGTTTTTGAACCTCCTTTCTGGTAGGTCCGTTGCTTCATTAGGTATTTTATTATAAAAACTAACACATACTCCCATAAAAGAGTGAGCAACCTTACTGAGTCTGAACGCGGGCATAGCAATCTTATTTCTATTTCTAGTGCTAATACTATGATTATGACCTAAAGTCTTAAATAAACCTATGTTTTTTCTGGTATACATGATATTTTCATAAATGTATTGACAGGTAACAGTAAGTATATTGATATTTTTGAATTTGTCCCTTAGTGATTGCCTAGCATCTAGTTGATAGATAGCCCGAATGGCCCTTTGTCTTGTCTACCGTCTAACTTGGCATGACACATTGCCGTGTGTCTTGATCACGCAACATGAGAAACTCTTTGTTAGGGACATTATTCTAAACAACTTTCATTATGAAACGGCTTTGATCAGAGCTACTTTATTTTTCACTTCTCCATACAAATCAGCTGACCCACTCAGGTCAAAATGCACTGGGAAGAAAATATCACGAAGCATAAATTTAGTTCGAGGCTTTTATCGCTTGGTGCACAGCACCATCGAAAAATTGCAAATACCACGAGATGGCGCTGAGATATACAAGGTGTAAATGAATTAACGCAAAATGAGAAACTACTTTGTTAGGGACATCATTCTGAGAAGCTTTCATTATGAAACCGATTTGATCAGAGCAACTTTAATTTTCACTTCACAGTACATTTTGGCCTGAGTGGGTCAGCTGATTTGTATGGAGAAGTGAAAATTAAAGTTGTTCTGATCAAATCGGTTTCGATAATGAAAGTTGCTCAGAATGATGTCCCTAACAAAGTAGTTTCTCATTTTGCGTTAATTCATTTACACCTTGTATATTTATTGCACATTTATCAGAAAAATCACAAACAATACAGAAAAGATAATATATGAACAAAGGCAAAATTATCTGTAAGAGATTTCTTCCAGCAAATCTATTGATATTTCGAAGTAGGTATAGGTAACGCCAAACAACTTGAACAAATGACCTTGCATGCGCAGAAACCATCTGATATATGAAACTGCGCACCACGGTATGGGGTGCGGGACGCGGCGTGCGGAAGGAGCATCGCATCGAGCGCGCCTAGCCACGCTATTGGTAGATCAGTTTCCCGCTTTGAGTTCACGTCTCGTCGCTGCCCAATACACTTGCGTGCAGTGAAATCACGGATAAAAAATGTCTCGACGTCCGAACGTAGTTTTAAAAAGGCAAGCCAGAAAGATGGTATATGATGAGTTTTCTATCGCTGGAGATATTATTGTTTTATAGGTGTACGTGATAAAACGTATTTTAGGGAATTTCAATCGTAGGTATCCCATAAAAAATCTTGTCTTTTGTCAAATCATTATTCTTTGTTAATAGACACCAATAAAGACGACAAATGTCGCTAAATAATTTACAGTTTCATTTTGATAGTCATATCCACAGACCATTAAATCTGTATAGTTCGCAGCAAATGTACCTACTTCACGTGTCTCAAACAGTTATTGTGCACCTGTTACCGCTCAGTCCCTCATGCAAATGGTACAGTATATTTTCTCATTTTCTATCGATTGAACTAAGTAAGTATATAGTATTGTGCACTAAGATTCATGCAGTATACTGTAGGTACGATTTGTTTTGAGAATTTTAAGTGCGTCGTTTTTTTGGCACGTAAGTGTACATGCGCAAACTTTCCCCCACCACGTCACATTTTGCTCAAGTTGTTTGGCGTCTACTATACCGTAGTAGCAAGGCGTAGAGCCTGCTACGAGTACATCGTAGCAGCTGCTACGAAATTGCCGTAGCAGGCGTTTCGATTCAATGAACTTTTGGATATTCCTACAGTGAGCTTTTGCATTGGAATCTAGTTACTAACGTCCACTTTTAGAGTTCCAATCCTGAAAAGGAAAAATAACCGGCCAAGTGCGAGTCGGACTCGCGCACAAAGGGTTCCGTACCATTATCTATAAAAAACCGCAAAAAATCACGTTAGTTGTATGGGAGGGAGCCCCCCTTAATATTAAATTTCTTTTGTTTTTAGTACTTGTTGTTATAGCGGCAACAGAAATACATCAGCTGTGAAAATTTCAACTGTTTAGCTACCACGGTTCATGAGATACAGCCTGGTGACAGACAGACAGACGGACAGCGAAGTCTCAGTAATAGGGTCCCGTTTGGCACCCTTCGGGTACGGAACCCGAAAAAGGAACCCTTTAGGATCACTTTGTTGTCCGTCCGTCTGTCTGTGTGTCAAGACCTTATATCGATTACGCGTGGACGTATGAAGCTGAAATTTGTATAAATTTTTCAAGTCTATAGTTGTATGTAACTGTGAAAAAATTAACCTTTTAGGTTAACGCAATGGACCCAAAACCAACAGGGTACTTCCCGTTGGCCTACAATCGTGAAATTTCGCACAAAGCAGGGTCTTATAGCACAAGTAAAGGGAAAAATATTCAATTTGGTTTACATGGATGACATCATACTTTAGTTTTTTTAATGTAGAAACCTAATAACACGTTGTTAAGCTCTCCAAGTGTGATCGGAACCCTAGGTGCGCGAGTCCTACTCGTACTTGACCGTTTATTTTATTTAATTTTTATGCTATGACGAATCCATTGCTTGGATTTTTGACATTGTTATTATTGTTTTTATTTGTAATTTAAAGGTATATAAAGGTATGGTTCTTTGGTCCTGGAATAAAGAATTATTATTATTATTTGAAAGGCGGCTTCAGTGCTAAGAGCTCTAAGGCTCGCGTGCAGAACGAACGGTCCAACTTTTACCTCTCGCTTTGTGTCGCTTTCCATTGAAGAGCGCTTCAGCTACTCGCTTATTTATGAAGTGGTTGCGGATTGCAAAAGTGAGCTAACAGGTTTTGCAGGTTACAAGAAGGTGCGGCCATTTTTATAAGCTGAGTAATTAAATTAAAATTATTCATTCTTCCATTCATATCGATTTTTTCGAAACTTTACCGATCTTATTCTGGCATGTTGTTAAATAATAAAAGGTCAAGTGCGAGTCGGACTCACACATGAAGGATTCCACACCATCGTACAAATAATTGAAACAAAAAGTAAACTTTACAAAAAACCGAATTATACTATCCCTATTTGATTAGATTGAGTTTAATACAAATTGTTACCCCCTATTTCCCCCCATTGGGGAATTAATTTAGTTAAATCCCATCTTAGTGCTGCCCTACGCTACATAAGGAACCCCTGTACAGGTCCACCGGTATAGGCCTTGCGTTGCCCGTCAGCCACGCATAGTAGATTGTACGAGTATATTTGTACCGAGTATTGAGCAGTACTGGTCATGTGTGGTCTTCATCATCAGTTCCGCATCACAATATTATCCTTACCATGTGCATTTGCACGAGTTATTATGAAGAAACACAAAAATCACTATAGGTCTGCCTATAATATTTGAAGAGTTCCCTCGATTTCTCCAGGATCCCATCATCAGATCCTGAGCTGGTGTCAATGGAACCAATGGGAAGGTAAACCCTTCGTAAAAATCGGTGTACAGATATAAAAAAATAAAAAATAAATCCCGACGATTTGTAAATTCGGTTCGGCTTTTGTGAAGTCGGTTAAAAAGAAGTGCCTGACAGTTTTATCTAGTAATTTCTCTATTCAAAAAATGACAGGCACTATTATATTGAACTGATTATATTTTTTTCTTGTATTTCAGCATTTGTTATTGTAGGCGGCAACAGATTTACACATTCTGTGTAAATGTCAACTTTCTAACTATTACGGTTCGTGCGATACAGCCTGCTGATTGACTGACGGACAGACTGTCGGACAGCGGAGGCTTAGTAATAGGGTCCTATTTGGCACCCATGGCTAAACATTACCACAAATGTGCATCTGCAACCCTGTATGCGAATAGACGTGACGCTGTTAGGTTAAATATTCAAGCAGTCACATCATAACTTGCAAAGTTAAAAACTTAAAAAAACCGACTTAACTTAACCTATTACTTGGTCCTCCCAGCTTGTTTTACAGTGTCGTCTATATTACCCGAAAACGAGCCTACAAAATCTGTCTCCTGACAGTGATGTCCATACGTGTTACTAATTCAAACGATATGCGATCCTATCTAGATTATATGTCGTGACAAGGACTATAAACAATGAAAAGTCACAAAAAATCTGGATGTATAATGTCATCCAGGTAAAAACAAATTGAACTTCACAGTTTTTTCATGTAGGTATTAACATAACTAATGCGATTCCTGATTTTCAAAAAATGGGACCAAACTATTGGGCTTCCCTTTTGGACAAAGAAAGAATTTTTGGAATCGGTTACAAACATTAAAAATAAATGATAAAAATATAACAAAAAAAAATAACATACAAACGAATTGATAACCCTCTCCTTTTTTGAAGTCTGTTAAAAATAGAAGATAATTATTTATTACTGCTACCCAAGGTACTTATAATGATTGGAAATCATGGAATTGCATGCAGTGCTCAATAAGTAGATAAGTATAAATAGAATATTTCCATTTCTAAATAACTTTTTTTTTACAACAACTGTAAGTTAACAATATTATGTAAAATTAATACTTCATTCAACAAAAGTATCGGTACTACTTCTTAAATTACCTACAGTATTCCTTCGTTAATTAAAAGTTGCTTTGTCGAAGCCTGACGGGTTTTATTCTTTTATTTGAATGAAGTACGGGGAAGCCAGAGCCAACATAACTACCTACAACTAAGAAGGCACTGAAGTACATAGGCACTTGAAAATTATCTCAGATCCACTTGATAAGCTAATAAATTATTATTTTCATCCGGATTGCGTCAAAACAACTATAAATAGCTTGTAACATTTCTCTGCCTTATTTATAAAAATGCGGCTTATTTCAAAGACGTCATAAGTCAAATAACTAATAAGCCTTTAGAATTCCACATATGGCATCCCAAAAATCTCTTTTTGAAAGGACACCAATCAACATGTTATGTTATGTGTGTGAAAGGACACCAACTAAAACCTAGTAAAAGTAAACTGCAAAAAAATATTCCTGGTATTTGAGAAGGGATCTACCTACGCACATACGCACCTACGAGTCTTGCTATTCGCATTAGGCAGGAGTCATTATGCGGAAGCCTTTTCGCCACACTAAAGTTTTCCATTTGAGGCGGCATATATAGCCGCGTACTTATGTGTGTGTATAACGAGGGCTCTTCTTTGGCGACTGAATGAAGGGCTGCTTCCGTATTCATATGCTCCACCGTGCCACCGACTTACTGGTTTGGGACAAGGGTAATAGGGGTTGCGGATTAGGCCTAATCTAAAAATCCTAATCTGGCTTTTGAGTTTAGTTCTGATAATATCTTCGTAGTTTCCTGATGGCAGAAGGTGGCAGGTGGTACAAGTCAATGTAGTAAATGTAGCCCATTGATATCCCCGCTGAAGGGCATAGTTTTGTAGGTCCCGGCTTTACTATCACTACTTGTTAGTATTCCCTCTACCAACCGGCACTGAGCCAGCGTGGTGGAGTATGGCTCAATCTTACTCATAATTTCATAATTTCATAATTTCTTTATTGCACACAAAAAGTTACATAGGACAGTAAAAAACATAGAAAACGTGTACAAAGGCGAGCTTATCTCTAATAAGAGATCTCTTCCAGCAAACCAAATAGGGATGAGATAGGTGGATTGCTGAGCAGGAGTAGATCCATGTGTACAATACATATAATTATTACTTACAAATCAATAGACTACATAAAGTAGTGCATACTTATATAAATAAATATGAAATATATTTATATAATATACATAAACTAATAAATACTATACATACATACTACCTATAATTCTATAAAGACAGGTAATGCTTCTTCACACGACTTTTAAAAATACTCGTATCCTGGTAAAAGCCTGTGACCCTCAGTGGGGATATCAATGGGCTGCATTTACTTCATTGACTTGTACCACCTGTAACCTTCTGCCACTCCATATGGAAAAAGACGATTATGTACGTTATTTTATCTGTAACTTGTACCAACTAGCTTTGGAGTCGACCTCGGGTTCAACAGAATATGAACAGAATGCAATCTCTACACCGAGTGCCATCGCGAATGCTACTTCTCATACGCTCGCACCCCCAACTCATTCTCAACCCTATTCTAAAAACTTACAGTAGAATATCCTCTAAAGCTTGAGCAGGTTTTGTGGCATTGCACTCAGTGCTTTTAGAGCTGATGGTGCCAGCTAATGGCTTGAAAGTTGAATAGGAACAGCGGATCAAATAATTACTAAGTTTAACTATTACGAAATAATTTTTGCACTGTTTTGCAGCAACTTCGTAACAGCCATATTGTAGTGTGAGAGCTGATAAGCTTTATTTTATTATGGTTTTGCCCAAAATTTCAACCACCGCTAATAGTCCATGGAATTGGTACATTTTGGTTTGCATCATATAATAGTTCTGATTTTTTTATATGTTGTATGTAATGAGGTGGTAATGACAAATATAATTTTTCGACCTCGAAAGCCCTCCGGAACATTGTAAAAATCATGAAAAACTATTTTTTACCACCAAGGACCTGTTTTACGGTAGAAGTCACAAAAAAATCTTTTAAAGTAGACTAAATTTGCAACAAAATGAGAATAGTTGGGTCTCGATAAACTGAATAGTTTCAAAGATACAGCTGCTGTTCAAATGTTTGCAGAAATTGCAAAAAAAAATATGTGTTTTTACAAATTCTCGTCAATGTGGTCAATTATTGATCTATTTCACGGCATAAATTCATATACGTTATTACTTAAAGTAGATAAATTTTTCAACAAAACGAGACCAATTTTGTCTATTAAGATCTGATAGTTCCCTAGCTACAGCTGTTCAAAGTTGCTGTGGTGAGTAAACAAAATGAAGTAGGTACGACTTATGAAATAAGCATTATAATTTATAAAAAGAAATACCCGATTTGATGCAAGTGAAGACTTTTATGGTACGATTTCCATGGATTATAATGGTAGATATATTTCTCATACACGCGCGTTAAAATGTATGAATTTATGAAGTATTAGCTTCGACGTAACTATAGCCACAACGCAATGGATTATTAAATAACAGGCCAAACTTAACACTCAAGTTTAGGATTGAAAACAACAAAACAACAGTGTCACGCCATTTCCCTTGTGAGGTGGCAAATCAACGTTAGTGGCGTACGTTTAGTTTAGTTGGTAGTGGCAAATGCGCAGTTGGAATCCTATATTTAGCTGTTAGGTCCAAATGTACAAAGTTGCGAGCTCCTCTCTTATTACCATTTCCGCCGGTCCCGTGTTGTCAACATTCTGTGGGTGTTGTGTTATTCAATCTAGAATGTTTCCGACAAATGTTCCAAACGGACAAGTCCCGTTGAATGGTGGTAGGGTTGTTGGGAAATAGGATTCATGGTGGATAGCAGAGAACAATTTTGGAAACAATCAAGGAACTCCTTAATTAAATTGACTCGACTATTGGTATACGCCACCATACATTTCTGTAATTTATAGAAAGACCATATTTCAAGAGGGTGTTGAATTATTTTCACAACCTAGGTTTGTTTCTTTTGCTAGGGAAATTTTACTGAGCATCTGTCACTTGGTAACCGAGAAACTACTTATTTACGCAACCGCCTGCTTCAAACTTATTTTAAGTGGTTAGCTGATTTGTATCTTCTGGGATGCCTCGGCATTATTTTAAATCATATCAATTTATGTCTTATTTCTATATCTCATCCCTTTCCATGCCGTCCGGTCTGCGTAAGCCTAGTGAGTCTCATGCTGGTAACAGTAGGCATTAGGTATGATCCACCCAAAAAATAAATTAACATAGTTTTTTTAGTAGTAGGTAGGCTTAATTATGACAGGTTGTTTCGTTTAATAAATTACAAGTTTAAGTCAAGGCTTTTAACCTATTGGGTTACGTCATTGGAAAGGGTGCTGGGTCACCATGATATTTTCTGCGGGGCAGTTCCTAATTATATGGTTCATGTCTTGAGACTAACATAGATGTCAACAATTTATCTTTCATACGCGGTGGCAGTGACAATAGTGCTCACGTTTTATACCGTTACAACTTCCGTGAAGTAATAAACGAAACGGTTCGTTCGATCGTTACTCGTTTACCGCGCCAGCTTTTATTTAGTCATGCGGCCACACAAAAAAGGCTTTCATTTATCAAAGCGCGGCTGGCGTTGATTTATCAAGCGCTTTTTCAAATCAAATTCAAACGCTACCTGGATTGGGGAAATGAAAATGTAATGGGACGTCTCGTTCGTGCGGTGGCTTATAGAATTCGCTGGATTGCTGGCATAGACACATTATACACTTATTGTAACAGATGGCTTGGAAGAGGGAATTAAGGATTATTTATTAAAGTTTGTTCCATCACGGTGTTTAACCAGTGACTATAAAAATAACAGTGCGTTCAATAGTTTCAAAGAATTATTTAAATAATTAGGTATAATTTGGTGTTTTTGAAACTACGACAATATCTAAGAATGTAATGTTATGTATGATTGGTAAATCTACAAGGCTGGCTGGCTATATGAATAGAATAGAATAGAAATCGTTTATTTTGCCTTAACCCCTTCTCTTTCAGAAGCACACTGCTCGACCAACCAAACAATGGCGGCGAACTATTGTTATTTATGATGTGTCGGCGAACCGTTAAAAAAAAACATAATAATACAGTTACATAGTACTTACATTAGTATATGAGCACATTATAGGTAAATGGAAAATGCGTCATGCTATGTTGATTTTCGCGGGGGTCGCACTTTGGCCACACACACACACACCCGCCTTGTCACTTCAGTATGGACACAAGCGGTGTATGTTGGACATTTCGCGCCCGCCTAGGCGTCTATGCCACCGCGCAAGCGGCGTATGTTCGACATTACGCGCCCGCCTAGCCACCGCGCAAGTGGCGTATGTTCGACATTTCGCGCCCGCCTAGCCACCGCGCAAGCGGCGTATGTTCGTCATTTCGCGCCCGCCTAGCCACCGCGCAAGCGGCATATGTTCGACATTTCGCGCCCGCCTAGCCACCGCGCAAGCCCCTCACTCTGGACGAGGCCTAGACTGTTGAAATCCAAGTTAATAGGTACTTGCATCATCAAGCAATTTCCTCACAAACGAACCGATTGCTGTCATGTTGTCGCGAATTTATCACTTCCCAAGTCAGGCGCGTTCCGTAAGACGCAATCAACAGGTCGAGGTCTTGGTCTGATTTGATTAGGACATTGGCATTTTGCGGCAAGCAGCAGGCTCGATTGACTTGCCTTCAGGGCTGTCGGATGCATACAATAATAATGCACCAATCATAGTTGTATGGTGGCATAAAGGATCTTTGAGTAGAATTAAGAAATGTCTGCGTTTAAGCCAAGAACACTCAGCGTCATATATATGAGCACGCAAGTTACTCAAACATATCAAAAGTCCCAGAAATATCTACACAGCAACAGTCTCGCAGAGGTTGCTATGATAATTTTGGGACTTTGGATGTGTAGATAGTTTGGTCGTTAATTATGTATTCAAATTAAATCTCAAGTAGCAACTGATTTAATTGTGTTTTTGTATTTTTGATTTTTTATTTTATTTATTCTACTACCCACCTTATAATCCGGTTTAATTCACATCACTTCCCAATTTAAATATTTTGTGTAGTAATGACTATTTAATTTGTATTAGGTACTAATTACATTTTCTCAATTTTTCAATTTCCCAATTAAAATATCCCGTTAATCACAATACTGACAACCCATTTAATTTAAAAAAAAAATATCACTTTTTATCCAATCTCAATGTAATTATTTGTTATATTTTATTATGTTTCCATTTTAGTTATGAATGGAATTTTATATTATTAATTAATACTAATGTATATTTGTATAATGTGTACTCGAGCATACTGTTATCTCGTCCGTATTTGGCCCTGGCAGAATACCAGCGTCACAGATTCGTCTGTGACATTGCTGAGTCAGGACCATTTCATTGTTGCGGTACATTCACAATACCACATAGTGAAAATGATTATTTATTTGTAAATTGTTTTATTTAAAAATGTGTTTTTCTTCCTATTTTATTCCAGGTTTTATTCTATTTTGTATTTTTTTTATTATGTGTCTTGTGTGTGCACCTTTCAGTGAATAAATGAATTTATCTATCTATCTAAATCGGCTTCATAGTGTTCAAAATTACGTCCTGTACCTATTTCCTAAAAAATCTTTGTAGCTCCATACCAAACATACTGTACTAATTGGTGAAAAAATATCTGATCAATTTAGTTCAGATAAGCTCGACAATTCGTCTGTTCACGCGATATCAAATTCGAGTTAAGAATCAATTGAAAAATCAGAGTAGAAATGAACGTTGGCAACCCTGTAATGTGAAAATGTTAATTCTTAACCAATAAACACCAAATAAACAGAAGCGGAAACAATTTCTGTGGTAGCATTGAAAACTCGACTATGTAAGTTTTTTTTTATAAAGAGACCATATAAATAAATGATTGCTCTTGCTGGTACCATTAAGTACCTACATAACCATGCGTTCAAAGTCCACGACCCGCGATTTTTAACCTACCCACATCGAAATAAGGTCAAAAATACAGAACACCCTTTTGTGGTCGTTGGATGAGCTAGTAGAATGGTTATGTTTTGTGGCCATGCCATAGTACATCTTTTGTCCAATCCAATCAAATCTACAATAAAGTTTGTCTAGACAAAAGTTTCGATGGTAAAGGAAAACTTGCGAGGAATCCTGCTATCTCTATAGTTGTGGCGATTGGCTAGCCCTCTATGTCACTAAAAATATAGGGTATTTCCCGTATTACCACGTGCCACGTATATCATAAATAAATACAAAAGGTATACAAAGATTTTTTATTGAAATAAATTTCGTGCCCTAGTAATATAATACCAAAATGGTACAAGTTGTACGTTACGTATGGAGTGGACTGTAGGTAAATTCAATAACTGGATTAGACTAAACTGAGTTGTCTATTAATTACAAAAGGTTAAAAACTATTGGACATTGTAGTACCTACGCGGGAGCTAGACATTTGTGGCTGATGCTGCCAACATACAAAGAAATATTAAAACTATAAAACATTAGTGTTGCGAACACAAGTTTCCATGTTGAAGTAGTCCTTTTTAACTCCGTGTTTACCAAAATTAACATTTTCAAGCTTTCATGCCTAACCCTCGCTTAATTCTACTTCCATGCCATATTCTAAACATTTCTGAATGCGTTACACATTACATACCCAAATTACGGGGTTTTGCCAATTAGTTTGAATGAAATTTATGGACTGAAAATGTGTATAGCCTTGGATTAGGGGAGGTTTTGGTAGCCGCATGTTCAGGTTTACCAAGGAGGTTCAAGAATGGAGACCTTGCGTTAACCCTTTCACGAACCGCGCCACATAATTCTAGCTCTAAAGTGATTGAGGGACAACACTTGCTTGAATGCTTTTCGTTTACGTTACCGTCTCGTAGCGAGCCTTTAGAGACGTATAACCATTAAATTCTACTTAAGTACTTAAATTAAATATGTCTACATATTTTCTCCCTCACTGTATTAGCCTATTTTCGACATCACACCTCCTCATTCTCACTTTTCGTTACAAATAATGTTTAACGCTATCCGGCACCATTTTTTGCGTATAAGCGTAAGAATAGCGTTGTGATCTACATGTTTGTTTAGTATGCGTTTGTTGAACGATTAATGTTTACACATCGGTAGCCTAGCAAAAATCCTATACTAAAAGTATCCAACTGCAATAATTACTTTTGACCCCTCTAGCTTTGCGTAGTTCAAACACCCAACGCAACAATATCAGACTTCTATATCGATGCTTCTACTAGGGATTTTTGTTCGGCGCTCTCTGTCCTTATGATACTGTGGAGGTTGTACTGTGCCGCTGCCGTATCGTGCGGTATATTGGTCGCGTGGCAAATCTTTCGTTTATTATGTTAGCATTGCGGGAAAATTGAGGGATTTATGTCAAGGTCGTTGTTATGCTAACAACGCGCTTGCACGATTGACAGTGGATTTAAAATAATTGTGTAAATGGAGCTTAGAGCTACTGGCTTATGTTTCGCAATCTTTTTCATGATAAACAATAAGTATTATTGTAGTATTGTTATTATTGTAATTTTTTTTAGTACGCGCAGTTCTTCCCCTTACCATCTATGTCTATGATCTCCATCTTCTACCTAACATGGTTTACTGGAAGAAATCTCTTATAAGCTCGCCTCTGTACACATTTTTCTATCATAAGTTAGCTGTATCACGTCATGTGAGTACAATAAAGTAAAATTATAAATTATGACAAGTATGAAATCGCACCATGGGCCGAAAGCCTTTACGAGTATGATTGAGCCATGCTCCACCATGCTGGCTCAGTGCGGGTTGATGTTTTTACGGCTACTGTTTACTACCATGTAGCGAAAGTAATCGGCCACAGCTTAAAATGTCATCCGAAACACAGAACGTTCGATAAATGTTACCTAAGATAAATTCAACATCTCGGTACATGGTCGCTACCGGGATTCGAACCTGCATCTCCTGCGAGAAGCAAGCATTAAACCCATTAGAACACGGAGCTCCAGCTCAAGCTCTAGTTATTCAGTTATGTATTTTATTTTTGAATCTGGCCACTTTAAGTCTGATTATTCAAACTGACATTGCACGACTCTCTTTACCCGATTTATGGCTGAGTTTACCAACAAAAGGGACACTTTACTTATTTTCTTTTCTCTCACATTATTAGCGGTCGTTTGCTTTGACCTTAAATTAAAGGTCATCTAGGCTAGGCTACTAGAGGACCCCTTGAATTTAAAAGGCCTGCCTCCGAAAAATTCGCTAGACGTCTAAGACAAAGAGCTAAGTGTCTCCTAGCTGTTGATGTAATGGGACAAGTTACATACCCTAACCATCGTAGGATTACGGGTCTGATCGATTCTCCTAATCCTTCACCACTTCAAAACTGTGACGGAACTACACAAAGATCATCTGCACCGTCGGGAAGCCCAGTTGTGGTTCCCGCTCCGCTGCAACCGACATCGCAGCTTGTGTCATTACTGAAACCACCACTCCTGGTCTCCCCTGCCACGCTAACCACTCTACAGACCATCACAAGAGGGAAAGGTAGAAGGCTGTTGAGAGACCAAGTAACACTAGCCACATTACTCCCGACCGACAGGCTACCACTAATTTGAGCGGGAATTGGGCTCCCGATAACATTTTCGACAGGCTGTTGATTTTGTTAATTGTATACGGTCTGTGTGGTTTTAAAGGAATATTGGTGAATCTATCGTAATACTAGCTAAAATAACGATGTATAATTGAAGAGCGGGTAGGGATGCCTATAGTTTAACTAATTGAATAGAGTCTGGATTAGCCCAATTTCAAGCTTACCGTGGTACACCACGGTCCACGGGAAAATGCCTACAGGCACCGTGGGTGGTTTGGCAAAAAGCAAGTGCCTTGCTTTGAGCGCAGACAGACACTGATTAACCCAAAACATCTGTTAAGTTCTCTCTAACTACCAAAGTTTAAATTTTGTAACTATTGTAATGCCTTTTTATCTTGAGCAAAATGACCCGACTTTTCAGGCACTCCTTTGACTTTTTCGATATCTAAAGGTAGAATTATTGCTCTCCTGGCTTGTTTTTGTTCTTCTTTGAAGATATCTTTCAAGAGAAATCGTTTGAATTTTTCACAGCTGGAATAATAATAGCTTCGAACTAATTAATAGTACAAAGATAGAATTTAAATAAGTTTTTGGGAGGAGGAGGCCTTTGTGTATGTGCGTGCACCCACACAATCGCAATTCTCACGTCTCGGCTTTTTGCCCGTAGGTACTTATACATGGCGTTGTCAAGCATTCTGTACGGCGATTGTCTGCGACTAGATACCGCATTTCAGATAAAAAACGGAATTTTACAAACTCCATAACATTACACATAAACATTATGCACCTATGTATTTTTTGAGGAGTTAACAATTCCTTTTTGGCTCCACATATGTAATGTCGCAAAAATAATAACTATATTAGGGGTAAACTAAACTGGTAACAAATTGTATTCAACGCTCCGGTAGGGAGGGATTTTTTGTTGAAAAGAGTTCGGTCAACTCACAAACCTCCTTTGAGGGTCGCAGAGCGTGCGGTTAGGCTTTATAACTTTTTCCACATTTTGCGAGAGATGAAAGCAAAGCGTGTTTCTGTTTGCTATTGTCGTACTTATGGAAGTATAGCTTGTAGACGAGAAACTTTGTTACTTGTTCCAAGCGTTAAATCCGCTTAGCCGCTTTATTGCGTTGACATATTCCAGTGTTAGCTGTATTATATTGTATTTGTTATACGGAGGTGTCGCAGCCGTTCGTTAGATTAGTATTGTAACCAAATTCTTGGGTCGTTTATTAAATTCCGCTTTTTAATGTTTTTTTTTTGCGTTTTTGTTATTGTCGCTCCGGCGCAGATAAAGAACAAAACTTGAATTACACTGAAAGCACCATGATATGTTACTTCAAACAGTGAGGATTTTTTTCCTTATCCTTAAACCGCACGCGTGAGTCGGACTCTCATGCTTGAGTTTCGCATCATGGTACAAAAAAAAATACAAAAAAATGGACAACCTTATTTTTTCCTGTAGTTCATTAATCATTATCATTACTTGTTGCTGAAGCAGCGACAGATATTAATATTACCAACATTCTGAAATTTTCAATCTTCTAACTGGTACGAAAAATGAGCTCCGTGTTCTATTGGGTTTCATCAACGCTTGCTTCTCTCGCAGGAGATGCAGGTTCGAATCCCGGTGCTGACCATGTAACAATGAGATAATTAATTTATCTTAAGTACATTAATCGGACAATCCGTGTTTTGTATGACACGTTAGTAGGTCCCGGCTACTATAGCCACAGATTAATAAAGAGTTACTGTAGCTAGGTACGCGGTAGTATCACAGGTAGTATGGTACTACCGCGTACCTAGCTATAGTAACTCTTGGCCTGTACCCTTAGGTGTGGACATTAATGTGATTTTCATTTTTTAGGGTTCCGATCCTTAAAAGGAAAAAAGGGACCCTTATAGGATCACTTCTTTGTCCTTTTATATCGAGAATGCGTGAACGTCAGGCTGAAATTTATATCAATTGTTAAAGTCTGTGTCGCATATAGCTGTAAAAAATCAACCTTCTAGCTAGGTCAACGCAATCGAACACTACGACCGTTTATGCTGTAATTCATAGTTATCGCAATGGACCCAAAACCTATAGGATACTTCCCATTGGCCTACAATCAGGAGGCTCACAGCATTTTGTTTAGCGCAAGTTAAGGTAAAAATCTGAAAACTGCCAATGTAAAGGTAGAAATCTGAATACTGCCAATTTCTGTCTTTCTGAAAAAATATTTAATTTGGTTTATGTGGCGTGACATCATCATAGGTGTTTTTTTTTTGTAGAAACCTAATTAATTACACCAGTTACAATTAAAAAACAATTCGTGAGATAGAGGAGCCCGCTGACGGACAGGCGGATGGACAGAGTAAGTCCCCTTTGACACCTTCAGTGTACGGAACCCTACAAACGACTTACATTAATAAAGAAATAAACTATGCCATAAACTTACATTTTGTATCGAGTATGATCGACTTATTCCGAACTGAAACAAAACTTATCAAAGTGTTACGAGTTTCCGATCCTCGAAGTTGAGTACCTATCAAAAACTTTACCGATTTGAGTTGAGTAAGTTAGAAATCTTCACCGGTTTTGCGTTATACAGGGTGTCTCATTTAAATGGGTCAGTATGGGAAAGTCTGAAACTATAAGACATACGAAGATTTGTTCTAAGGAACGATTAGCAGTAAATGGCTCTATGAAACATGATGTCTAAAATGAATAAAATTCACATACTTTGATTTTATAAACACTGAACAGTTGGAGTCATTGAAAGCTTACTTTAAAAATGACAGAAATTGCTCCCGTGCACTACATTGGTACCATATTAAATATCCGACATAAATTAAAGTATGTGAAAACAATGCATGCCATTTAAGAATGATCTGTCTCTTTAACGATTTACTTTGAGGAAACATTGTTTCAGGAATCTATAAAGACATTATATAATAGTTAATACGGGGGAGGTTTCTTGCCCTTCTTTGCTCCATCCCTAACCCCACAACTTCCGAACGGGCGGTAGTATACAAAAATATTAATATTATGTTGACGTTGACTAAGTAATATGTATGATTTTATGGTCAATAAAATTTTTGAATTGAATTGAATTGTCATTTTTAAAGACTTATATTTTTATTGGTTTCAGTTCCATGTATGGCTCCTTAATTTTTTATTCTTACAATTTTTGAATAAAAATCGTAAAGCAGTTAACAGAATACATCTACGTACCAAGTTTCAACTGAATAGTCTTAATAGTTCCGCTATAAAGTTGCTGTGACATAAGGACGGACATACAGACAGGCTTGACGAAACTATAACTCTACGGAACCCTTAAAAACATAGTGAGATGCTCTTTTCCGTCCGGGGTGGCAGGAATTTAAGACTCCGTTTTGCGTAGCTAGAATCAAGAATGTAACAGAAATGTGACGTCAAATTAAAAGATTGATACAACTCGTTGAACCCGATTTGAACAAATCAACTTATTTTATACTGCTGAATGCTCATTCGCACGCTCGTTTTAAAATGCATGGGGATTTCAAAAGTAAAGGATTTCTCTAATGGAAGCTGTACCAAAGCGAAAGTTCTTCATCCTTCTTATATGACATTTTCTTCAAATTACCGCAAGCAAGCTTTGTGGTTGAACGCCATTCTCAAATAAACGGCCTCTGTAAATTCTACATTTTCATTTCCCTTGTTGTATTTCATAGCACAGAATAACTAATATGTGCATAGTAACAAGTTTCTCATTCAAAATGTTTGTACATAGTGAATTGTAATAAAAGTCTCTCTGTGCATAATGCCAGCGTTTTATTTATTGATACAGGCTACCGTTAGGTTTCCAGGAGCTCATCAAAATCCGTCTTTCGAGCTTTCTTCAGATGTGCTTTGTAAAAGTTTAACAGCCTATGGCCTTCTTTTAACCTTTTAGCGTCGGCCGGGTCGGTACAAAAAGTTTCATACGTGCCCTGCCTCCCAAGTTACTACCATCACAGACTGGAGACCACTCTAAGACCCTTATGTCTTTGGAGTTACAGGTGATTTTCGATTGCCGACTGGTAAGTTAAGTTGGTAAGCCAATAAACGGTTACGGACGTGACGTCATAGTGTCTGGACGGAATAGAATGTTTTGTCTTGAATCAAGACTCTGTTTCCCCATTTTGTGGTCGCATTTATTGTAATCGTCAGAAGTTACTATAAAATCCGCACGTTAAATCGTACTTTAACCCTGGATTAGATCAGTCCAAGATTATACATCATACCAAGTTTTCAACCTTATGGTTTGGTAATAAATCTGAAGAATGAGAATGAGAAAGTGAGAGGCTAGACCTATTAAACGAAGCTATTGTACAACCTGGCTAAAATAGGAGCACTTCTGTGCCTCAACCATCCTGTTTGGCAAAAAGACGTGATATTATTACATTTAGATTGTTTAGAGTAAGTTTTGTATTGGTTAAGTTGATAGGCTGTTTTTTTCATTCTAAGATAACGTTTATCTGTCTGTTTATCTGATGGACTTCACATTTCACATCTACAGTTACAGCTGGGCTGGCCTAGCTACATATTTATTTAGTATACAGACCCACAGCCAGGGTAATTGCATTGTAGACCGTACTTTCATTTCATTTCATTTGTTTATTTGCCATTTCACAGCCAATGAAAATAAATAATACAATCAATATTAAATACATAAAATGCCAATTACGAAATAGTGCAATTACAAAATAGATAGGGTAAGGTAGAAATAATGAAAAATAAAATTACTAAAATGTGGGAATATGCCAACATGTATGAGTGCGGTGAGTGAGTGTACCTGCTTGTACTTGAAATGTTAAATAATTTTATCTGACATTTTCTGAGGACTGGGGATTGAAAAACGTAAATCACAAAAACATTACCGCACAGCGCGTTTTACATACACCCCGGCCGACCTTTTGATTTGTATCTATGCATAGTATGTGAATCCCTACTGCAAGTTAGGTAAGTGACGTAGTTACAACAACCGTTAAGGCGAGGTACGAATAATTACAAACCAAGGTCAACGAAGATTGCGGAAGTGAGAAGCAAATATAACTCGGGAACAGGAATAAGTAGGATGGCAATTGTGCGCTCGCGCCTAATCTGAATCAACGTAAGCGCCAAAACGGAAAAAAAATCATAAAAAATAAGCTATTCCAGGGAATTACATTTCAATCTTCAAATCGCTAATAACAACAATTCCCCGCATATTACAATTAATAGAAAGATCATATTTACTACTACTGCGGTAAAAAAGGAAAAAATATTGGAAAAAAGGGTTGACTTTGGTTTTTTTTTTCTATCGAGAAATTTTTCCCAAACACGTTTTCCTTCATGAAAACCCTAGATTATACAGTCAAATTACATATACCAGAAATTGATTACGATTTGCCTAGTATTTCCTGAAATACACATGAAAAAAGCACCCCTAATTTATTCATGAGGCGCCTTAAGGTACACCTGTCTATGTCTGTCTATCTAAAGGTCAAGAGCGCTGCACTCAACCGTTAAGCCCTTTAAAAGTAGGGCTGTTACAGCACAGGCATTATTTGTTTACTACTATAAGATAGTCGTCCGTTTCTCATCGTAGTCTGATTATAGACTGAGTCAAAAGTCTCAAGACGTTCCCAGTCAAAGCCCCTATACTGATCAGGGTGTCAAGTCTCTAAAGTTTCAAGCCATCGCCACGCCATCGATATAATACGGCTATACAATGGCTATTAGTTGCCAGCCGTGTTAGTCCACTGTTACATTCAATAGAATATCAACAGAACATCAACAGAATGGCTCTAGCAATGACACACAGACACAAACACACCCTCCACCACAGATTACTTTGCCACTTTCCTCTGAAATAATCGATAATAATCGATCGATTGATAGGTTTGTCTTTGGTTTTCGGCATTCGTTGGCAGGAACGTATTACTGCCATGCCACAGCTACCGTGGAGCCATTAGCACACGGGACTTCCAATTTGCCACGCCAATGCTATTGAGAAGCCGATAGCGTCGAAGGCGGCCATTTTTGTTTACCAGACTACCGATTGTGTCAATTTCTGTATTTTTGACATTGAACTACAATGATTTTTGAAGCAATCGCTACACCACTTTGAGGCTGTAGCGGTACGGGACTTGAGGCCCTGAGTCAGTAGATAGTTTTCAGTAAAAATGTGCCTCGGCCGCTCTTTATGGAAATAATTAATAATCACCCTTTCGAGATCAAGAGGTATTATCAAGACGAATTTAATTGATTCGAGCTCCATCATCAGATTAGCTCGATGGTACCATATTATTACAATACAATTGTAATGTCATCTGAACTACATAGACTACCAAGTTTCGTAGTGATAGAAGAACTAGAAGTGGACGTTCCATTCCTAGATTTGCTGCACGATTAGTTAATTAATTTGCAAAGTTAAAAACTTAAAAAAGCGACTACGAGACCTTATTACTTAATCCTCTCTGCTCGCATTGCGAATGTCGTCTAACAACACGAACACGAGCCTACATTTGTGTTTATATTACACAACATACTTAGACGAATATTGGTCCCTTCAGTCAGCCCACAGTCACGGAAAGGAAACAATACGGGATTTTGTTTACCGTTAATACGTTAAGAAAGACATTATTACTTTTCAGATATTTTCATGTAGTGACCTAGCTACTGGACCGATTCCTGACCCCCTCCTTTTTTGAAGTCGGTTAAAAAAGGTACTACAGGTAGAGTAAGTTAATATTCGTGGTTATCGTAGTCCAACAGCCCTAGCCCAATAGTCATTTGTGACGTTTGTAACCTTTATCAAAATATCAAGCGTTTGACTCGTAGCTTCATCTGCTTTAATATACATTATGTTTCTTGCGTTTTATTAGGGTTCCGCAGGCGAAGGGTGCCTTAAGGGAATGAGAACCCTATTTATAAGGGAATGAGAACCCTATTTATGCCTCCGCTGTCCGTCTGTCTGTACGTCTTACCGTCAGTCAGCTCAGCGTGAGCATCTATCTATCTATCGCACGAAACGTAACAGCTAGAAAGCTGCAGAATGTGTAAACACCTGACCTATAAAGGTTTACCTTCTCATTGGTTCCATTGACACCAGGTCAGGATCTGATGATGGGATCCTGGAGAAATCGAGGGAACTCTTCAAATATTATATTCAGACCGATAGTGATTTTTGTGCTTTTCATAATAACTCGTGCATTTTCTCATGGTAAGCATAATATTGTGATGAGGAACTGATGATGAAAACCACACATGGCCATCAGAACTGCTCCATACAGGTACCTACATTGGGGGTAAGGGGTTTACAGTTTGTATTAAACTCAAAAAGCATTTGTCATTGGTTTCTTATCAAATAGGGTGTGTGGAAGTCGGGTTTTTTAAAGTTTTACTTTTTGTTTCAATTATTGTACTTTTTCTTGTACGATGGTGCGGGACCCTTTGAGTAAGAGTCCGACTCGCACTTGACCGATTATTATTACATTACGCATACACACTACACAGACACACATAGATATAGAGCGTCACGCCTTTTCCCATACAGGGTAACTGGTAAGGTACCTAATCTAGTACAGTAAGTACACCGTGAAGATATTTTGATACGAAATTGACGGTAGCCTGAATCCCAGTATATCCTACTCTCTATTAATCTGTGGTATAAATTCAATATTGATTTAGGGTTCGTTTCTCTATCTCTGGGAAGCAATATCAAATTTCAATATTCGCAATATACTGTCAGTTCAATTTTGTAGACAAAATAAATATTTGTAAGGCAAAATGGAGTATTGATTAACTGGCTAAGCGAGGGCATGGCAGTACCTCTGGCACCCCGAATGCGAAAAGAGGTGACGCTATTATTTCATCATCATCTAATACTGTTGTTGGCAGCGGTAATATATAGAGCTCGCAGCAGCGGCGACTGGCGGGGCGGGGCCACACTTTAACCACAAAATAAAAGGCCCGTTTTGACAGTTCACGCCCATGAAGTTTTAACCCCTAACGCGTAGGTAATAGAAGCGGTTTTTAGGTGCAACTTGTACGCTTTGCTTGTACGCAACAGTTGGCTTTATTGCCTACGCATTAGGGGTTAAAACTTCATGGGCGTGAACTGTCAAAACGAGCCTTTTATTTTGTGAAGACTTTATGTAAGGGTCGATATCACGATTTTTGTGTCACACGAATGAGATAAATTCACACGAATAATGCGTCATTCGTGTGACGTGAAATCGACCCACAAACGGTGATACGCACGTTGCAAATAGCGTTGCAAGCATTTCGAATCTGCTACGTTATTACGCAACGCTGCAAATACCGTTGCAAGCGTTACGAATCTTCTACGTTATTACGCAACGCTGCAAATAGCGTTGCAAGCGTTACGAATCTGCTACGTTATTACGCAACGCTGCAAATAGCGTTGCAAGCGTTACGAATCTTCTACAAGGGTCGATTTCACGAATTTTTATATGACACGAATGAGAAATCGACCCGTAACTATAATGTCATTGTGGACAGATTTCGCTCGCTTGCTATATTTTGGTCCTTATAGCAGACTACCATGACCGTTTTGGGCAACGCGAGCGCAACGGAAGACTATCGACAGGGCACTTATTTAAGTCACATGTAGTAGAATCTAGGGCCTGTAAACTCGTAATATGCATAGCATTTTATTACGTATTCCGCTTCGCAAAATGTCCCGCATTTGTGGATACGCGGGTATCGTCTGTGCATGCATTACTTCGCATCACTTCGCCACAAAGCCGAGCCAACCGCATTGTGTGGTGAAACCTGGCGGGTGTGCGAGGCTTACTCACCTGTTAATGGTTCCGTACTATGGACACCAAGACGGTATGGCAAGTTTTTACCGATGGACATTCAAACGTATCGATATAGAAATAAGACATAAAGTGCTTCGGCATTCCGCTTCCCGCGGGATGCTTCGGCATTATTTGAAAGCATATAAATTTAAGTCTTATTTCTAAAGGGATACGTTTGAATGTCTGTTGGTGAAAACTTAAAATCCCTTGCCATGTCGTCCCAGTGTGCGTAGGCCATTAGTTGTCGGGGTTTAATTTTTGCGTTTATGGGCCGCATATCACTTGGTTTTTCATATACTTCTGTCGGCTTGTTTGGTAAAAATAATTATTTCTAGATTACCTATACTTACGGAACCCTAAAAACTATGGAAGTGCTCGTGTTCTTTACTTGTATCATATGTAGGTGCATTGTTCCGTTTGCCTGAATAACCATAATTTCCGTCCACCCAACGTTTTAAGTTTAGTTTTCTAGGATTTCTATAGTTATAGTAACAAATACAGATTTATTGTAAATCAAAGCGTCACGAATTCTCTCATACGAGGTAGTGAAGGCATAGGTGCGTCCACGTATGTGTAGCTAGTTCTTCAATAGGCACAGTTTATTCTTTCTATAGGGGCTAAACTTTTGCCATAGCTGTGCAGATGAAGATTTTGATTTTATGAAGATATTGTTACCAACTCTTTCTATCACCGTTTTTAGAGTTCCATATCCAAAGGATGCGAAACAGGCATATATTTACGCCTTATCTTGTATGTCCTTCGGTCTGTCTGTCCGTCAGCTTGCAGTATCACGTGAGCCGTAACGAAATTTTCGTAGCTTGTATTTTTGTTACTGCTATAGCAAAAAATAACTGATAACAGATTTTTTGCGTCTATTCTTGTACGGACATCATCAGAGTTAATTGACCTCTCAAATATTACAATTTTTACACTTAAGGGGTCACTTCACTCTGATTCAGACTGTACTATGGCATGTAATGAAACAATTTGTGAATTGACAGTTTTTTTTCTTTTCAGAGATAAAACTCGTAGTCGTAATACCTATCGTCTTTTGCTAAATGCCCTTGAGGCCGTCTAGCCATCTCAGAGAGCTAGAACTGGAGTAATCTGTAGTTGACTGCTTCAAGACTGAGTCGATACGATCTCTGTGCTCTGATCTAGGCCTGGATTGCGGTAGCTCAATTACCGCATCATGACATTGACACGACGATAACGACGAACTTTACAGACCTGCCATCATAACTGTGAAATGACGGGTGTCGCTTGGCTTTCTTGTGTTGCCATATTTGGGAATTGCGTCCGAGCATAGTATGGAGTTTCAAAGATAGCGGTCGTAGTTCTGAATTCTGACATTTCACAGATAATTTGATAGGTCTGTAGATTTCTATTATCTTACGTGTTTACTTTAATTTTTAGGCAATTAATGGTAAAAATTGATTGATCACAATTACCTTCACTACTATAATGAATTGCGTAGGGGCGATCTCACAAGACCCAGATAAACAGTCAGAAACTTTATTTGACATTTCAAGTAGATACGTGAAATTACAATTTCGTCAGATAAAAAAAAGATACGCGTGTAGCACCGTACACGTGTTAGAAGTAAAACTTCTGTAGCTAGATCATTAAGTGGTACCTATACTATACACCTATACCTACTGTGACGTTGCGGCCTCCTTCGTCATCATTTTCTTTTTTCTTCCTTATGAGTATTTTTTTATTTCGTTTTCTTCAGTGACATCTGTCTAAAAATCAACACTCAATTGATTGATCCTGGACACGACTTTTGAATTTTCCGAAATTATAAGAATTCTCCCTTGATCTCGGATTCTATAATAATATCTATTCTGAACTGCATAATCCCATCTGGGTAAGTTTCTACAAATATTTTAGTAATGCATTTATTTATATAGTTCTACCTATTGTATATTTCTATTTCGGTCCGCTTCCTTGCTTCAGGAAAAACGCCTACCCTACAAAAAACGCCTACCCTACAAAAAACGGCTACCCTACAAAAAGCCGCTACCCTACAATAACAGAATAATAAATATTACCAAATCCGACTCTGGACCGAAATACAGCCGGGTAAAAACCCCGGGAAATTACCAAACCGTCTCGGGTGATTACCCTTTGACCCGTACCAGTGCTAAGTTTTTCCACCGAACGAACTAACCCTCTACTGCCTCTTTTCTATAAAATTACTGTTTTTTTTATAAAATTACTGTTTTTTATAAAATTACTGTTTTTTGTACACATCATTTTCAAGTGTTCTCATCAACTTTATGTCACCTTCTTCCTGGCCGAACCATCTTTTATTATTACATAGACTCATCTCAAATCCTTGTTTTATTTTATAATTTGACACACAAAAGGGCTCCACCTTTAAAAAACGTCATATTGGCGCCCATAACGTGGTTTTAAGGTAGAAGGTGACGTAAATATTTTTTATATTTGTGTTTTTTTTTTTTGTTATTTGTTCTGTTCTAAACTAATTTTTTTATGACTTCTTGTAGAACGAATCTTTATTATGGAGCTGAGTACGGATATTAAGTACCTGCTGCTTAATAAATCCGAACTTTTTTACGAAGTAACTGTGCGCGGAGAGATTCCGGCAAGTACAGTTCTTGAATTGAGACGACAAATAACCAGGCTGGTACGACTGTATCCAGCTGACGACATCTCCGACACATGCTTAGAATTTTCAGAAGATTTGGCAGGTGTTGAAGAGACTCTGGCTAAAATTAAACTTGACCTAGAAACTTTAAAACAGAAATATGTTAGGACCTTGTTAGAGAAAGTAAGGGCTTTCCTAAATCATCTTGGACACAGGCTCCGGCGTTGCGAAAAAGCGGAGACACCTGAGGAACTAGCAAGATTTACTCAGGCTAAATGTACATTCGACGAGTGCCTTACGTCCTTGTCTCTCCTTGCCAGGGATCCAGCTCAGGGCCCATCAAATAAGCTCCCAACTGAGGAGAGATCATCCACTGTAGACTCGAATATTGACAGCATGGGAAACCTAAAGGTTTCTGTTACCTGTGATCGTGGAATGTCCAACGACCTGTCTAAACTAAAATTTGACGGGAAAACTTGTGTACGTGCCTTCGTACAGAGACTAGAAGAGTTTCGTTTAGGTAGAAGCGTAACTAATGATAGAATGTTTTCAGCGGCTACGGAAATATTTACTGGAGATGCGCTTCATTGGTTCCGCAGCATCCGGGATAAAGTCACCGAATGGAGCGAAGTAGTATCTAAACTGAAGGAGGATTTTGACCTGGTCGATTACGATTACCGCATGTCTGCCGAAATCCGCAACCGGACGCAGGGCGATGATGAAAATATAACTATTTATATTTCTATTATTGAAGGTATGTGTTCTCGACTTAATAAGCCCATGGGTGAAGACGTTAAGTTAGAGATTGTCTTGCATAATATTCGTCCTTGCTACTCGACAATTTTGGCAACGTGCCCTAATGTGAAGTCCCTTGAGGAACTTCGAGTGCTATGCAAGAATTACGAGCACATTAAGGCTCGTTCTGAAAATTTCAAGGAGCCTCCTTCGGCTAGTTCTTTGACTGTCGCTCCCGAGTTTAGCTATAAAGCAAAGAAAGTTGAATCTGTCCCTAGTGGCTTCAACAAATCAAAACCTTTCTCGCGGCCTCATTGTAGCTCTTACCAACCTAGGGAAGCTGTATTCAGAACGTCTGAAATCTCTAGAGGCACCTATTGCCACAGATGTAGAGTACATTCACACACAATGAAAGATTGTCCTGCTGAACGCACAATCTTTTGCTTCCGATGCGGCATGAAGGATGTACGCATCCCTGATTGCCCAAACTGTAATAAACCTAAATCAAAAAACTAAGTTCTGAAAATTGCGGTAAATCAGCAGTTAATTATTTTGACCGCTCGGAATGGGATAAATGGCTGTTGACTATCAAGAACTTCATGACACCTTGCAAGATTGCTGCAATTTTCAATTCTAAGCCGAGCAATGATCCGCGCCCTTACGCTAAGATAAGGATAAATAACTCTGAGGATTTAACTATGTACGGATTGCTAGATTCCGGTTCCGCTGTTACCATACTAGGAAACAACTCGCATAAACGTTTGATAGAATACGGTTTGACACTCTGCGATGAAGACAAGATATCTGTTACTGCTGCTGGTGGTCAACGGTTGAATGCTTTGGGGTTTATACTGTTACCTGTATTGTTTGAGAACGTCTTCGCTATTATAAAAGCTTATATCATTCCTGAAATTGAGTCGACACTGATTTTAGGAATAGACTTCTGGGGAAAGTTTAAACTCTGCCCTAAATATTTGACTTATGTAGATTACTTCACTCACGACGATCCTTGTCTGTCTGAAGTCGGCGTTTCTTCTAAAGTTTACATACATTCCTATGACAACCTAGATGAGTCTCAGAAAAAAGTGGCTGATGAAATAGTCAATCAATTCAGAGACATTTCTTTTACTAAACGAGGTCTGACTAGAACTCATATTGTTGAACATCGCATCGACACTGGCGATGCCGAACCTATCCGACAGCGCACCTATAGGATGTCACCTGAGAAGCAGCGCATTATCACCGAACAAGTTGACGAGATGCTCTCCATGGACGTGGTGGAACCTTGCGAAAGTCCTTGGTCCTCGCCTGTGTTAGTTGTTGGAAAGAAAGACGGAAAGCCACGATTTTGTCTTGATAGCCGTAAGCTTAATTCTGTTACAAAAAAAGATGCTTATAGTTTACCCTATGTTTCTGAGATTTTGGATAATCTTAGGGATGCTAGATACCTATCTAGCATTGACCTTTCTAAAGCTTTTTGGCAAATACCTCTGGAGGATGCTAGTAAAGAGAAAACAGCATTTTACGTACCTGGAAGAGGTTCACTAATGTTCAAAGTTATGGCTTTTGGTCTCACAAATGCCCCCGCTACGCAACAAAGAATGGTCGACTTGCTGTTTGGGCCGGAATTTGAACTAAAAGTCTTTGCTTACTTAGATGATATTATCATAATCAGTCAGTCTTTCCAAGAGCATGTCTCCTTGCTGCTACGAGTCCTAGATAAGCTTCGCTCGGCAAACTTAACTGTTAACCTTGATAAATGTGAGTTCTTTAGGCTTAAGCTGCGATATCTTGGCTACATAATTGATGCTCAAGGCCTTCGAACTGACCCTCAAAAGGTAGAAGCCATACTTAATTTTCCTACGCCAACTAATAAGAAAGAGGTTAAACGTTTTTTAGGAACTGCTTCGTGGTATAGGCGATTTATTCCTCAATTTAGTACAATCGCTGGCCCTCTGAACAAACTGACTTCAACAAAAAAGAACTCTCCTGCATTTCAGTGGTCCGAAGAAGCTGATAAATCATTTATTGACCTAAAGACTCGGTTAATTGAAGCACCTGTTCTGGCTTGCCCTAACTTTGATTACCCTTTTGAAGTACACACGGATGCTAGTAACTATGGCATTGGTGCTATGCTTGCTCAAACAATCGACGGTGTAGAGCATCCTGTAGCTTACATGAGTCGTTCACTGAACAATGCAGAAAAAAACTATAGCACTACTGAACGAGAAGCTTTTGCCGTTCTCACTGCCCTGGAACATTGGAGATGTTATTTGGAAAACGGGAAAACTTTTACTGTGTTTACTGATCATGCTGCCCTCAAATGGTTCTTCTCAATATCGAATCCAACAGGACGTCTAGCAAGATGGGGTGTGCGTCTGTTCCCATTTCAATTTGAGATCAAACACCGTCGTGGAAGGGATAACGTCGTTCCAGATGCACTCTCACGCATTGTTCCTGTTACCGCTATCACGGATACCGCTCCCCTGACTGCTAACGCTAATAATGCTCCTGTAATCACTAATTCTCCTCTACTCACTAATTCTCCTGCCCCTGTTCCTCCAACTACACAAGACAGCTGGTACCTAAACATCTTTAATGGTTGTCAAGCCTCCCCTGTTAGTTTTCCAAATTACAGAATTGAAAACAATACACTCTACAGGTACATGAGGAATAAAAATGTTCTTACGACAGAATTTGACTGGAAGGAAGTCGTACCTGAAGAGAAGCGGGAAGATGTTATCAAGAACTGTCACTCTGAACCAATTGCTGGCCATTTCGGCGTGTTTAAGTCATATAAGCGCTTGACACTTCGATATTATTGGCCGGGAATGTATTCTAATGTAGTAGATTTTATCTCACGCTGTCATACTTGCCTTGCGTATAAGTTGCCCACTCATGGCACTTTTGGTAAGATGGGTAGACCTAAAAAGGTTGTAAGACCATTTCAGACATTGTCCATTGATTTGATAGGTCCGCTGCCAAATACTAGGAAGCAAAACAACTATATTTTCGTTGTCACCTGCTGCTTCTCAAAATACTGCATGCTGTTCCCACTTCGCAGAGCTACTGCTGAATTGGTGACAAAACATATGGAAAACGATGTATTTCTCGTGCACGGAGTTCCACAAACTATTATCCTAGATAACGGATGTCAGTTCATAAGCCATGAACTTGACAGACTATTTAAAAATTATAATGTGCCACAAGTTCACTTCACACCTAGATACACTCCACAAATAAACACTGTTGAGCGATACAACAAGACTATTATGACTGCAGTATCTACCTTTGTGAACGATGATCATCGAACTTGGGACGTCAACTTACCGAAAATACAGTTCGCCATAAATAATTCTGTAAATGAAACAACCGGCTACACTCCTTCATTTTTAGTACACGGAAGAGAGCTGGTAACATGTGGATTTCACTATGTGGACAATGACGACCCTAGTGACTTAGTTCTTATTCCTCGAGATAACTATGCTGAAAATCTTGGCCACTTAGCAAACATTTTCGATGACGTTCAGGCTGCACTCTATCGCGCACATGAGAGAAATACGAAGAACTACAATATGCGCAGAAAGGACGCTGAATTTAAAGTAGGAGATATAGTCTGGAAAAGAACTTATTTTCGAAGTGACAAAGAAGCTCACTTTAGCAAAAAACTTGCTCCTAAATTTTTAAAGTGTCGGGTTAAAGCAAAGCGTTCACGTTTAGTTTACTTACTGGAGGATATGGCTGGAACAGACTTGGGCGTTTGGCACATCAAGGACTTGAAATAGTATTATTGGTACTTGTAAATAGATATGCCTTGTAAACATCGCTAGTTTCATGACCTTTATGGGTCTTACTTGTATATATTTTAATCTGATCTCCTGGAATTTTATCCTCGTCAACTTTCCCGGACTTAGATCTAGTTGTCTTATCCCTTGTAAAGACAAATAGTGTATATATCTTCGTTGTCTCCTAGCTTAGGAGATTTGCTGTGGTTGCATAATTATTATTTTTCCTCCTCCTTGTTGCACTGAGTGTTTTGGTCTAATAATGTCAGACACTTTATTGTGGAAGGTGACGCAACAACTTTATCTGGTAGTTGTTTCGTTTGGTATATTAGTTTGATGACTGAAAGGTTTTGTGGAAGGGATGGTTGCAGTCAAAAAGTGTAACATGAATAAGTTTTTTTTAAATATTTTTAGTTATTTTTACGGATTTTTCTATGAGTAGGAAAAATCCTTCTTCTCGAAGGGGGATATTGTGACGTTGCGGCCTCCTTCGTCATCATTTTCTTTTTTCTTCCTTATGAGTATTTTTTTATTTCGTTTTCTTCAGTGACATCTGTCTAAAAATCAACACTCAATTGATTGATCCTGGACACGACTTTTGAATTTTCCGAAATTATAAGAATTCTCCCTTGATCTCGGATTCTATAATAATATCTATTCTGAACTGCATAATCCCATCTGGGTAAGTTTCTACAAATATTTTAGTAATGCATTTATTTATATAGTTCTACCTATTGTATATTTCTATTTCGGTCCGCTTCCTTGCTTCAGGAAAAACGCCTACCCTACAAAAAACGCCTACCCTACAAAAAACGGCTACCCTACAAAAAGCCGCTACCCTACAATAACAGAATAATAAATATTACCAAATCCGACTCTGGACCGAAATACAGCCGGGTAAAAACCCCGGGAAATTACCAAACCGTCTCGGGTGATTACCCTTTGACCCGTACCAGTGCTAAGTTTTTCCACCGAACGAACTAACCCTCTACTGCCTCTTTTCTATAAAATTACTGTTTTTTTATTATAAAATTACTGTTTTTTATAAAATTACTGTTTTTTGTACACATCATTTTCAAGTGTTCTCATCAACTTTATGTCACCTTCTTCCTGGCCGAACCATCTTTTATTATTACATAGACTCATCTCAAATCCTTGTTTTATTTTATAATTTGACACACAAAAGGGCTCCACCTTTAAAAAACGTCATACTACCTATACTAAAAGAGATTTAAATTTCCAATTTTGAGATCCAAACTCTGCTTCAAGTTACTTTTAAGTTTCAGACGTCCGATTATTTGAAATTATTTAAACTTGTACTTACTTTTAATACGTCATGTCATTTATTTCCCACCATTCCTTATCTACAATTTGTCGCGCTCGTGGTGATATACTTAACTCATTCAATAGTGTCACTACTATTGTTCTGAGGTCACTACTATTTGCATCTCGCTCAGATTATATACCATCTGACGTCACGTCTTTTAGCCGTCTCGCTCAAATGTATGCATTGCTTTGCTTGTTTTAGAAATCAATATCGACCCGTGTGACATTGATGAAACTCTTTTCTTACAAACTGTATGGATCGCATCGCACAGCTGTCAAACATAAGTTCCGGTTCCAACAAAGAGGTTGAACGAAGTAGTTTTTGGTCACGTCACTGGTTTTGTTTATCCCAGCCAGCGGCGGCGGCGGCGGCGGCGCCATCTTGGCCATACCGGAAATCAAGAACTCGTGGAAGAATGCTTAAAATAATTTTTATTTGTTAACGTTTCATCAGGTTTTTCTCTCACTAATTAACATTCTTTATTGTACGAATGTATTATTATCTTATCTGATTAGTTAAAAACCGTATTGAAAATAGTTGCGGTTTTAAAAGTCTTCAGCCGACCCTGACGTCACCGATTCCAATTTCCGTTACATTTCTTAGCCACTCGTGATAGCACCCGGCTAGCAGCAATTGAAAAGCAAATATATGAATAACCCACAGTTGAGAGGTTAAATAAATTTTACCCCCGTGCCCCAAGAAGTTTTACTTCAAAAAATGTGAAAGATCGGCTTCTAAAACGCTATCTGAGAAGTGAGGGATCGGCCCTAAGAAAGGAAACTAAAAAACGAGTAACTGGATATCTAAAGTTGAGCGTCGTCGCCGCGTTATTGTCACTGACCAGTCATTGTTCTTACAGAATTGGGGGTATATCTGTTCATCGCGGCCGCTGGAGACGACAGCACTTTGAGGAGAATCCCATATAGATTTACGTCACGGGCCAGTTGAGATACTTGCGCATAATATATCAAGTAGCTTTTACCGTCTTACTAAAATAAACTTATGAGGATCGTTTGCGTGCGAGTTTCCATCGAAAACAAAAAGCGATAAAGTAATCCACCCCTTAAACCTTGTCCGGGTTTCACAATTTTTTACATGTTTGGGCATAGTTTTTCATATCTCAAACATGTAAAAACATTGAGAAAATTGGACTCCTCTTAAAAATTAGTTTTCACTCATCCGGCAAAATAAAGTGTCTCACGATTGAATGAAGTGACCTCAATGACGGGCACAGGTAAACTACTACATACTAGATACCAAGTAGCGATAGAGCTATTTAATCTATCATCCGAAACACAGAATGCTCGATAAGTTAATTATCTCATCTATACGTGGTCTTCCCTGGATCAGAACTTGCAACTCCGGCGTGAGAAGCTAGTTTGAGACCCACTAGACCACAAAAGTCTTATCAAAATAAAACGCGATTAAAAACCTACTTTATTTTTCACATCTCGCGAAGGCTCTCCGTGCTAACGATATGCCTAGTAATTATTGGGGCCTTTTCATTGAAACCCATTGTATGTATGGAGAGCGGAAGTGGGTAGAGCCTGCGGAGCACGATAACGAGCTGAGAATGAACAAGGAGGTCAACTAGAGAAATCTCTTAGAGATAAGCTTGCTTTTGTACACGTGCTATCCACCAATTAACGATTGTATAGTCTAATTAAATCGAATGTAAATTTCTTGGCCATATCGTATCTCCTTTTGATGCCGGAAGTAGAAGGTAAGCATGTAATAACAGTAACATAACGACGAAAGACAGTGACTGCGTCTGGTAGTCGAACTGTATGTTCTATCGTAGTATCGTAAAATCAATCACAATAAGCTTTCATGACTCAGACTAATAATGATTCCTCCGAGTTTCATGATGATGAAAGCTATTCAATAAGCCAACCGTCAATCAATACGCGATTATTCATCTAAAGCGATTGTAATTTAAATCTGAAACGAATCGGTTTATTTATAGAAGATAAAGTGTAATCAACAATTATTATTTTGGGACAACTTTAAAACTTAAGCGACAGCTGTGAATCCGGATGGTAACAAGTAACACAAAAGTAATTACGGTAACAACCCTTTTAAAGCTCTATTAAAGGGTACCTCACTCAAGTCACCGTTAAGGCGTTAATTTTGATGACTTAGCGATTTGCATTTTATTAACGTTGTTAAAACGCTAAAATGTTATCTTTGAAATTGCTTAATGATGAATACTAAATCTCACAGAAATCACAAATGTGAAAGCCAAGTTTATTTCTTGACACGAAAGGTTGTTCTTTCTATTTTTTTCACCGATAAAATATTTTAGCTTTAACGTTAATTGTTCAGTTTAACCTACGAAGACGTGATAATTGAATAAGTGGTAAACTATTTCGGACGGACGTGTCGATGGGATCTGAATTGTATGGAAAAGTCAAAATAAAATATTCTCTGATCCAAAAAATATATGAGGCTTTATTAACACTTATCCAGTGGAGATGGCATAGATACACTTTCTTTTGATACACAACTCACCAATTTACGGGCGGCGGGGACGAGGTAAGAGAGCTGTGATTGGTCAGCCGCTGCGAAACTGTCTGGCGGCCCGTCATCGTACATAGGTTGCGTATGCGAACGTTTGTTGATACAACAAACGTTCGTCGAGCCGCATTCCCCCGCAGGCGTAGTCAATTGGATTTATATTCTCTGGTTTAACCCGAGTTGCAGACCAGGAGCTAAGCTTAGTTAAGCTCAGCTTGCAAAGCTGACGCAGTTTTCTATACCTGTGTGCCGACTGCAAACTATGCTTTGTATGAAAACCTACGTCGGCTATGCGAGCAAAGTAAACTAACTTAGCTTAGCTCTTGGTCTGCAACGGGCTCGGCTCATCCGCGTCAAATATAATTGAAACAAAAAGTAAACTTTAGAAAAAACCGACTTCCACAAACCCTATTTGACTAGATTGATTTTAATACAAACTGTTACCCCTTATCCCCCCCCCCCCCTTGGGGACTTAATTTTGTCAAATCCCATCTCAGTGCTACCCCACGCTACTAAGGAACCCCTGTACAAAGTTTCATGGCTCTAGGTCCACCGGTTTAGGCTATGCGTTGCCTGCCCATCAGCCACGCATTGTATTAAATTTGTACCTAGTATTGAGCAGTTCTGGTGGCCATATGTGGTCTTTATCAGCAGTTTCGCATGCTTACCATGTGCATTTGCACGAGTTATTATGAAAAACATAAAAATCACTATAGGTCTCCCTATTATATTTGAAGAGTTCCCTCGATTTCTCCAGGATCCCATCATCAGATCCTGACCTGGTGTCAATGGGACCAATGGGAAGGTAAACACTTTAAAACATTAAAATTATTTTCCAAATCGGTCCATCCGTCTAGGCGCTATCGGGGTACATACATAAAAAAAAAAAAAAATACGCGTGTAGCACCGTACACGTGTTAGAAGTAAAACTTCTGTAGCTAGATCATTAAGTGGTACCTATACTATACACCTATTCCTACCTATACTAAAAGAGATTTAAATTTCCAATTTTGAGATCCAATCTCTGCTTCAAGTTACTTTTAAGTTTCAGACGTCCGATTATTTGAAATTATTTTATACCTGTACTTACTTTTAATACGTCATGTCATTTATTTCCCACCATTCCTTATCTACAATTTGTCGCGCTTGACAGAATATCCGTATCCGTAGGAGGATATAATAAAATATTGTAAATAACATATCAGTAAAGTAGTAATTAATTATACATTAATGACAGGATATCCATTATGACATACAAATTAAATTATGAACAACGTTTAAGAATTTATAAATTAAATGGTGTTCAAGTCAATATCCTGTCATTGTCACTTCCGCATTTCCGTAATAAATATGATTATTTTATAAGATAATTTTGTAATCATAAATAAGTAGCCTAAAATTCATCATAAAATGCGAAATGAATTATGGAAATCATATTAGAATTTACAAGTCCATATTAAATCAATTTCCGGTATATTCGAAATAGTTGTTTCTATAAATATAATTTATAATAAATAATAAGATCATAATATCAGATAATTGTCATAATAATTAATAATATTTTACACGATTTAAATAACTAGGATTTTACATGTATTTATGTCTTTCTACAATTATGTTTGTGTGGCGCCAAAGCGGCCACGTGTGGCGGCAAATCTGTTATTGTCAGACAGGGTATAAAAGCAACAGTGAACAACATGGCGGGTGACTTGTGTCTGGGCGTCCGTACCGAACTAATCTCGGCAAAATGTTTCGGCGCGAACTTTACGCGCCAAGACGGTTCCTCCTTGGGCTGTTTGAAGCATTGAAGGGACAGTCTGGTGGCAAGTGTGATTGAGAAAGGTTGTGGTGTTGGTGTTGAGAGATTGTCTTCGTGGTGGACGGGACACAAATAAGATAAGTGTATTATATTCTAAATGTATCAATAACTATATTGTATTGTTGTATATTTCGGTGCAAACTGCACAAACTTTTTACTGAGATGTAGTGTGTACTATCTATGAAATTAGTTCGGTTTAGAATAAGACAAAATGTATGAATATGTTTAAAAGAGATCAAAAGATTAATCTGTGTGAGTTTCTTCGCCCTTCTTCTCTCACAGTGGTCCAACGTAGTGAAGTGGCAAGGGGGGGTGAAGTGTTCTAGCTCTGGGAATAAGTATTTTAAAATATCTACAGAAAATAAATACCTTTGATTTGAAATTCCTAACTGAGTTTGTTATTATCAAAAAGTACCATACATAACATAGAATAGTCCTCCATAACCTCAGTTAAATTCTATTTCCTGACAGTTTTATAATATAATCTAACATCAGAAGTGGGATCGCCCGAGCCTTCTTGTTAACATGTTCATTTCTAAGTTCCAGGATAGATGCTGCGGCGATCACGAGTCTATCAGCGATTCGCGATGCAGTGACCACTACGCATCATAAAGATGACGACATCGCGTTACCGCTCTTCGACCCCGAGCGGAGCGACTGCGGAGCTGCTAGCTGGTGCAGCAGTATCGAGTCTCTCGCCACAGAACTCAAGTGGAGCAGCTTGAAAACAGCAGCCAAAGCCGGTAAAGCCCTTAAGGGTTCTTGTTTATCATGGTATGAATCATGGGAGCCTGCAGACGGTAGATCTTGGGAAAATCTTCGCAGAGATATTATCGATGCTTACCCCGAAAAGAAAAATTTGTCGGAGAAACTCAGCAAAGCAGTACTATTTTCATCAGATACATTGGAGTCTTATAGTGAATATGCTAGGGAAAAATTGAGATTGCTTCGCAACACCAAAGTAGCGTTTACGGATGGACAATTGATTGAACTAGTTTGTGGTGGCATTAGTGACGTTGACGTCAAAATGGCTAGCCTAAATAATGGTGTCACTACAATAGCAGAACTGATTTCTTTTTTAGTCTTCCTACGTCAAGACTAAAAAGAGGCCTTTAGATCCGGTTATCAAAGAAAATATTGGTTCAGGGCCCAGTGGAGCCAAACGGTCCAGGTTTGGCAATATTCAGCTTGTGCAGAGATGTTTCTCTTGTAATCAGACCGGACATGTCCAATATCAATGCCCCAGAAATTCCCAAGTGCAACCTGGACAGCTCACACAGGATCCTAAACCCCAGGATTATCGTAAGACTTGTAATTATTGCAAAAAAGTGGGCCACACGGAGAATATCTGTTATCACAAACGAAGATCTGAGATAAATAAATCTACCGCGGTTACTGTTGTCCCAACAAAGCAAATTAATTTTTTAGGAAGACAGAACTAAATCTCACACCTGTTTCCATTAACAATCAATGTATAAACTCACTTATTGATACAGGTGCGAGTTGTAGTATAATTAAGGAACCTGTAGCAAAAAAAAAAAAAATGCCATCTTACACCGACATCTCTGTACCTAAATGGTATAGGTAGTAGCAAAATCCACGTATTTGCCACGATTACAGTTATCGTTCAGTTTGAAGGTGTTGGTATAGAACTTGATATTTATGTAGTCAGAGATGATGATTTTTGTTATGATCTGCTAATAATTGATGGTTTTACTAAGTTTTGCCTTCTAAAACCTCTTAAAAAACTCTCAGTGTCCAAGAATTAGTACCCCTTATTAGAGATACCATCACTACCTTTGGTACTCCATCCATAGTCATCACGGATAGGGGTACTAACTTTAGTTCTCTTCAGATTAGATCACTATTTTCAGAATTAGGTATTGAGCATCATATGATTGCTACTGGCACTCCTAGAGGCAACGGACAGGTAGAACGATATGTAGCAACCGTTATCAATATGTTAAATACAACCTGTAATGGTTCGTCAGATTGGCCAAGCGGTTTGTTTAAAGTTCAACAATCAATCAATACCACCGTTCAAAAATCCACAGGTTTTGCTCCAATTCGTTTACTCATAGGTTGCGAGGCCAACATCCCTTGTATACAAACATGTTTGAATGACCTTAATGTTGCAGAGTCTAATGTTGACTTAAGATCCGATCGAGAATTGGCATACCAACGTCTATGTTCTGAAGCGGAAAAGTTCAAAACCAGGTTTGACGGTGTAAGACGTGATAATAAAGATATTTGACGTAGGAAACCTGGTTTATGTAAACCAAGATCATAGACGTCATGATAAATTAAGTGAAAGATTTAAAGGACCGTACGAAATTATTGCAATTCTTCCTAATGACAGATATTCTCTTAGAGGCCAGGGTAATTTAAGAAACATTATAGTAGCTAAAGACAAATTGAGACAATGGCATGGACAATGGATAGATGACTGTGCAACAGAGATTTTGTTTGATTAAAAATATTTAAATATATAAGAATATTATACTATTAAGCAAATGTTTATACTATTAAGGAAATATTTATACTGATTAAGGAGATGTTTATAATAATTAAGGAAATGTTTGTACATAATTTATAATTCATGTGAAGTAGTATTAAGTAAAGGTATATAAAAAGAGATGTTTTTGGGATGCTAGTTGTCCACTTAATGTGAGAAGTTGGGCATTAGCAATGTTAGAAGTCCGCTTAATGTGAACAGTGGGACTTCAGCAAGTAATGCTAGTTGTTCACCTAATGTGAGGGGTAGAACATCAGCAAGTAGTGCTAATTGTTCACCTAATGTGAGGGGTAGAACTTTAGCAATATTGTCGCTAGTTGTCAGCCTAATGTGAGAGGTTTTGATGATATAGCAATTATATGATCAATTATAAATTAATAAATGATAATCCCACTTAATGTGAAAAGTGAGACCATTTAATTAATTCTCATAATAGAGAAAGTAAAATAATATATGTTAAGTGCTCCGGGACGTAGCACATGTCAGTATGGCCGTGACAGAATATCCGTATCCGTAGGAGGATATAATAAAATATTGTAAATAACATATCAGTAAAGTAGTAATTAATTATACATTAATGACAGGATATCCATTATGACATACAAATTAAATTATGAACAACGTTTAAGAATTTATAAATAAATGGTGTTCAAGTCAATATCCTGTCATTGTCACTTCCGCATTTCCGTAATAAATATGATTATTTTATAAGATAATTTTGTAATCATAAATAAGTAGCCTAAAATTCATCATAAAATGCGAAATGAATTATGGAAATCATATTAGAATTTACAAGTCCATATTAAATCAATTTCCGGTATATTCGAAATAGTTGTTTCTATAAATATAATTTATAATAAATAATAAGATCATAATATCAGATAATTGTCATAATAATTAATAATATTTTACACGATTTAAATTACTAGGATTTTACATGTATTTATGTCTTTCTACAATTATGTTTGTGTGGCGCCAAAGCGGCCACGTGTGGCGGCAAATCTGTTATTGTCAGACAGGGTATAAAAGCAACAGTGAACAACATGGCGGGTGACTTGTGTCTGGGCGTCCGTACCGAACTAATCTCGGCAAAATGTTTCGGCGCGAACTTTACGCGCCAAGACGGTTCCTCCTTGGGCTGTTTGAAGCATTGAAGGGACAGTCTGGTGGCAAGTGTGATTGAGAAAGGTTGTGGTGTTGGTGTTGAGAGATTGTCTTCGTGGTGGACGGGACACAAATAAGATAAGTGTATTATATTCTAAATGTATCAATAACTATATTGTATTGTTGTATATTTCGGTGCAAACTGCACAAACTTTTTACTGAGATGTAGTGTGTACTATCTATGAAATTAGTTCGGTTTAGAATAAGACAAAATGTATGAATATGTTTAAAAGAGATCAAAAGATTAATCTGTGTGAGTTTCTTCGCCCTTCTTCTCTCACAGTGGTCCAACGTAGTGAAGTGGCAAGGGGGGGTGAAGTGTTCTAGCTCTGGGAATAAGTATTTTAAAATATCTACAGAAAATAAATACCTTTGATTTGAAATTCCTAACTGAGTTTGTTATTATCAAAAAGTACCATACATAACATAGAATAGTCCTCCATAACCTCAGTTAAATTCTATTTCCTGACAGTTTTATAATATAATCTAACACGCTCGTGGTGATATACTTAACTCATTCAATAGTGTCACTACTATTTGCATCTCGCTCAGATTATATACCATCTGACGTCACGTCTTTAAGCCGTCTCGCTCAAATGTATGCATTGCTTTGCTTGTCTCTGTGCCCAGTCCCTTTATTTAATTGATCGAGTACGTATTTTCAACTATTCCAAGTTAATGTGTACCTGCGGGGCTACCATAAGGCTTGCCACTCACCTCAGTCGCGCAGATAAATGACAAAGAAGATGGCTAAATCAATATATGGACGACTGCCCCAGACATGTACAAAGACTTCTCAACAGCCAATAGCATTTAAATATTCATTCATAAATTTAATTTACTGCGTCTGTATTTAGTTTGTAGAACTTGAAGAAAAAAATTATTAAATATAGGTAAATAAGAGTTGTTACTCAATACTCCGTGATTCCAATATGATTCCGTGACCTTTGCCGTCGCTAGAAATAAGCACCATTTTGCAATAACATGCAACATAAGGCCATCTAGCCACTCCTCTGGAAACCTCCTGTTTTCAACAGTTTTGCTAGTTGGCAATTATGTTGCATGTTATTTTTAACGATGGCAAAAGTCACTAATCAATGGCGGAATCATAGAGTATGAAGTGACAACTCATAATTATTTAATCATTTCCTTCAAGTTCTACAAACTAACTAAAGACGCAGTAATTTATGAGAGAATATTTAAATGCTATTAATTGGCTGTTGAGAAGTCTTTGTACATGTCTGGGGCAGTCATTTTGCCAAATTGCCAACTCCTTTCGCGTCTCAATGATGTTTCTCCATAAAATAGCGCGCATTCATTATGATATGACATTAAATTGTGACAAAATGCGTGGCTGGGGTGACTGGCGTGCCTTATGCTACCCCCGCTAACCTATACATACCTACTTTGCTAGGATTATTTAGGGTTACTTCATCGCGAAGCGATGACGTAACTCTTATTTAATTTTATTCTTGACATTTCCTTAGTCCGCCATACGACATACCTCGATTTTGATATTTTACTTCAACATTATTGACTGGCATGAAGCATTAACTTTAAAATTACAAAAGCTTATTAAAATCAAAATCGTATAATTTCAACAGTTATAACAACAATTCAACTTTAAAATATGTATTACAAAAATTACATACAAACAAATAAGCGAAACAATAAGCCATTAAACTTATGGCTCTGTAAACTGTAGACCTCGCTTTGGCCGTTTACTACAGATAAACATTAAATAGGTAGGTATAACACGTACTTAGTAGCTAAACTGCTAATTTGTGACTTGAACTGCACTATATAATAAAAAGTGGCTTTAGAACAGTTCTAGGTACCTACATACTTATTGTTTTCAAGAAGTCTTAATGCAGCCATCCATCACATCGGAATTTGCTTGAAAACTAAATATCACATTTGGATGATTCTAAGTGACTTTATGCGATTACTAGCTGCCCGTTGCGCGACTACGCAGCGCGTTTTAGGTACCTATTCCATAGTTACCGGCCACAAAACGATTCGTTCATCATTTTAGAAATCCATATCGACCCGTATGTGACATTGATGAAACTCTTTTCTTACAAACTGTATGGATCGCATCGCACAGCTGTCAAACATAAGTTCCGGTTCCAACAAAGAGGTTGAACGAAGTAGTTTTTGGTCACGTCACTGGTTTTGTTTGCCAGTGTTTGCCCCAGCCAGCGGCGGCGGCGCCATCTTGGCCATACCGGAAATCAAGAACTCGTGGAAGAATGCTTAAAATAATTTTTATTTGTTAACGTTTCATCAGGTTTTTCTCTCACTAATTAACATTCTTTATTGTACGAATGTATTATTATCTTATCTGATTAGTTAAAAACCGTATTGAAAATAGTTGCGGTTTTAAAGTCTTCAGCCGACCCTGACGTCACCGATTCCAATTTCCGTTACATTTCTTAGCCACTCGTGATAGCACCCGGCTATAGTAGCAAGTGAAAAGCAAATATATGAATAACCCACAGTTGAGAGGTTAAATAAATTTTACCCCCGTGCCCCAAGAAGTTTTACTTCAAAAATAAAAAAAACATCCGGACGAATTGTAAACCTCCTTTGGGAAGTCGGTTAAAAAACGTCGGCTATGCGAGTAAACTAAATTAGCTTAGCTCTTGGTCTGCAACCGGCTCGGCTCAATCCGCGTCAAATAAAAGGAAAGGCCTCGAACCCATATCCCGTTTGAAGGAGGTCTGAGCCGCAACACGGTCCGATCTACAGCTAGGTCTATTAACTAAAAAGAGGCTTTTTCTGATAAAAAAGATATAAAAATATGTATAAAAGTAATATTTTTTATTTTTTTGTGCTGTCTACCCTTTCATTACACATTTTCCTTTCACGCCTGGTTTGCTGGAAGAAATCTCTTTTTAGGGATAAGCTCGGCTTTGTACATGTGCTTTATATTAATGTAACTATATAAATTATTGTGAATAAATAATGGTATTTGAAAATAATGTCGACCTGACATGCCAAGCCTTGGGTTTGTGAGAGAGTGAAGGAGTGAAGGTGTGATGTGTGAAGGACAGAGCACGCGCTTTACATGTCTCTGTTCTGTCCCTAACTAAACTAAACTAACTAACTAACTAAACCTTCCGTGACAAAACCTTCCCCGCGCCCGGCATGCTGGGGTTCGTTGTTTCACCTTTAGAATTTTAAGTGTGATCTAAATCCCCATAATATACGATCATGTTACATACAACCCGTACCTACTGTATGCAGAATAAACGATCATGTTACATACAACCCGTACCTACTGTATGCATAATATACTATCATGTTACATACAACCCGTACCTACTGTATGCATAATATACGATCATGTTACATACAACCCGTACCTACTGTATGCATAATATACGATCATGTTACATACAACCCGTACCTACTGTATGCATAATATACGATCATGTTACATACAATCCGTACGTACTGTATGCATAATATACGATCATGTTACATACAACCCGTACCTACTGTATGCAGAATAAACGATCATGTTACATACAACCCGTACCTACTGTATGCATAATATACTATCATGTTACATACAACCCGTACCTACTGTATGCATAATATACTATCATGTTACATACAACCCGTACCTACTGTATGCATAATATACGATCATGTTACATACAACCCGTACCTACTGTATGCATAATATACGATCATGTTACATACAACCCGTACCTACTGTATGCATAATATACGATCATGTTACATACAACCCGTACGTACTGTATGCATAATATACTATCATGTTACATACAACCCGTACCTACTGTATGCATAATATACGATCATGTTACATACAACCCGTACCTACTGTATGCATAATATACGATCATGTTACATACAACCCGTACCTACTGTATGCATAATATACGATCATGTTACATACAATCCGTACGTACTGTATGCATAATATACGATCATGTTACATACAACCCGTACGTACTGTATGCATAATATACGATCATGTTACATACAACCCGTACCTACTGTATGCATAATATATACGATCATGTTACATACAACCCGTACCTACTGTATGCATAATATACGATCATGTTACATACAACCCGTATCTACTGTATGCATAATATACGATCATGTTACATACAACCCGTACCTACTGTACGCAGAATATACGATCATGTTACATACAACCCGTACCTACTGTATGCATAATATACGATCATGTTACATACAACCCGTACCTACTGTATGCAGAATAAACGATCATGTTACATACAACCCGTACCTACTGTATGCAGAAACGAGTGTGTTTCCTTTTAATATACATAAATTCAGAGATTCCAAAGTAATTCTCAGACACCCGTCTGCTATTAGGTAACATTGCCATTAACTTTATATCATCGTAGACACGTTTTTGAACATATAATACTTCAAAAGTAGATATTTATGGGTACAGATCCCATTGCGATTATGATTATTATTATTTAGTACATTTGTATAAAATCATAATACAGGTGACATTTAATTAGTTGACCATATTTTGGGGAATGATAGTACCCATCATTATGAAAAAAAATCCCCAAGAAAATATGTTCGCAAACGAAAAAAGTTTTGGGTCTCCCATAGTAACTTGAAATCAGCTGATCGGGGCAATGCACTGGGGGACGACTCTCTCATTTGCGACATATGTTTCTTGGGGAAAGTTGTTCATAATGATATGTACTATCATTCCCCAAAATATGGTCAGCTAATTAAATGTCAGCCTGTATAGTTATATTTTCACAATATAATCTTGACAGAATCGATACGTTCAGGTCAGGATCTCGCTGGATACGGTTGAGGAGTAGCGTTTTGAAAAAAAGGCCTAGCTATGCCAATGCCGCAATGGGTAATTGTGTGCAGATAATTATGTTGATGAAAATAACCCTTTCAGCGTATACACCTCACGATACAGGATGTTACAGGTTTAACCTAGTTTATGGGGCCGCCCGCCGCGCGCCGCCGCCGCCGGTAACTACGAGTATAGCCACCTATGTGATTCCTTAAAATCCTGAACCTATTTACTCTTCTGTATAAATAAACCAATATCCTATCTATCTATCCTTTGGTACCTATATCCTATCTATCTTAGTGCAAATTATCTGTGCCTGTATGTTTTATAGGTATGTTATTTTGTTTAGCGCTAAGTATCTTCCATGTTTTATGTTGTGTGTGTGTGCGCTGATGCAAATAAATAGATAAAATACATAAATATAAATACATATCCTAACTCTTATCACAGATATTATAATACTATACTAGTATCTTATCTATAACATCTAGGCAATTTCATATTGTTGTATAACCTGATTTATTGGCTCCTAAACAAATACAGGGTGTTGACAGGCCGGGTTGTTGGTAGCCCAAGAGTGAGACAGGACCCTGCCGACAGCGTAGTCTAATAGGCCCATTATCGAGAACAATTGAAACAGGGCCTCTACAGGGTGTAACAGAAAGGTGTTGTCATATTTTAGGGGGTTGTTACGGACATCATTCTGAGCGACTTTCACTATGAAACCAATTTGATCAGAGCAACTTTATTTTTCTTTGCTCCATACGGTTATTTATGGTCCGGGAGGTCAGCTGATTTGTATAGAGTAGTGAAAAATAAAGTTGCTCTGATCAAATCGGTTTCATAGTAAAAGTTGCTCAGAATGATGTCCCTAAGAACCCCCTAAAATACCCCGTTCTACACCTTTCTAGTTATAGGTACTCTACCAAAACGTTGTGTAGATTGTTGAGCAAACCAATTTTTTTCACCACATAACATGGGGAAAGCTTTTATTGTATTTTATCAAAATAACCATCCCCCGCGCCATGTAGAACACACCCCCCACTTGTACCTTCAATGGTACAAGTGGGATTAACTAATACCACTTCTACCATCGATGGTACAACTTGGTTTAGCGGGCCTATAATCTTTTGTGCGTTTGTCCGTTGGTTCGGCCTCGCAAAACGATATAAGGTTACGAAACTGATTCAGTGGAGCTTATTTCACGCTAATTATACTCGGCACGTGAGCAACATCGATTATTCATTAACCAAACCGCCGACACATCTCGGCCTCCTCGCTGTGTGCTGATGAGGTGGTAACTCGAAGGCTAGGCCTAATTTGTGGTATCTACGTGAGTACGGGGGAGTTTCTTGCCCTTCTTTGCTCCATCCCTAAGCCCACAACTTCCGAACGGGCGGTAGTATACAAAAATATTAATATTATATTGACGTTGACTAAGTAATATGTATGATTTTATGGTCAATAAAAATTTTGAACCGAACTGAACTGAGTAGCTAAAGAACTATACCTGTCCAGCAATCTTTTGGTGTATAAATGTCGTTTACAGGGGGGCGTCACTTCCACGCAACCTCATTCGTGTGTTCCCAGTATGTCACACCACCTTTTGTTACACTGTTACCTGTTACATACTGGGACTTTTTTTTCACTTGTTTTCCCATTATGTCACACCTGTAACTTAATGGGATTTTATGTCACACCCTTGTGACATAAGAGTGTGACAAACTGGCACTCCAGTTTTTGAAAATTCTCTTAAAAATTCCCAGCATGTTACAGGTGTGACATAATGGGAAAAAAAGTGAAAAAATGTCCCAGTATGTAACAGTGTAGCAAAAGGTGGTGTGACATGCTGGGAACACACGACCTCATGCAATGATCCTGTCAGAATCGTCAGTTCCCACCTGTCGCCGCACGCAAAAAGATCGTTGGACACGTTTGGATGGACTTATTTAATGTTGTGCACATGGGTCTACCTGTTGTTAAATGATTTCCTGTCCATCCTAGGTTTGCTGGAAGAAATCTCTTAATAGAGATAAGCTCGCCTTTGTCATGTGTTGTCCACTTTCAATTGTAAAATGTGCTATTTTGTGAAATAAAAGTATAAAGTATAAAGACTAGACGACAGAATGGAAACTCATACAGACTTGATGCTTGACAGAGGATGGTTGTCAGAACTCATACAGGGGGGCGCCAGTTCTATATACGCAACTTAATCCAACGAACCTGTCAAAACGCGTTCAATCCACCTGTCACATGCCATTTTTTATTAGGGTTCCGTACCCGAAGGGTGCCAAACGGGACCCTATTACTGAGACTTCGCTGTCTGTCCGTCCGTCCGTCCGTCCGTCTGTCTGTCACCATGCTGTATCTCATGAACCGTGGTAGCTCGACAGTTGAAATTTTCACAGATGATGTATTTCTATTGCCGCTATAACTACAAATACTAAAAATCAAAAGAAATTTAATATTAAGTGGTGCTCCCATACAACAAACGTGATTTTTGCTCATTTTTGCTCGATATTAATAATGGTAGCAGGTAGACGCTTAAAATGTTCACAATATATTGAGTATATTATTTACTTAGAAAATAAATAATTAAATTAAAATTAAATTAATATTTAGGGCGGGCTCCAATACAAATAATTTTTTTTGCGGTATTTTATAGATAATGGTACGGAACCCTTCGTCCGCGAGTCCGACTCGCACTTAGCCGGTTATTATCTTTTTTTTTGTTGCCTGCAAAATCTGAATTCGTTTCATAAACAGACCTATACTTACTTTACCTATAATATTGACACCCTGTACCGGTCCCGAGACTTCGGATAAGGACCCCTGAAAACGGGTCTGTACTTGCCAACATAACAGTTTTATATCCCCGTTATTTTTTACTACGACAGCTCACTTTTTCTTAAGTTGCCCAAAATATCGCGGGACGGAATAATTCCGACGTTTCGACAGTAGCAGCAGGACGCACGACGCTGAGATAAATGTTTTTGGTCCTTCATAACCGGGCGCGGTAGAAAGAATGTTTCTTCGTCGTCGCCACGAGAGCATCTGTGGCCAACTTGCAGAAGTGAGAGTTATGAAAAATAAAGCCATTGTCGAAAGACGGACGAAAATTGGCGGCTGGTGGCTGTTAGCGGAACTAACTAGGAAATCTTGTATGTATTAATATTATATTTTTTATAATATTACACTCAGCGTCAAAATATTTCGCACCTTTTTGTAAGTGGTATCAACGCTGATATTAATCGAGCACTTAACTTAATGTCGGTATCATAACATATGTTAGTGGTATCTTCAGTCATTCTCTTGCTTGTTCATATTATATCTGACGCTGACTGTGCGTGCTTGTTTGTATGAGATAACTTTCTTAGAACGTTCTCATTCTGTCTTTAATCTTTATAGTCACAGTGGCGCCCTCACCGTATATTTCTTAAATACCAAATCCCTGTTTATTATATCGGTGGTTATTTTTTATTTCTTTTTTATTGCGAGACCACTTGCGCCGCTCCGTTATGATATGACTCATAACGGAGCGGCGCAAATGAGATAAGTCGATGTTTCTGGCATAAAAATATGAAAAAATATTAGTTATCCATTTTATCTCCTTGACACTTGTACCACATATAAATAGGTACTTGAAATGTACCTATTTATATGACACAATAAATACTGAATACTGAATACACAAGTTTCCTTTATATAATAATACCTACCCTTTTACATAATAAAATGATTGTAGTCTTAGTCTCTCTCTCTCTCTCTCTCTATCTCTCTCTCTCTCTCTCTATCTCTCTCTCTCTCTCTCTCTCTCTCTCTCTCCAATAAAGAAATTACTAATTACTAATCGCGGATTTGACGCTGGTAGATATATAACATTCGATGCATTAGAGGGATAATTACTAAAGTTTATCTCAGCCGTTATTCAATATCTGGTCCCAGGATTAACACAAATCCGGTCTTTGTTGGACAGTCATTAATAGTTTCATTGATATAGCGAAAATCCGCTTACCGAAATGGGTCAAAGAATTTGTACCATTAACTAGCTACGCCAGAACTCTAAACTCGAGTAAACTGCAGTATCTCGCGTCCCATCTGTAGCACTGTCTAAACTAAACGAGCTAAAAATATGAGGCATACCTACCCTGAGTTTCCCGAAACAAAGTGAAATAGCATATCCTAATTAGCATCAGAGAAAAAATTACGAAACATGAGATTTCTCGCCACTAAATCAATCGGGTGAAGTGACAACCTTAAATTACAAATTGTCCAAGTTTTCAATTTTTTCCTTCGAATAATAATAATAATATATATATTTTTATTATAACTTTTATAACTAAGTAAAAATTTTATATAAATATTTTTTTATAAGGGATAAGCTTTATAAAATAAGCGTCACGCCTCTTTTAGCCAGTTATCCCAATACCCCTTTTTGCGTGACAGGGGACTAGCCCATTGCCGCTTGTCCTTTTGCTTGTCGTTTATACTGTATTTATACACACACCTCACTTACACACACTTGCAATCCCTGACACTCCACACCATAACACTCCCTTACCTATCTGATAATTAAATTGCACCTACCTTGGGTACCTTGATTACATACTCCGGTTCAGCGTCGGGAGAGGCTGGAAATCTGTCAAACAGGACCTCCTAGTACGGATACCAGTCTCTCACATAGATATTAAGACAAAACACATAGCACCTAAGTTGAATTATGTTACACCATGTAAAGCTATGTGAGAGAATAAAATAAATCTTTTCACTTCTCATGCTCGTAAAGTTCGTCTTTATGTCGGGTATAGCCAGCATAAAATCAAATTTTATGTTCTAGAGCATAAGTAAAATCTTCGTCTAAATCTCAGACTCTGACAAAGGTCGTCAGGTAAACAGCCAATACACCTAGCTATGCCAAGTGCCACTGCCGGCGGCCAGTGCCGGCTGCGGAGGCACGTCCAAAAAAAAAGTTTAATGGCGGGAAGTCCTTATTTTTTGTCGGTAATTTCAATTTGCAATTATTTAATAATATTTACTTTTTTTGCAATATTTCTGTTTAATTTCCTCACAATCGAAGTGAAAAGCAGAGTGTATAACTCGTACATAAAACCCATTTTACCCTCGACATGACTATCCACCCTCGCCTGCGGCTCGGGTGGATATATACGTCTCGGGTGAAATGGTGCGTTTTATGCCCTTGTTGTACAATCTGCTATTTTGTATTTGAATTTCTATTTGTATTGTAGCACTTTTTGTATTGCAGACACTTTCATAACAAGTATGTCTACGAGTAATTTCATATCAACTGAAACGTTCGTGTCAGAGCAATTTGCAGAATCCACGTGACAACAACGAGAGTCAGGAGAATATCAACAATGAAATTCTGCAGCGACATTGTGATATGAAATGTTTCTGAAATAGAAAGCATAAGTTGAATTTATAAAAGCATCATACAAACTGCGTAAACTTTCTTTGGCTCTCGCTTCTTTTTTGGATAGGGTAAGGTGACCTTACACTTGCTCGACGCTTAGAGCAAAAGTAACTTAGCGCGGACTAAACTTTTGTTATTTCATATCTATTCCAGTGGGAGTAAATTGTTCAAGAAAAGCAACCCTATGTAACAGAAATATTTCCCTCATTTTAAACTAAGCCTTCATTTCTCAATAAGCACAAGGTAAGTGTACCTTCTTTTTTCTTTTCAGAGCCAACTTGAACTTTTTTCATACATTTTGTAGAGTTTAACTATTAGCTGTTTTAATTTAACGTTAACATTAAAATTTCTCGAACCAAAATAGTATATTAAATTTAATGCAGCTCTCGATATTTCCGATTTACGCTGGCAATAACAAAATTTAATAAAAGTTTGCCCAATATACGAATCACGAGCAACTTTCCTCAAATCACAAACTTTCCGATCTACCCGCCGACGGATGATTGATTTATAAACAAACAAGTTGATTTTAATTTGGTTTTCGTCAAGATTTCATCTCAGAAGTTTTTTAACAAGTTGTTCTATCTAATAAACAGGGAACAAGATCAATCATGTTCCCTCGACAACCGTCCATGGGGCATGGGGCTGAAAACGGTCATTGAAAACCGATTGAAACCTTATTCCGATGTTAACATAACATAGAGTCACGCCTTTTGCCATACGGGGTGGCAGTGGCGCAACTGTGCCCACTTTCAACCAATGATTCAATACTTATAGTTTTGTTTAATTTTAAACTGTTTTATATTATAAAATAATTATCTACCTATGTATAAGTGTCAAAATGTATGCTAACTGAAATAAATATTTTGAATTGAATACTCCGTTTTGCGTGACAGAGGGCTAGCCCATCGCCGCAGCTACGCAGTAATGAAGGTTTCCTCACGATGTTTTCCATCACCGGTAGAGTGTCTGTATAACGTACATAAGATAAATGACTTATCTCATTGGTACATGGTCAGCACCAAGATTCGAACCTGCACCTCCTGCGTGAGAGGCAAGCATGAAACCCACTAAACTACTAAGCTATTTTTTTCCAATTTTGTTGCCCCATATTGCAATATTGCCCCATTAATATGTTTCCCCCAAAATAGCAATATTACCGGCAACGAAAGACACATCAGTAATCATAATCAGCGAGTGAATAGTGATGAGACTGGGGCCCGATGCTGCTCTGAGAAACGCACTTATATTGGATCGCTATCGCATCTAAAACACCCAAAATGGCGTCATTTGGTATGCTCCTAAAGAATCGCAAATAGATCGTAAATATATTGCAAGCAAATCGTATTTGCGATTCTTTAGGAGCTACCAAATGACGCCATTTTGGGTGTTTTAGATGCGATAGCGATCCAATATAAGTGCGTTTCTCAGAGCAGCATCGGGCCCCTGATGAGTGATGTCATTATGTCATTGAACACAAGTCATTGAACGTTTTCGATTCGAATACTTTTTCGATGCGTAATTTTATTCGTGATATGGTAGTGTAGACGGTAGGTGAGGTGGTGTTAATCGGTTGGAGGTGGTGTGGAGGCGTTCGCCCAGCTGCTTTGCTTGTCGCCGTAACAAAGCCTTTTCATAGCAAGACAGCTCTCCTCACATTACATTGCCGGCAGTTCCCATTTCCCACAGTCACGTCTCTGAAGAACTAGGAATAATAGAGGCAACAGAATTCTGACAATTTCAACTTTCTGGATGTTACGGTTCGTCTAATAGAGTCCGTTGACGGACAGATGGACAGACGGACAGCGGAGGCTTGGTAATAAGGTATATCCTGTGGCATCCATCGGTTACGGAAACCCAAAAACAACAGCATGTTGTTGTTACAGGCCCGCCAGGATTCTTGGCACCTCGAGCTCTCGCCCATGTATACGTCTGTCTTGCCACGGGCCGCGCTGCCGTTCCATACTTTTGATAAAACATGGTAAAATGAAATGATGTTTATTTGCTTGAAATGAGGTATAATATATGGTGGTAAATGTAAATAACCAGCCAAGCGCGAGTCGGACTCGCGCACGAAGGGTTCCGTACCATTATCTATAAAAAAACGCAAAAAAAATAACGTGTTGTATGGGAGTCCCCCTAAATATTAATTTAATTTTAATTTAATTATTTATTTTTTAAGTCAATAATATACCCAATATATTGTGAACATTTTAAGCGTCTACCTGCTACCATAATTATCAATATCGAGCAAAAATGAGCAAAAAAAACGTTTGTTGTATGGGAGCCCCCCTTAATATTAAATTTCATTTTTTTTTAAGTATTTGTTGTTATAGCGGCAACAGAAATACATCATCTGTGAAAATTTCAACTGTCTAGCTACCACGGCTCATGAGATACAGCCTGGTGACAGACAGACAGACAGACAGCGAAGTCTCAGTAATTGGGTCCCGTTTGGCACCATTCGGGTACGGAACCCTAAAAATGTAAAAATGCTTAGCACATTACACGTCCTGTATATCTTATTAGTTTGAAAAATAACTAGTTTAGACAAAACCGATGGTAAATACGATGTGGGGAATGGGAGTACTCTCGCTCGTAGCGTTTCCGACGAGCGAAGATAAGGTGACACTTCCGTCGCCGGCGAGCCGCTAATGAATGGCATTTAACTATCAAATCCTACCCGACCTGTGAGATACACGCCGGCGTAGTGGGGCCAGGCGTGGGGCCTAACAAAAACAAAACATAACACGGCTTTTCCAAACGGGATGGCAGAGGCACAACTGTGCCCACTTTTGGCCAGTGATTCAATATTCAATTTTGCGTAACAGGACGCAAGCCCATCGCCGCAGCTATGGAATAATGAAGGTTTCCTCACGATGTTTTCCATCACCGTTAGAACATTCGTATAACGTACTTTTAAGGTAAATGATTTATCTCATTGGTGGTCAGCACTGGGATTTGAATCTGCATCTGCGTGAGAATCGAGCATGGAACCCACTAGACTACGGAGCTCCGTCCACTAGACCACGGAGCTCTCCTTCCAAAATAAACATGTCACTTAGTGATATATCAAACTCTCTCATCGGAACTTGGTTTGCTGGAAGAGATCTCTTTTTTAGAGATAAGCTCGCCTTTGTACACTGTTTTTATTTACTTTTTGTCCTTGCAATTAATTGTGTGCAATAAAGAAATTATGAATCATGTATAATGTCATAGTAAAAACTCATTTGTGCGTGTCGTTGCGCAAGAGGCTGTGTTTCCCAAGTAAGACGTCCCGGGTTCGAAGCCTGGCTGGGGATAAAAAAACCCTTTACCTGTTTGTGATCGCTGTTTCTGTTTCCCACGACGCAATGTTTCAACGTTCTCTCTTCCTTGTACGTCTAGCAAACATTCATCATCATCATCATAATGTCTGGCAAACGACTCTTGTGTAAAGGCGCGAAACAAACACAAATCTTAAAAATAAAGTTGCTCTGACGCTTTATTTTTACAACAGAATGAAAAAAAAAACAGGGGCCCGATGCTGCTCTGAGAAACGCACTTATATTGGATCGCTACCGCTTCTAAAACACCCAAAATGGCGTCATTTGGTATGCTCCTAAAGAATGGCAAATAGATCGTAAATAGATTGCAAGCAAATAGATCGGCCCCTGGTCACATTTAAGGGTTGAACGCTTCGATTATGTTAAACGTCTTTAAAGATGGCTCGCTACGACGATAACGTAAACGGTATGCGTTCAAGCAAGCGTTGCCCCTTCATCATCTAAAGGATAAATCGATTGATCGGGGTTAGCTTACCCAAAAAATACTAAATTGTGCATCGCGTGACGGGTGAGCACGGATTTAACACGTAAAATCGCTTAAGGACAGAAGAGTCCTTTATTGACATTAAAATTATTAAAAAATAATAATATTGACATTAAAATTAGTTTGACAGTGCCTGCGATTTGGGAGGCAACACGAACTATACTAACTAAACTAATTAAAACGGTGTGTTTGAAAATGGAATCTGTGGCCACCGCGCAAGAGCTGTCGGATTTGAAGGTTGTCAGTTTAGTGCCTCTAGTTCCTCTAGTTTAGTGGTTTTGACACCTCCCAAATAGCCCCCAGTGGGTACCAAGACGTCAATGAATGTCTAATTTTTGACGTTGGTACCCACTGTGGTCGATTCTCTAGGTTACACTGACTAAAATTACTTGACAATATTAAGTTAGACAGCTCTTATGCGGACGCCATAGATTCCATTTTCGAACTGACTTTTGAATTATTTTAATGTACTGATGAACTAATTCAAAAGTGAGTTCGAAAATGGAATCTATGGCAACAGCGTAAGAGCGAGCGTCGGAGCTAATATTGTCAAGTAATTTTAGTGAGTGTGTCCTAGAGAATTGGCCCCATTGTCAAACTAATTTTAATGTCAATATTTTTCCCTTTTCGGCCAGGAGAATGACAATGGCTTGACTTAGGGGTTAACTGCCTTAAGGCCTATAATAATAAACCGCATAGCTCACAGCTTTGAGTGCTATCTCAAGCACGTGAAAATGGTGTTGTTTGATATGGCAAAACTTATCAGTTATTTTTCTGAGGGCGAAACCGTCATTATGACAAAACAACATTCAAGCTGAGACTGACGTTCGTTTTAAATTAGTATAATAATAATAATATCCGTGATTTCATAAAGCCAGTCAAGCATATGCGGATTTACAAACATTTCCCATGCTCCACTAACGAGAGGATATTTTAGATGCGATGGACTGAGTCAGTACGTCTCTCCTCGGTGTATTTCCTTAGACTTAAGTAGAAATACATAACATTGTATTTTTAAAGCTCTGATATTTTATAATTGAAACAAAAAGTAAACTTTAGAAAAAACCGACTTCCACAAACCCTATTTGATTAGATTGAGTTTAATACAAACTGTAACCCCTTATCCCCCCCCCCCCCCTTGGGGAATTAATTTTGTCAAATCCCATATCAGTACCATCCATACCCCACGCTACTAAGGAACCCCTGTACAAAGTTTCATGGCTCTAGGTCCACTGGTTTAGGCTATGCGTTGCCTGCCCGTCAGCCACGCATTGTATTTGTACCTAGTATTGAGCAGATCTGGTGGCCATATGTGGTCTTCATCAGCAGTTCCGCATCACAATATTATGCTTACCATGTGCGTTTGTACGAGTTATTATGAAAAACACAAAAATCACTATAGGTCTTCCTATAATATTTGAAGAGTTCCCTCGATTTCTCCAGGATCCCATCATCAGATCCTGACCTGGTGTCAATGGGACCAATGGGAAGGTAAACCCTTTCAAACAAAAAAATAATTTTCCAAATCGGTCCATCCGTTTAGGCGCTATCGGGGTGCAGACATAAAAAAAAAAAAAAAAAAAAACAAACATCCGGACGAATTGTAAACCTCCTCCTTTGGGAAGTCGGTTAAAAAGAGGTTCGGGGGAGTTTCTTGCCCTTCTTTGCTCCATCCCTAAGCCCACAACTTCCGAACGGGCGGTAGTATACAAAAATATTAATATTATATTGACGTTGACTAAGTAATATGTATGATTTTATGGTCAATAAAATTTTTGAATTGAATTGAATTGAATTTTATATACTCCGGTATACCAAATTCCTCAGACACACCAGATAAACGTTACACTGAGAATTGAATAATCGGCCATAGAAAAACTAATTTAAGTTGAACTTTACCGTTGTTAAAAAAACTGAATTCAGATAGATAATAAATAATTAAGACTCATAACCGCGTGAATAGCAAAATTATAATGTAAATATCAGATAAATCTGACGTTAACCTGGTTGAGGTAATTTTATGATAAAAGGTTTTAGTGGATTAATAAGTACAGACCACCAACATTGCCACGAATACCACATGCAGAATGTAATTAAATTAAATGGGCAACACAAATTAATAGAAATTATTTATATGGGTATCACTTGCTGAAATCTTCAGCTCTTGGTATCCAAAATCTAAGACGCAAATTATCATTATCCCTCCTTTCCGTGATCTACTCACCTAAACTCTTAAAAAAGTACGATGAGAAAAATATTTATCATTCGATTAATATTGTGATATCGTTATAGTATACAGGGTGTAACAGAAGGGTGTAGTCATATTTTAGGGGGTTGTTAGGGACATCATTCTGGGCAACTTTCACTATGAAACTGATTTGATCAAAGCAACTTTAATTTTCACTTCTCTATACAAATCAGCTGACCGGCCGGACCAAAACGTATGGAGCAATGAAAAATAAAGTTGCTCTGATCAAATCGGTTTTATAGTGAAAGTTGCTCAGAATGGTCTCCCTAACAACCCTCTGAAATATGACTACACCCTTCTGTTACACCCTGTAGTATCAAGTCATTTTGCATCATTAAAATGGGATGGAAGGTCGGGATCATTATGGCTACGGAGTACTGTTTTTTTTTTCAGATTCTTCCACAGAGTTTTGTCTGCTGCATGGTTAATTTTAGACTCAAAGTAGGCTCGCTTTTCGTTATATTTACCAGAGATTTTAGTTCTTTATAAGTACTGTTGTACACTTGCTGTTTGTACATTCGTTTTCTAGAGCGTATTAATTAATAAACAAATATAACGCTACCTTTATTTGTATATCGCTCTGAATATTTTATAACACCAATATTAAAGGCATGTCTGCGCTAAATATCATGCATTTTTTATTTGCCTACCCCTGTTTTGACCCAGATTTATTTCGCATCAAGTATAGGCTATTCGTTGCTGCAATCACGTTGCAGTTAGCCAATTGGCATGAGCATTCAGAAGCTTTCAGTAGCTTTCGCACTTCACATTTAGTACCAAGCCATAAGTTTGAAAATCTGGTGAGTTCAAAGGAAAATGGATCTATGCGCTCTCCACTGGATATGTGCTTCCTGTATTAGACGTACATACATGAAATATGGCCTATACATTAAAACCCCTTAGACTACTTACTGTACCAAATTTCAGACATGTAGATTAAACCATAGACAAATTGTCTATGATTAAACTTATTAACCTTCAAAAACTGCAGTTTTTATCACTCACTGACTCACTTACCTATATATCAAAAACCTAACCAACTTCCAGATGACCTGGGAACTTGAAATTTGGCGTACATGTGTATCATGAAGAGTATATAAGGAAAAATCTGAAAACAGTTTTATGATTATTATTTTTTGCCAAAATTAATAAATCTAATTTACTACTAGGTAGGTTGTCGGTGCCTACCAAAATGCAATAGCAGATTAAGCAACTTACACTATACATTTCTGCCCGAAGCATCGCGTAAACATTATAATTATTTGTATACGGCCAAGTGCGGAACCGAATTCAGCAGGCTTTTTTTACATCGAAAAAGTCATTTTGCTCATAAATGGCTCACGAAATGCCGTGGAAACGATAAAAGAAGCCATTTTTTTTACCAGTCTAACATAATTATTAAATATGTATTACATACACCTCGATTAGTAAGCAATAATTTGTTGTTCGACTAAGTTTAGTGCCGATATCCACAAATACATTACCTTTTCGCAAAACTGCATGTCCTGCCTCACTAATAGAATAATGAACGTTCCGGTACCTGACCATTAAAGGTTGATGAAAGAGGGTTGAAAGGTTTTGTTGGCCTGTTGTGAAGTACAGAGTAAACGAGTTAGATGAGTGACAGTTAGTTAGTTGTTGTTAGTCACGTGTTCAGCCCCTCTAGACAAGATGCAAAACGCTATTTATCGTTCGAACGAAACGCTAAGAATATGCGATTTGACAATTAGTCACGCTACGCGTCACCAAACTTCAAATCGCATACATTTTGAGTTTTCGTTTCTTTTCGTTTTCGTAGCGTTATTAACTTTGTCTAGGCGTGCAGGGCCCGTACACAACGTCTTATGATGATACAGTTTAGATATTTATATTCTAGTCTATTAAAGTGTCCTTGGCAACCGTTTTCATTCCAATACATCGACTATTTGAGCTTCGCCAAGACTTGTTTTAGTTAAGACGGTCATAATTTTTGATTAAGTGCCTATTGACGACCTCTGTGGCGCAACGGTTGCGCGTCTTGCCTACCATGAAATACAGACCATGGAGCACATCGTTCAGCGCTGACCTTTGACATCATACAGTGGACCCCCCCGAGATCTGTTTGACCTTCCTCCTGACGCAGCCTTGTAGCCTATTCACTCGAGCCATACGATTAAATAAATAAATCTGCCTACCATACGAGAGGTCCCGGGTTCGAATCCCGGCTGGGGACAATAAAAACCCAGGTCTTAGATGTTTACATGTTAAGTCGAGCCATTTTCATTCTCCTGGCCGAAAAGGGAAAAATATTGACATTAAAATTAGTTTGACAGTGGGTACCAACGTCAAAAACTAGACATTCATTGACGTCTTGGTACCCACTGTCAAAATAATTTTAATGTCAATTTTTTTTATAATTTTAATGTCAATATTGTTCCAAGGACTTTTTTGTCCTTACGCTACAGTGGGTGTTAACCGTGGTGCAACCGCAATGGTTCTTCTCGTAGTAGAAATGTTCCTTTACAACCTTCAGTAACAGTAAATCCCGAAGATTACCCATTTGTCAGAGAGTAACACAAATCGTCGACCCTACTGAAATTTTCATAGAGCACGTCTGGTATGCACAGTTTACGGATACAAAAAGCAATATTTAGAGACTTCTCGTAGTTTCTATTCGAGCTATGTTATTGCTTGTCTGGCGGTAGAGCCAGCCGTTTCAAAACCTTTTACCTACCTTAACTCGCACTAAATCAGCGTGGAGCATGAGTAAATCCTACTCTACTCCGGCCAGGGAACACTTATCCAGTGGAGAGCGCATAGATACATTTTCCTTTGAGACATAACTCACCAATTTATGGGCGGCGGGGGACGAGGTAAGAGAGCTGTGATTGGTCAGCCGCTGCGAAACTGGCGGCCCGTCATCGTACAAAGGTTGCGTATGCGCACGATTGTTGAATACAACAAACGTTTGGTGAGCCGCATTCCCCCGCAGGCGCAGACAATTGGATATAATAGTCTCTGACTCCGGCTATAATAGTCTATGCTGCTCGTTTGGGAGGTTAATAGGGTACCTACAATATACTAATACCCAATGATCAAGTTTGTAAGCAATTTACTCTAACCGTTAGAGGATCAATAGACAGGGCTGAACGCCGGACGAGTGACGACGCGTATACTTTAATATCGCTGCATTTGCCGCGCCACCAGCCCTAGCAAAGTTTACGCACATATTTGCACTGATTTTTACGAGCATTCTATGGAGTGTCCGAGGTGTGCTTAAGTGACAGATATGTGAAGTAGGTATGTACGTAAAATCATGAATTATCTGTCACGGGCATACTCGACGAACAGGCCAGTAAACGTTATATCTACCTTCTTATTTAATAATACATGCATTTATGTTTCGCGAAACAGCTGTGTCGCAAATATCTGCTTTATGACGCAGAGCCTCCACGAATTTCGTAAATGTACATACCCAAGAGCATAAAAATAACGCACGACATTTGATTGCGGAACCCTAAAAGAGATATAAAGCTGGTTCTCCTTTAGGACCAATTATATATTATGGCCTGTACTACCGAACTGTGCCGTACTTACTTTTTCCATCAATTTGCCTTTGTTTCAAATCTATGGGCTTTAAAAGCAGCGTCCCGCCTTTTCACATACCAAGTGGCACATGCACAGAGGAAGAGTTCTGAGTTGGCCACGTTTTAAATATTAATTTTCTCTTTTTTCATTCAATATTCAAGATTTAATAATGAAAAGTACAGTTTGTAACAAATGTCTTGGATGTCAAACCAAATAAACGGTCAACTGCGAGTAGAGCTCGCGGACCAAAGGTTCTGATCACATTTGTAGAGCGTAACTGGTGAAATTAGGATTCCACATAAAAAAAAACTAAAGTATGATGTCATCCATGTAAACAAAATTGCATAATATTTTTGCAGAAAGACAGAAATTTGCAGTTTTCGGATTTTTCCCTTTACTTGTGCTATTAGAACTTGCTTTGTGTCAAACTTCATGATTGTAGAACAACGGAAAGTACCCTATAGGTTTCAGGTCCATTGCGATTATTTCAGGTACATAAACGGCCGTAGCGTTCGATTGCGTTAACCAGAAGTTTACTTTTTTGACAGTTCTATGCGACCACTGACTTGAGCAATTGATAAAGAACTTGATATATCCACGCGTTCTCGGTCTTGTCGACACACTGACGGACAGACGGACGAACAGACGGTCGAAAAGACGGACGGACAGCAAAGTGATCTTAAAGGTTCCTTTTTTTTGTTTTAAGGATCGGAACCCTAAAAAATTATTAGGTTATTGGTTTGTAATCTATTTATTACCAAGCTGGTTGAGTTATTATGAGACGTGGATCCAAAAAGTCGGCAGACGAAAGGTTAAAGGAAATTAAATTAAATTAAATTAAATTTGTAATTTAAGAAATTATTAGTGACATAATTCTTATCAACTTTCACTTTGAACCGAATTGATGAGGGCAATAGAACTTTTCAGGGCCCTAATTTTCTATCCAGATATACATTTACGGCTGGGCGGTAAGCAAAATAGTATGAATATCTGAATATATAACTTCACCCATCTTTTACATCCTGTATCTCTTCTATTTCAGTGTTCCAGATACAAGATACATAATAAATATGGCCACGGAACCCTCCGTTGCATCCTGTGCTGACGTAAATGGCCGCCAGTAACATTTTATGGCTTTTTATTTAGAAAAATCGGGAGACTTTCTTTAGAAACTCTGGCAGAACTATATTTTTACCAGTATACAGACGTAAATGATAGTTCTGTTGCAAGCACAGACTTCAATGTAGTTAGATGCAGCAAATGCACCTACTTCGCGTGTCTTGAATGGAGTGCACTGCATCTTTTTTTCTTCATAAAATGAGCTCGTGACGTCACTTTTGCTAGTAAAAATTTACACACTTGGTTCTGTTTGAGTCGTCTATCCTATCATATACCCTATCCAATATAACAGGCACCTTGACAGCAAACCTAAAACTTCATAAAATCCAAATAATAATATCTTAAAGTGCTGATAGCAGTGATGGCAATGACAACTCTTCTGTTAGTTCAACTGAATAAACAATTTCGATTCTTTCCGATTGTTTTGGTAACATCCCTAGTGTTTAAAATGTGGATTTTATGAAGTTTTAGGTTAGCTGTCAAGTGGTCTGTTATATTGTTTTAGGATATAATCTATGGTCTGTGGTGGCAAGAGTCTATTTATATTATGTTTGCAGGACCTTCGTTAGCACGCACTGCATGCAGCTCATATTTGATGGATTTATCTATCTCAATACAAAGTTGAATTTATTTAGTAAGACACATCATTGGTAACAATTTTCAATTGAATACTCAATCGCTACCTTAATTGTACCTATACCTACCTAGTTCTTCAAGGCGGTCATGGTATTTTTCAAGTCAGATTAGTTACCTAATCTGCATCGCTAAAAGGGTTGGAGTATGGCCCCAGGATTTAAACAAAACAGGTAACACCATTTAGAATAAGTCATTTATGAAAATCTACACCGACGACGCGGGAACGTTTTTGTTTTTGTTTTCAACCATTTCAAGCTGTTCATCATCAGCATGGTCAAGAAAGGCGCCATGCCGGAAGAACTCCTCGATCTCGTGCAGCGAGCGGCCGCTCGTCTCCGGCAGCGTGAAGTAGAGCAGCAGCAGCGAGAGCGCCACCACCACGCCGAAGAGGGCCAGCATGCCGTGCGTGCCCGCTGTTTCTAGCAGCAGCGGCACCGGCAGCGTGGCCAGCAGCAGCGGCAGCGACAGCAACACCCCTGCCGCCGCTGCCGCCGCGCCGCGGTGCGCCAGCGGGAACACCTCTCCCATCAGCCCGACCGGCACTGGCACGCAGCCCAGGTTCACCAACACGTAGTACAGAGCCAGCAGAGCAAGCGGCAGCGTTGCCTGTGCTGGCAGCAAGCCGCACGCCGCCAGCTGCTGCTGCAAACAGAAGCACGCCAGTACGAGCAGTGACGCTAGCCCGCTACCGAACAGCAACGTGCGCCGGCGCAGCGCGCGGCTGAGCGGGCACGCGCAAACAGCCGCCGCGCAAGTTAGCGCGTCCACCGCCAGCGTGGCGTGCTGAACGTGTGCGCCACCCGCCACGCGCGCGATGATGTCCGGCGCGAACATTGGGAACATATGCCGCCCGGAGAACTCCATCGTCACCGTGGCGACCAAGCTCACCATTAGCGGCCGCACGACGTCTCTCCGCCGGAACTTGGCTAGCAGCGTCACCGCGCCGCCATCGCGTGTCCTCTGCTGTTGCGCGTGCGTCATCGCCCGCAGCTCGCGTCGCACCGCAGGTCCACGCCCGCGCAGCCAGTAGAACGCCTCCGCGCTCTCCTCGAAGCGGCTTCTGGAGAGCAGTCACGACGGGCTCTCGGGCCAGGTGCAGCAGTTGCCGATGAACAGCACGAAGGGCACCGCGGATAGCAGCGCCGCCGTCCTCCAGTGCAGGTAGAAGCCCATAACATGCATAATCGTATTGCCGAAACACACGGCGGCCGTCTTCATCGTGAGGAACATTCCCCTGCTCTCTGGGCTCGTGTACTCGCCCACTATGGTGGAGCTGATGACCGGCACGGAGCTCATTGCTATACCCTGGATGAGCCTGGCGAGCATGAGTGTGGGGGCGTCGCGGGCGGCGTAGATGAGGAGCCAGGGCAGCAGCGCGGGCGCCGTCATGGCGAGGTGCGCCGCGCGCCGGCCGCAGCGCTCCATCAGTGACGCCGAGAGCAGCACTCCGCCCGCCTGCGACAAACCTGCGCACGACGCTGCAACACACATACACAACACAAGCTGCTACACACATATACACGCACGCAACCAACCCAAAATATTCTCAAGGTGACCAGGTATTCAAAATATATTATAGTTAAGAAATTACAACTTTTTCTACTTTTTAACTTGTTTACGAGCGGGATGCACAGGTTTATTAATGTAGTATGTGACTGGGGCGATTGTATGATACCACAGATACTATAATATTGATGATACTCAGATAGAACAAATTAAATAAGGTTCCGATAAGTCCGCTCCGCTTAGCTATCTCCCGCTCGTTACTCGTTCGGTGGAAACTTAACAGCTATGCTAATACGGACCCAGCCAGGAGGCGGTGTGCAGGTCGAGGCTTATGTCGGAGTTGCGCGTGCGCAGCGCTGGCAGCAGCAGCGCCGGGAATGCGAGCGCCATTCCGTGCCCCGTCACCGAGAGCGCCACGCCGCCACACACCCACCACTGTGCACCAAAGAGGACATCGATTTATAGGGACAACTATTCACTCGTAAATAACTATGAATACCTCCTTTACCCAGGTCGTTCTGAGGCGTCGCAATAAAGAACCATGTAAAAGTAAAAAGTAAATGAAGCCCATTAATGCCCCCACCGAGGGGCACAGGCCTTTACCTGGATCCGAATAAGATAGAGCCATACTCCACCACGCTGGCTCATGAATGAGAGAGAACCATGTAGTCAAACAAAAAACTTTATCGGAAAAAAATACTGTTCTGGCTGACCGCGGTAAAATTCTCCTTCTTTATGTCCATCTAAGTTATTCCAGCAGAATGAGACACTTGCTGAATCCAGAATATAAATACGTCTCTTGGTCAAAATACTCATAATCTCATTGGGAACGACATGAAAAAAAAACCTTATAGTTGTTTTTACCTAAAACGAGTTATTCCAGGAGATCTACAAGGAATATTGGTATATGTCTAAAAACAGAACGAGTGGTTTTTGAATAACACACTTTTTCGCACTTTTCTGCCGCAGTGACGGACGTAAGGGCCGCGTTGCAGTGTGAGCTGTTCTCTTTATTTATTCTATAATTTTGTACAAATGTTTAACACCACAAATCCTGTGGCTAATATTGACGATACCACGACGGAGGCCTGATACAACTTAACCTACTTCTAACTAGAATATGCCATCTGGGAGGCAATTCTCTGAAGAGAAAAGACAAAGCCTATTAGAAGAATATCTCAAGGTTCCCAAGCCAGAAAATATAAAAATCGATGTTGTCACGCCGGTCTTACCCTGGCATACTAGAAGCATGACTTTATTAAGGTAATTATCTTGTATTTAGTAGTATATTAAGTCCCGTAGCAGTGGGTGGGTAACACCTACTGCAGCCCCCGCCAATTTCCAGGTTGTTACATCTGGCAATTGTTGACATTAAATTTGTTTCAGCTCTTTAAAATCACTAGACTTCCGAGGAATTTTGATATTTTTGAGCTTAAATTATAAGGTTTTGAAGTAAACGCTGAAACAGTTCTCACCTGTTTCATATTCGGTGTCAACTCGAACATTGCGCACAATTTTTCACAGGATTTCACAGATTTTAAATTGATATACTTTCAATGAAATTATAAAACTTGGAATTATTATGTGAATTCGAGCACAAGACGCACGCATTGCCTTCGCGAGGTTTGTGATACAAATAAAATAAACATGTGTACCTACAATATTAAGTAAATACGCAAACTTCGTCTGACATTGGTTATAAAAGGCCGAGTCATAGGTTTGAGTTAACTTGGAAGTAATACCTACATTATGGTGCAATAAAGTTTTGATTTGATTTGAAGTTTGATAAATAATAGTAATAATAATAATAAAAAATCTTTATTGTTAAATAGGTTTACGACTTTTTACAGTACCCCTAGACCCCACACTAGGATTCCCTGTGTCGTGGGGACTAGTCTCTTGAATATTTGATATCAATCTCAACTTGATACATCGATGCGTCCCTGAGAATAAAGGGTAGGCTATTGAAATTTGGTAATAGGTAATTGAATTATGGGTAGTATGTATAGCATTTATTAGTTTATGTATATATTATATAATATATTTCATATTTATTTACATAAGTATGCACTATAGTTTATGTAGTCTATTGATTTGTAAGTAATAATTATATGTATTGTACACATGGGTCTACTCCTGCTCAGCAATCCACCTGTCTCATCCCTATTTGGTTTGCTGGAAGAGATCTCTTATTAGAGATAAGCTCGCCTTTGTACACGTTTTCTATGTTTTTTACTGTCCTATGTAACTGTTTGTGTGCAATAAAGAAATAATGAATTATGAATAATACAGGGTGTTCGGAAGACCGTTTAACATAGAAAAATGGGAGGTAGGTGGAGGAGGTGGAGGTAATGTTCTACAAAACTGTTTGCCTTTGTAAGAACCCACAATTCTGGATGTACTTCGTAATTTCGTAATTTCTTTATTGTACTCACATGATGACAAACAGATATGTTATAGAAAAATCGTGTACAAAGGCAAGCTTATCTCTAATAAGAGATTTCTTCCAGCATGGATTGGGTAGGAGACGGAGATGATAGGAGGTAAGGGGAAGAACTGCGCGTACAATAAAACTATATACTAATGATACATATTACACATAAATAAAACCCTATTGCTAAGAAATAGACTGCATAAACAATTACATAAATACAACATATCAATAAATATCGTATACACACTTATTTTTAAGCCCCGAAAAGAGGGGGTCTTAAGTCAAGTAAAAGTCTTCCGTCTGCTTGGGGTCTTAGTACAAGCAAGGGAATACGAATAGACAATATATCAAAGGTCCAGACAAAGAATACTAAAATAAATACCTAGTATGTAGTTGGACCATCAACACGTAAAGAAGGACATACGGGATGATCTTGAGATATAATAAGGGCAGGGAGACACAAGGCCTCGTAGGGTAACAAGGCTCACCCAGGAGGGTTCTGAGAAAAAACGACTCTGGAACCGCCAACAAACTACACAACGCTCTGTGCTGAAGTTCAGTCGGAAGTAAATCTTGGCCACCATGAGAAAATAGTAAATAGTCCGGTCAATTTAGACATTCACCCTAGCATAATTCCCAACTGGCTGAAAATTTGCATGAACGTTAGGGACACTATTTCTTAGAAATGGTTAATGTTATGAAAAAAGTGTAATGTCAATTTTTGTAGATAATGGAACGATCTACAATTTTTGGAATAGATATTTTTATCTAAAGACTAAAAGTTTCGCTGAAAAATTAAAATAAAACATTTACGCGGACTTTGACCAAATAAAAAATGCACTCATGGGATCGATGGGGACTTTTCACAATTTCATTATAATGATGTCCCTAACTCATGCAGACTTTTAGCCAGTTGGGAATTTATGAAAGGTTACCCTTATTTTTAAGCTTAAATTGACCGTAGTATAAACACACAATCACACATGCACAATACCATACTAATCCACATACCTACTCTTACGCACAAAACAAACAAAGGTTAACAAAATACCTACTAAATTGCATTTTTAGTTGTAGATATTAACCTTATACCGCGCACATTAGCCTCGGCCTGGTTGAGGCCAGTCTTTTGTCAAGTAGATGCCATTTGGGTGGCTGTTCCACCACTAATTATTCCCCGGCAGAGTCTAATCGGGCGAGGAGCATCATGCCCACTGCACACTCGTTTGAAGGCTTCAGTGTTTGAATATCTCTCAGTTAACCACCCGTAGCATACCAAGCGCGGGGGAGGCTTTGTCGCGGAAAGTGAGGGACAGAAACATACACAGACAAGTGCGAGCTCTGTCCTTTACTCTTTCACGTCGCAAACCCCCGCGGCGCTTGGCATGCTACGGGTGCTAAACGTAACATGACATAGCGTGACGCCTTTTTCCCATACTGGTGACAGAGGCACAATTGTGCCCACTCTTGGCCAGTCATTCAATACTCCGTTTTGCATTACATATGTATAGAATAAGTATGGAGTTCATAAGTTGACGGAATTTAAACATTATTATGAGAACAAACATTTCTGATACACTTCAACCATGTTGCAAAACGACCTGAATACAGCATTCCGACGATCTTTTGGCGCGCGGTGACTGACAGTGACAGATGACACTAACGCTTGATGACCAATGAGCAATGAAAAGTTATAAGCATTAACTGGTTCGCGACACATCTTATATATCTACTAAACAATAGTTCGCCATTGTTCGGTCGTTCGAGCGGTGTGCTTCTGTGAGAGAAGGGGCTAAGTTGCGTAGAATGAGCGCCCCCCTGTAAACTTCACTCGTCAATCAGCCAAGAGATCATTGGAAGACTGTACGCGATCCTACCATAAAACGCTTTTTGTATCCTCCGATTAGATTCTTATCTCGCCACATGTCGTTGACATGACATTGTGGCGCTGTAAAAGCTTTGACTTGGTTCTTCCAATCTAATCTTATATTTTAGGCACGTGAGTGTGATTTAATGAGATATTTGGAATCAATTCTAAATTACACTTTGATAATTATGGTTTCGCTTCAAAAAATGACTACGACATTTGAGGCTACATGGCGGTAGGCGCTAAGAACAGACGTAATATAACGAAGCCTTCATTTTAATTTAAAAAACTGTAACACTGAATTGAAGTTATTATGTCGAGAATCCTTAATTTCAAGTGTGTTCAACATAATTGGAATTAAGAAGGAAATTAGAATTCTTGTTTGAAGAGGATCTGAACAACAGATAACTTATTAATTGTTTTGTATTGTTTTCCTAGAAATAAGCACCTGAAGTAAGTACCTAAACAATCCAGGGGTTCCCTCTCTCACCTACGCGCCCTTATTAAATTTATCATTTTGGTGGCACCGTATTTTAATTTTTTCATCTGCAGATCTGGTGTGTACACCATAATTTTCCAAATGACAGAAGAATAAGAAATTGGAATTGTTGCACGTCATTATTGGTTGACTAGTGATTTGCCGTTGCCTGCAACACTGCCATTTGCGGGAATATAATGTAAAGGCAATATTGCCGTCAACAGCAGATTCGTAGTGATGACCTGTAAGGCTTTCAAACAGATACGTTATATTTAAAAGCTTAAAACTAAAACCACTCTTACGGAAGTTAAGAGGTCTTATAAGGACCAAATAAATGAGCCCAAAAACGATGGGTTTACAAGTTTACAAGTATTAATCCCAGTAGGGTTCCTTCTACCACCATCCTGCTCCAGTTAATGTGACGATGATTAAAAGTTTGCTTGGAAATATGAATAGAACTTGTTATGACGAATCTAATGAGCAAAAACTTGATGGGTTTACGAGTGAGCTTTGGTTCGCACTGCCACCTTCAAGCGCCGTCTTCCGTTACTGGCTTCCTATTAATGTATTGCCGCTTGAACTAAATGTATAAGTTCCAAAAATTTTCTAATGATAGAAGTACAAAAAATGGTCCTATTCCAAAACTAACTGATCCAATACTTCAGTTTGGTGTGGTTTGGCAGCAAAGGCAATTGTGGCGTAAAAATAAACATTCATTCATTCGTTCATTCATTCATATTTATTGGGATTTTGTTGCACGATTAGTTACATGTAGTCTAAGGCTGGCCAAAAGTGGCCATAATAGTGCCTCTGCCACTCTGTATAGGAAACGGCATGACGCTATGTTATCTTAAGTGGACCTAATATACAAAAGTACCTTCATTACTATGGAGTAATACAGCTATGGAGCTGCGGCGATGGGCTTGCCCCCTGTCACGCAAAACGGAGTATTAAATCACTGGCAAAAAGTGGACTCAGTTGTGCCTCTGCCACTCCGTGTGGGAAAAGGCGTGACGCTATGGTATATATTGGGGCCAATTCTCTAGGGCACACTCACTAAAATTACTTGACAATATTAGCTCCGATGCTCTTACGCGGTTGCCATAGATTCCATTTTCGAACTCACTTTTGTATTAATTCATCAGTACATTAAAATAATTCAAAAGTGAGTTCGAAAATGGAATCTATGGCGACCGCATAAGAGCTGTCGGACTTAATACTGTCAAGTAATTTTAGTGAGTGTAACCTAGAGAATCGGCCACATTATGTTATTAATAAAAAGTAGCGATATAAAAAAGCAATTCACATTAAGTTTTGTTGCACGGTTGTCTGTGCACTGTGAAATGGTTTTCTTTGTAGCGAATCCTATTGTTGACAGTCCGTGGTAAGGGATAGCCGTTCATTTATTCCCGCGAGAAGTCATTAGTGGAATAGGACCGCTTTGTTCACAGTTGCTTTAATAAAAAATCTTTTTATTTTGTCACTTCAGTGTGATGAATATTTTGTTTCCATAATACATTTTTCTGCGAAAGTTTTTATTCTTTTGAGAAGTGGAATGTTTTATCGTCGGATTTTACGCCATTATTATTCTTTGAGCTACGGGTAGTTGTGTCATACTAGAAACAACGCTTCTCTGGGTTTTCGTATAAGGAGTAGTGAGTAAAGTTATGAATACTTACATGAATGTATAAACTGCTGGCAATTTCATACACATAGGTGCACAACACATTATAACAGAGTGAGGACGAGACTCCACCAAAGTGGAGATGTGGAATATTTGTATGCGCGATGGAAACAACTCACATCTCCGCTTCCACGGCGCCATACAAATATTCCACATCTCCGCACATCTCCGCTTTGGTGGAGTCCCGGCCTGATAAGTCTTTTCTCATCTCGGGTAGCTGTCAATAGGATTTGCAACCTTTAGCCAATAACTCAATATTTTAGCTATTACTTGCCACCTAAATAAAGTATCACAATAACAACAAATAATTTACGTATTTCTTACAGGTTTTCATATTTTCATGACTGCAGATCATCGGTTAGTATATTTCTTCACTGGTAGTTTGTATGGTGAATAAGTTTTTTTTTTCATTTTAATTTTTAATTTTTATCGGTAAGTACCCTACATTGGTTTTGAGTCCCTTGGGAGTAGGTAGGCACTATTTTTATAATTTTTAATTTTATAGCATAAACGGTCGTATCGTTTGATTGCGTTGACGGTTGACGGTTTTTCACAGCTCTAATATATGGGACCACAGACTTAAGCAATTTTGTGACCTGGAAAAACTAAGCTTCAAACCTCCGCACGTTCCGCGTTTCTAAAAATGGTCCCTTGACAGACGGACAGACATACGGACAGACGATTATGTTAATGCAGATTATGTGGAAAATATCGGGTATTAAAAAATACTGAAAAATCATAAAAGTATGTACATCTTTTGATCCGCGATCGCTACACGAGACCGAGACCAGGGGCCTGATGCTGCTCTGAGAAACGCACTTATATTGGATCGCTATCGCATCAAATCGCAAGCAAATCGTATACGCTTTGCTTGCAATCTATTTACGATCTATTTGCGATTCTTTAGGAGCATACCAAATGACGCCATTTTGGGTGTTTTAGATGCGATAGCGATCCAATATAAGTGCGTTTCTCAGAGCAGCATCGGGCCCCAGAAACCGCGACACGAGACAGTGACAGACAGGCATGGGCCCCTTATGCTTTTTATGGATGCCATTTCGCGTCGCGCTCTCTCGATTTCCTGTGTCGCGGTCGCAGCCTTTACGCACCTTAAATAAGTGAACGCCCGATACAAATTTTGTCGCACCATACTCCAAACACCCTGTATACCATGACTGAGATAAAACTAAGCCTTACAACCCCCATTTGTTTCGTTAAAAGTTAGGTTATGAATACGAAACCAGAAAAGGATTCGAACCTGGCATCTCTCGCACAGCCTCAACCACAACGTCAAGCCAGAGAGGTCTTTGAAAAGGACAATCACTGGGGTTTAAATATAAAAACTCTTCAGCTTAAGTTCAGCAAAAGTACTTCAAAGCGATTCCACATAAAAAAGATTTACGGAATGATGTCCCAAATCACCTCTTCGGGGAAGGAATAAAAATCTCCGGAACTTTAATGTTTATTCCCATGATATAAGGTAACTTCAGGGTGATACCCACGGGACAGTCAATTCTGAGACACACCACGGATAAGCCAGGGATAGAAGGAGAATACATAAAACAGCCGGCACACATGCTATACAAAAGAACTTAGGTTTCGTCCTCCGAACTGGCCAGGCTTTCACTGACCCACTATGTCTAAAGGTACTCTACTACTCCTATGTACGTAGTGTTCTAGAATATTGTAGCCCAATCTGGAGACCACAATATAAAACCTACTCTGACTCAATTGAAAGTATACAGCGTAAGTTCGTCAAACATCTTCACTATCGCACTACTAACTGTTGTGATCAAAGGGATTACAATGTATTATTAGAGCATCACAAGCTGCAGACACTCGAAGATAGACGGAGCCTCCTGGACATGCTGCTGCTTCACGATATCTGCAATGGACGACTCGACTCGCCGGACCTGACTGCCTCTGCACTTCGTCTAAATGTTCCTACTAAGAGAACCAGACACACCTCTCTCTTCCACGTCCCTTTGAGCCGCTCAAACTACGCGCAAAACTCTGTTATAAACAGAATTCGTTCTGATTATAATAGGGTATTGAAGGAAAGGGAAATAGACATTTTCCATTCTTCCAAACTGGCTTTTAGGAAGCAACTATTTTCCGACTCATAATCCACGCACCCTGCTTAGTGGCAAATGCTGCCAAATATCCGATCCCAAGACTACTGTCGTAGGGCTAAGCAGGTGTGTACACCACCACACTACACTACACTACTCTACAATTATAGGTACACATCACACTCACCCACTTCTCACCTGTGCATTTTCATTTTCTTTTTAATTTATAATTTTTGTGTTTGTTCCACTGTTTTACCTCCGTACAATGTCAAAATGTTTAGATTAAGTAATTTAAATCCGTTATTGGCTTTTGTTAAGTTTTAATTTAGCCGTATAAAACAATGTAATTTAGCTGTGGATTTTTTAAGACAAATAAAATAAAAATAAAAATAAAATAAAATACCCTATTCACAGTAATTGATCAAAGTGATTTGGCAGGTCGAAATGTCACTTAGCGAAATAATGTTGCTCACGTCTGAATCATAGTGACGTGTATTTTTGAATCGATTAAATAAATGAAATAAAACAGTCACATGAATGAATAGTTTATACTTGTATTTCACAGTTTTGCTAACGGGGCAGCTTAAAAACACTAATTAAAACAAGCAAACACAGACACACAACAAACATACACACACTCACACTTCATTCAACACGCAGTTCACCACTCAACTCATTCATTAACGTAATCTTTATTCATAATTGTTTGCTATGTATTCTACCTAATGGTTAACGACACTTTATTCTAAGTTTTTGAAGGGTCTTGTTTCGTTATTGGCATTTCACAATTTGTTTTAATATGTTTTCATTTTACGTTGTAAACTGCTGTGAAACAACTAATAAATATGTAAATAAATAAATAAATAACGCGCAAACTAGTTATAGGCTATTTACACGGGTCCACCTTCTACAAAGTACATCGAAACTTTCTGGGATGCCTATAGTTGAAATTCCGTTAAATGTCGCATCTTCGTGAACACCTACAAAAAGTAGACATTAGTAAGGCATACTTTAATATTGTAGCATCTATTAGAGCTTTAGAAATAATTTCGACAATAAAGTAAACAAACAATCATTCACTGAACGAATGCTCTCGATTTTTTTTTGCACAACACTATTTGTTTTTCGGCAAAAACGGGTATCCCTCGACCTGTCAAATCACTTTCATCCACTACTGAATAGATTATAACTCGTTCTGTTTGATGTCTTCTGTCTCCGTCTCACTTCCAGTCCTGTGGGGATCACGCCTTAGTGTCGGGCCTTAAGCAATGTGCCTGTATGTAAATATTAATGGGCTTTACGTTTAAACTTTACACGTTGTGTTATTCAAGTGACGCATCTGTATATTCCGCGCCCGAGGCTAGTTTCATAAAGTTAGACGTTGAACGCTCTGGAAAGCGGAAATTTGCAATTTGATTGTTTCCATACATAAATCGATGGCCGGCCGGCTACGCTCTTTGCTACGCACGAGCTGACATGGTAAACACGGATGGTATATACTGAAGAAACCGGTGAAAATTTTGTAGAAAAATGCCTGCAGAACCGTACACGTGATGTATGTAAACCTCTTACATTGGGCCTTAAAACACAGGTTTAAACTAAGGGTCTTAGATAAGGGTTAATATGTAGGCCTTGTCCCTGCTGAGGATACGAGTAACATTAGGCATCTCTATCAGTGCGGGTTGACGACTACTAACTACTAAGGAGCTGTATGGGCCACCCCGCAGTGTGTGTCTTGAGATGGTTCCCCGTAGTAGTAGTTGTTGTTGACGAGAGATGTAGTAAAAGATGAGAAATCCAATCAGAAGTATACTGCAAAGTACATGAGAGATTATGGCGACTAATTTCCCGTAAGTTGTGGTTACTTTGAGCGTTGATTGTATTCTGACTAAAATGCCTAATTAAATCGATAACCTAAACTCGGTAAGTAAATAGAATCGCTGACGTTCGACCAATAAAGTAGAACGCGCGTGAGACCGCGGTAAGTACGGTTATTTGTGAACCGTACAGGAGCGATAGTAGCCGGGACCTACAACGATACGTGTCATCCGACACTTTAAACCCCCGAAAAAGACACATTTATGTTTCTCATGGTCAGCAACAGATTTGAACCTGCATCTCCTGCAGCGGAAACAAGAGTAAAACTCAATTAATTGACCACGGAGGTCTTGATATGAAAATGATAGACTTTTTTTTTGTTTCCGCCTGAGAAGCTATTTGCCATTCTTTGTAAGATCATATAAATGGATTATCTCTATCTATCTATATGTAGGTGTAGACAGCTAATGGGTAGTCCGAGATGTTATGACCAGAATAACTCTGAATCAACCCACATTTTGATACGGAAAGTAAAAGTGGGTTCCTAAATCAAATGTAGTCCCTTCGAACCCCTAAATCAGAGTAGTGTGATAGCAATTAGGTCGCAAGAACAAGATAAAATATTGGATAGAGGCCACGCCCATCGTATATAGACAAAAAATAGTGGAAAAGTGACAAATTAAACGTATATATTTTACACTTACTGCATTGGTTTAGCTGTTTGAGCTAGACGGGGTCGAATAAGGAAATGAAGAAGCAAAAATTCTTAAAAACGGTGTTCAGTAGTTATTCACAGTTAGGTTTGCCACTTGGCTTAGTGTAGACGTGATCAATTTCCCGCCCGTTCATTCATCAGCCCCCAGCGACGCCGCCCAAGCGCTATCACGACGATTCAATAACAATACTATTGGAACAATAGCAAACGTCTCGAACAATGACTGTCAGTTTTGTGAAAACTTCGCCTATCGCCGAGGAAAAATGAGCTCTGCGCTGATTGTTCGCGAATAAAGCGTTAATTATAAAGTAAAGTGATAATTATTTGCAGTAACTGAGCGGCTTTTTGTTACCTAGGGCCGATCTTTTGCTCCTCAGATAACGTCAGTTTATCTGAGGAATTTGAAATTTCACAGGTACATTAAATGTCAAATAAAGTAATCTGACTGTTTATCTTGGTTTTTAAAGATCGCCCCTAAGTACATTGCCATTGACGCAACGATAACGCTGAACTATCCATTATCTTGCGTTTGGAGCATCTTTATAGGCTAATAATGGTAGTTTATTTAAATTACCTTATTTTTTCAACCTTATATCAATTCAACAGGCGGCGTATGCCGCCACAGAAAAATCATATAACTGTAGCTATGGCTAGCATATCAAATATATTCTGTTTCTTGTAAGTATACTGTGTAAAAGTGCATCTGAATGAAATCGGATAATTGAGTCGAAAGAACGAAATTCCTGGACCCACTGGAATATAAAAACTATTAGGACGGGGCAAGCCGCCCCGGAAAAATCACATGCCTAGCATTTCGAACATATTTCAGTTTCTTCTGAGTATACAGCATAATAATAAGTAAAAGTGCACCTGAATCAGATGAAAAAGTTTACTCCAAATAATGAAATATTTGGATGCCTTCAAAATGAGAACTCATAGGGCGGCGTCAGCCGCCCCGGAAAATTCACATGGCTACCATGGCGAACATATTTCTGTTTCTTTTGAGTATGGTTTGTAAAAGTGCACCTGAATGAAATTGAAAATTTGAGTCAAAAGAATGAAAATCTTGGGCCCTCTGTTAGTACAAAAAAACTCATAGGGCATTTCGATTTTATCTGTTTGTTCTCAGTATGCTATGTAAAAAGTGCAGTGAATTAAAAAGAGCGTGAGCCGCCCCAGAGAAATCACATGGCAAATATATTTCTGTTTCTTCTGAGTATGCTGTGTAAAAGTGCACCTGAACCGAAAAGTTGAGTCAATAAATAAAATTCCTGTGTCGTTTGGGGGGGGGGCGTGGCCCCATGCCCCTCCCCCCTCCCCCCTGGATCCGCCATTGCGTTCAGATACAACCTTGGCAACCATTTTCAAACGAATACTCTAGTATAGTGAACTTTATTTTACTTAAAATTGTTGTTTTAAAACAGTCATACTCCATACGCCATACGCAGGCTGTCGTCGACCGTGAGGAGAGACGTGGTCAGAACGTGTTACTTCGCAACGGTACAGTCACTCCTCCTGTACGGTGTTGAGCTGTGGGGTCGGGCGGCGGATTGGCATAGGGTATTCTTTTTTTTTTTTTTGTCATGCAGAAGCGCGCCATCCGTGCGATTGTGGGTATACCCACTTGCGAGTCCGCACGACCACATTTGGCGGACTTAAAAATCATGACGGTACCTTCCCTGTTCATATTGCAAGTCGCCTTATTCGTGAGGCAAAATCTGCACTTGTACAGGGTATGTCAGCGAGCCCGCCGCTCGGGCACACTGTTAGCTGTGCGGCACAAGCTGGCCAAGAGCAGTCCGTGTACGTGTGCGGCCCACAGGTATACAATCATCTGCCGGACGAGGTGAAGAGAGCTGAGTCTCTGGCAGAATTTAAACGTCACCTCAAAAAATGGCTTACAGAGCAGACTTTCTACACAGTGACGGAATTCATTAACAGGAAGATGTAGATTTCTCGTGGAATGTATTTTATTACTAATTATTTTATTTCTTATATTTGACATTGGTTTGATTTAATGGATTTCGTTTTACTTGACTATACATGATGATATGGTACTGTATGTACATATCTAATATGATGACATTGTTTTGACGTTTTAATCTAATGAATTATTATCACTTATTATTTTTATTATTTCGTGACTTTTAATTTATGTTTTTGACATTGAATTATTTATGGTTATGATTTATTTTTAATACAAAACTGACATGTAATGTATAATTATCAATAAATAATCTTATCTTATCTTATCTTATCATATTATTTTCTCTTATCGCAAGTAAGGTAATCTAATCCGCATTGGTTGGAGTTGAGAGTACGGGCCCAGGTACGATGTTCATCATCGGCAGCTTGTTTCCGCCCACTGCTGGGTATAAGCCTTCTCCCTTTTGTGCCAACTTATCCGGTCCAGTGCCAATCGAATTTGCCTCAAGCAGGAACGTTTGACAGCGCGAAAAAGTGTTCGAGGTCAGATGAAATTAACCTTATAAAGTTTTACACAAGAGCCACTGACCTACTTTTCGATGCGTAATTTTTCCTGTACGATACGGTAGTAGGTATAGAGTGTACGGTAAAAATGTGTCATTTCAATAACTCCTCAAAAGGGAAAAACTAAATACCTACTTATCACAGAGCAAAATACAATCTCTATATTTCATCCAGTTTATTATTCAAATGAATTCATCCATTTCAAACTTTTATGCTCACATAAACAAAAGTAACATTTTCGTTTATCGGGGGCATTTTACATTAGCGAGAGATATTTACACATTTAAATTATAGTCTAAATTACTATACAAATCTAATAATTGAAAGTGATATAGGTCTATCTTTATTGACACAGTAGTAAGGCGAAATTTTTGAATATTCGTAATTTCGTAATATTATTCAAACTATTTGTAAAAAACAGAATTTTGAATTAATATTTGGTATATAAAAAATAACTATTCATTAATAATAACAGCAATATTGGATGCAATACTAAAGGCGCCAACACTGACTAATGAATGAATCTGGCATTTTCTTAAGGAGTTAAAATAACAACAATATAGCAGAGGCTCAGGAGTTTAGAACAAACAGGTTTCGATTTCACGTAGGGAACCCCAGTTGTGACCTCGTTTTGCCTGTCCCTGTCATTCATTACTCCATATTGCGTGACAGGGGGCCAGCCAATCGCCGCAGCCGCAACTCATTTGAAGTAGATTCGAAAGAGTTTTGAATGGCATTTCATTTAGTTTTGATTAGACGCCTGCAGAAATTGCACTTTAAAATTAACAAACTCGTTTAAATGAATTTTAACGTTAAATTTGAGTTGTAATGGTAAGATAATATGTCACACATGGGAAGTTACATGCAATTATTTCGACTAATGATTAAAGTCATTAATAACCAACATCAATACATATAAACATATATCAGCAAGTTTCAAAAGCTAACTAATGCTATCGTCACTTTTGTCTTTCATCGCCTTAATTTTGATTTAAATTATGATTACGTTATTTACCCTGTGTTGCACGAAACAAACTTGAAATTTTAGCATATTCTTAAGGTCGAAACTGACCAACGACGTTACCAAGGTGTAATGTAACATTCGCATTACATGTTACACAGCGAGCATTACATGTCACACAGCGAGCATTCATGCAGTCAGTATGTAGTATTACGGGGAAACCAGCGAGCAACGAGCGTAAGCTGTTCCAGCTCGATGGTCACCATGCTCGAAGCAAATGTTACATTACACCTCGTAACGTTGGTCAGTTTAAGGTGGCAACTGACAACCTGTTTCAAAATCGTTTCGTACAACTCGAGAGTAAGCATAACACAACTGACATATCAAAGTTTGTCAGAAACTCAATGAATAGTCATGTTGTCGCTGCCTCTCACTGTGGCCCAATTCTGTTAGCAGAATGACCGCTCAGTGACAATAATGTGAAGACAATGCTCATCTTTAGAAATCGGTTATCTGGCGTTTAGAGTATCTTTTTTAGGCAAATAATGGTATAGTTCGACCGCCATAAAGTCTCCTTTGCGTTGATCCGGTGGAACCTTACGAAGTGGACATGAGGTTACCTATGATCAGAGCGAAGGTTAACATTACGGTCGAGGTATAAAAAAATATAAATTACCAATTACCGAAAAGTTGAGCGTTGTCATTACGTCAAAGTCAATTGGGCGTTCAATGCGCTACCAAAATCTAGACATTTTAGCATCGCTTTGATTAACTGTATGTGCATTCGGCTTAGAGTTCAAAAGAGATTCGTCTATCTAAGATACCTTACTTTACCACCGACAAATTGCTAGTACAAAATCCTAGTTACATAGGTGCCACATCTAAATGTTACATTTTAGGTAGCACGCATTTTCAAGCGAGAATTCCAAAGGGTCATGGCTCCGTGTTGAAAAAGCGGTATAGAGTAGTTTACCTATTGAAATTAATCAAAAGATGATTTGTTTTTACAATCTATCTTAGGCCAGAGTTTCAATTATACATCGATATAAATGATAATACTAAATGTATAATTGACTATTAACTTATTTTAACAGACTAAGCTGAAAACCTTTAGCCGGGCTCTTGGCTGAAAGCTTTTGAGCTATTCTGACAGATCATAGTCAATTTTACAGCTCGGATACACAACTAACAACTTAGATTGATAGACACTCAAAGTTTGCACTGTTTATTTCGGGAAATGACAGCACCAGCGTGCCATTTAAGCGGCACGTAATTTGAGTATAAGTCTGTGCATTGGCCCGTAGATATTTTCCAAAGCTACATAATACCCATTAGGCTATTCTAACATAATGTTACGACATGTTTCATCTAATTACGCAAGTAATATAATACGATACCACAATTATTTATATTTATTTACACGATCTAAATCTTATTGTCAGTTCCGAACTTTTTTTACGCCAAGAATATAACATTTATTATCAATATAGATATATATACACACAATGTATTATAACTTTATTTACATAAACTTTCTAACATATCAACAGTTATCGTATTCTATACGATCAGTTACGATCTATCTAGCTCTACATTACATACGCATGTATGTATCTAATAACTTATCAGCAAGTAAGGACAAGATGACTTTTAATCAGGCTTTTAATTACTACTTACAGATGGCAGTGAGCGGCAGACTGTCATGATTTCCGCTGACTGTCAGCCGTAGTGGGAACAAAGTATAAGTTGACATTTAATTCCAAGGAATGATATTATGACCAAGTATTCCGTGAAGGAGAGTATTAAAGAATCTTAAGGGCGGGCCCCAGGCAATCAGAACTAAGAATTTCATCCTCTATACTTATTTTTAGAGGAAATTAAATAAAATAATAAAAAAAGGTTAAAGCAAGCTGAGCAAGTCTAACTGAGAAACATACTGAGCCATTTTTATAATGATTAGATAAATAACAAGAACAAAAATTCAGATGCGGTGCGAAATTGTAAAATAAAACATTGTTACAGACAGTTTTTCTGGCAACTTCAGGAGACTTTTCTATCGAGCAAAATAATAAAATTACATTTATGGGAAAGCGAAGTCACGCTGACATTCTTTATAAACAAGCTGGTGAAAAAACGTACAGCAATAATACTCATCATTCCGAGCGATTTGTGTTTTGCTAAAAGCTGTTTTTGCCTAGGGCGCCGTCTAAAGTAATTTTGTTCACATTTTGTAGAAGAAAGATGCAATTAAACATTAATATAGTCTTGGATGGGATTTTCGTAAAAAAGAGGTGCAGAGAATTTTGCGCATATTCTCTTTAATTACGAGTATACAATCTACACATTAATTATGTTCATAATTTCACATCAAAAGCATTAGTGGTGTTTCTTCATGAATAACTATTTGAGTTTAGTATTTTTTATCCCAATTCATTCCTATTATTTCTATGTTTGTATTTGTACACTTATTTTCATACATATCGAAGTTTTATGTAAAATGGAAGTCGCCTCGTAGCAGCCGCGTGAAAGTTTTTTTGAACTGCTGGTTGGCCATCGCGTAGCAAAAAGGGTTAATAGGACTATTAGCGTAACACAAAAAGTAGGAAAACATGTAGAGGTGTTGGTTGACGCAAGGCGGGTCCACGCAGTAACCCTCGACTAGAGCTAAAATGTGATATGGCGTCCAGCACACAACGAATGCTCCTAAAATAAACGAGATAGTCCGAAACGCCTTTCTTGCCCTGTTTTCTGACTTAGATTTCTGCCGTCCCATCCCAGGGAATAAGCCCTCACGCTTCGAACGTCTCACTTTTAATTTCTTGCCGATGTTTTTCACGAACTCCTTTTTGGATCCGCGCACAGAGCCCGTCATTACGAGACTCGACGCGTCACTGTTCTCCACAGCCGGGCTTAACGCTGGGTTTAATTTCATCGGAGAAACTTTGCTTTCGCTCGGTTTCGGCGACGGTTCGTTGTTATTTGCAGTCGATACCAGCGTAATTATGGGCTTCGGGCGCTCGCCTACTGTCAGGCTCACTTCCGTGTTTACCTTGACCGGAGGCGGCGGGGGTAAACAACCTTTTGGCGGTGGATTCACAGTGACTTTTGCTTCGGCTGTCGCTCTAATCAGAGCCGCCTGTAACAGTGAAGTGTTTGTGGCGTTAGCTGTATTGAGCGTGGGCGGAGATGAGGGTTCGGTTGCGGTTTGGAATGTAACCGAAGACGGTGGGCTTTCAAAGGTAGGCGAGGCAACAATGACGGAACTCTCGTCCATGAATCTCAAGTCAGATCCGTCCATGGATACTAGGACATCATAAGAGCTGCCATCTCCTCGCACCATGCGCATCGTGCGCGCTCTGGATGACTCGGACTGTGACGGTGGACTCTCCGACACAGGGGGACTGCACCTGAACTCGGAAGGCGGAGGAATTATCCTCTGAGCGATCGTCGTCGACACTTCCCTCTGGTCCGATGGCGTGGCCACCCCGGATGATGTCGGTGACGTGATGCAGGCCTGTGATGCAGGTATAGAAGATTGCGATCGGTCGTTATTGTCTGTGTCGAGAAGACTTCTCTCGGAAATCTGGGAGAGTGAGGTTTTTGGTTTGTCAGGATCCGGTCTCGCCATTGGCGTCGGTGCCACGTTCGGTTTCATCAGCATACCACCGTTCATTCGCATGTTGTTTAGTAGTTGCAGAGCTCCTGTTTGCATGAACAAGTTAGCTACTGACGGTCTTTTTTTGAGGTCTGTGTTTGCGTTACTTTCTTCATCCGAATCGAAAGCGGGACTGCTAGACCGCTCCGCTTCGACTTGATCATCTTTCTTATCTCCGTCTGATTCTATTGTAGTAGAAGTTCCTGTCGCTGTGGCACTGCTCTTGTGAGCTGATGATTTTTGGCTCGAATTGGAATCTGTGGAACCACCGAGCGTCAACAGTGGTGCAGTCAGAGAGCCTTTTGAAGTTGAGTCTTTGCGTATTGTCTCAGAAACCACTTTGACTTCTGCTTCGCTGCTTATGGTAGGTTTAGATAACCCTGATACTCCAGCAGCTCTGCCAGCCATGCCACTCATCATGCCAGCACTGAGAGCAACCATTGACTGCATTTTTCTTTGTTTAGCTTCACTTTTCTTTTGCATGTCATACGCAGTTTTGAAGATACCTGCATAAAGTATGATAAGTACAAAAAGAGTAGTCCAGTAATAAGTTATAATTAACGCGGTATTAAACACCGGGTCTTTTAGAAATTGGACAGCGCATTCGCCTTCTTGTAAATCTCTATATCCGACGAAATGCTCCCACCCGAATATAGTAGTAAAGAAGAGAAGTGCTGGAACTATCCAGGTTCCCGTCACCATCCATATTACCCGGTTTTTCGTTCGCCAAGCTCTGTACGTGGCTGCTATTTTTACGCTACAAAATCTGTCAACAGTTATAAGGAGTACAGTGTATTGTGACACGAGACATACGGTGTAATCGACCGATAGCCAGAGGTCACACGGAAGAGGGCCGAGATGCCAGTAGCCTTTCAGCACGTAGTCAGTGTAAAACGGCATTGATATTGTACCTGTTGACAATAAAAGGATCTTGTTACAAAAATTTAAGTGACTTTTAATTGGGGATAAACATTTAATAGTAGAATTGCGTGTTAGAGATGGTTGTGTTTAGATGTACGATTTTGCAAGGTTTCAACCCGGAACCTCTCGCTAGTAGATCATAGTCTGGAACACTATACCACAGATATCGTAGTTTAACGATTTCGAGTCTACAGTCAGTATGTAGTAGTCGTAAAACCCCTCCACCAACCCGCACTGATCCAGTAGAGTATGGCTCAATCATACTCGTATCTGGGTAATACCGGTGAGGATATTAATTGGCTATATTAACTGACCTATGAGTAGATCTGTGGCAGCCAGCGAAGCGATAAAGTAGTTGCTGGGCTGCCTGATGGTTCTGTCTACTAGGAATGCCAGCAGCACCAGGACATTCCCCCCCACAGTGAGGAGGATGGCCAGGCATAGCAGGATCGCGAAGATGATGGTCAGCCACAGCGGGAATGGAGGCAGGACTGGTTGCTGTAGAAAAAGCAGTTATAAAAAAGTGGAAATAACAACGTACGGTTTAATGAAGGTTTTCTCTCGATATTTTCCATCACCAGAAAGCGTACGAGAGAGAACTCGTGATAAATATTTTAATTATTACTTACTGAAGGGAATCAAACGGAAATTGTAAATTGTCCCTTTCAGAAGGCCCCTGTTAGGGTTGTCGATACAATCACGGGTCAGGGTCCGCCTTTGTGATTAATTTGTGGCGCTGACGGCATTACAATGGGAAGCACCAGAACTGTTTTTCAATCAGAAATTATATTCCGGTTAAGGCTTGGATTAATTCTTGTGTTAACGTCAACTCATCACGGACCAGTGTACGTACGTATAGACGACTATCGGTCGCTTCAGTCAGCCCACAGTCAGAGAAAGGATACGTGATTCTGTTTACCTTTAATTTAATACGTTAAGAAAGACATTATTATACTTTTCAGATATTTTCATGTAGTGACCTAACTACTGGACCGATTGCGATTTTCAAAAAATGGGACCAAGCTTACGAGTAACCGTTTCAAACAAAACAAAATGAAATCAGTTCATAAATAGTACCAGTTTCAAGGTAACACACATTAAAAATAATAATGATAAAAAACATACAACCGAAATGAGAACCCCTCCTTTTTTGAAGTCGGTTAAAAATGGGTTTTGTGCTGTCAAAAGTTTGCTGTAGAGACAGTAAATGTACTCACTAGTATGTCGGACAAGGTGATGATTTCTACGGTCGTGTTGACATAGTATAGGTCCGTGATGTTCGTAGTGTTCGGCACTGAGTACGAATACAAACATTCCTGCGAGGTGGAGCTGGATAGACATATCCGCTGTTTCATCTTGTGGAGTTTCCTGCGAACAGGACAAGGAATATTAGCACCAGATTCCAAACGTTATATAAGGTGTAAATGAATTAATGCAAAATGAGAAACTACTTTATTGGGGTCATCATTCTGAGTAACTTTCACTATGAAACCGATTTGATCAAAGCAACTTTATTTTTCACTTATCAATACAAATCAGCTGACCCACTCAGGCCAAAATGTACTTGGAAGTGAAAAATAAAGTTGCTCTGATCAAATCGGTTTATAATGAAAGTTGCTCAGAATTATGTCCCTAACAAAGTTGTTTTTCAATTTACGTTAATTCATTTACACCTTGTAAAGGCCGTCACATAACTGGAGGGTTTTTACACCTCAACCACAGATAAATAAAGCCTCAACTAGATACCATAGCCTAGCCATAGGACATGACACTATAGAAGTAACTAAAACAGAGTAGCTTAGCTGTAGCCACGTTAGTGTTTTGTCTGATGTTCCTAACAGCGTATACCGCTGAACTTATTTAGCAGCTAATTTATCTAAATGGTGTCCCCACTTCAATTTACTGTACGCTTTAGTTTTTGATACCCTTGCGAATCAAGCGAATTTAGCAATGGTGCGGCATAAACGGTCGTATCTTTTGATTGTGTTAACCTAAATGCATGGCACTCCCTGGCAAGAGTGCCATAGTTTATCAATAATTATTGATAATTCTTAATTGATACTGTTTGAGAAAAAAATAGGCCATTTATGCCAAACACACTAACGCCCTCATTTAATCAATTAATTTGATACTCCTAATACATAGTCGGGCCATAAGTTCTGTCACATGGGTAAAATTTCGAATTTAGAATAGAGGCCACAAAAAAAGTTATGGGAATTCGAAATTTGAATATTTCAAGAAAATAAAAATACAGGTTTTCTGGAATATTCTTCATTTTCCAATATGGAGTGGACGCGCAAAGAAGACAGAGTCGCAATAATTGCATTGCATCGTTGCGGCCACGCACCAACAGTTGATTTTTAAACTGCTGAAAAATTTGAAAATTCCACTGAGATTCATTTATCGTACTATCAAACGATTCAGGGAAGATTCAAGTTTAGATGATAAACAAAGAAGCGGTCGACCTCGTACTGTTCGGACTCCAGCGGTCATCAAAGCAGTGAAGGCGCGAATCCAACGAAATCCTGTCCGCAAGCAAACAATGTTGGCTCTGCAGATGGGACTAAGCAGAACCACTGTTAAAAGAGTATTGAATGAAGACCTAGGACTGCGTGCTTACAGAAAAAGAACAGCACATCTTCTTAACGCACGGCTGAAGAAAATCAGACTCGAAAGATGCCGGGTTTTGTTAAGGCGGTACGCAGGTAAAAAATACCGCGAAATACTTTTTTCGGACGAAAAAATTTTTAATGTTGAGGAGAGTTACAACAAACAAAATGATAAAGTGTATGCACAGTCTAGTGAAGAAGCGAGCAAACGTGTGCCACGTGTTCAGCGTGGCCATCACCATTCGGCATTCATGGTTTGGCTTGGGGTCTCCTATTTGGGTCCAACAAAGGTGTTTTTTTGTGAAAAAGGAGTGAAAACCAGTGCCCTCGTATATCAAAACACAGTCCTAACAAACATTGTGGAACCTCTTTCACAAACAATGTTCAAAAATAGGCACTGGGTTTTCCAGCAGGATTCTGCACCGGCCCATAAGGCGAAAAGTACCCAAAACTGGCTCACGACCCATGGAATCGTCTTTATCAGGCACGAGGATTGGCCCTCCTCCAGTCCAGACTTGAATCCTTTGGATTATAAAATATGGCAGCACCTAGAGGAGAAGGTCTGCGCTAAACCCCATCGCAATTTGGAGTCACTTAAAGCATCTCTGATTAAAGCAGTCGCCGATATTGACATGAATGTCGTGCGTATTTCGATTGATGACTGGCCTAGCAGATTGAAGGCTTGTATCGAAGCCAGAGGAGGACATTTTGAATAATTTTAGTGTGGTTTAAATCTGTATTTTGTACCCTTTCATTTGATATATAAATGGTTGTAGTGCGTAACTCATTGTGTCATTTATTTAACTTTCCATATGTGACAAAACTTATGACCAGACTATGTAAGTATGAAACGAAATATCTACTAATTTGAGTATGTCTGGCCACAGATTACTAAATAGTTACTACGTAACAGATACTTTACTCAGTAGGAAATTTCCAATACCTACTGCTATAATAGCCTACTCCGTCGCGTCAGCAACCGCTGCATGCTAAAATGTGCCTAAATGCTCAAGCGTACAGTTGTGATCGCCTCGCACCGCGCGATCTCACACTAATCGCAGGGCTGCCTCGCATCGCAAATACTCGTACGATACGAAGACAGTTCAAAACGTGCGTGCGCTTGGCTTGCGACAACCATACTGACTATGGCCCGGGCGCCCGAGAGCTCGGGCGCGGGCGGTAGGTAATTATAGCGCGCGAGTACATTCAGTGACGGAGGCCTGGTCTGGCCTAGCAAATTCAATTTCATACACTGTACTCACCATTGTGTTATGAAGCTGGTCCCGATAGTAAAAATCGGCGTGGTTCGGTTGAAGTCGGTGACGGTGAAGAGCGATGTCTCAGTGGAGCTAACATTCATTATGTTAAGGCTTTTCTCTTATTGTCCTCGTTAGAAGAATACTTCTAGAACGCGCTGGTCGGGTGGGGTTTTATATATTTAGGGGGGATTTTATCTGGGGACAAAAAATTTATGTTGTTGACAAAAACATTGACGGGATGGGACCCGATAAGAGCCCTGGGAGACTGCCTTTTTTATTGATGTATGACATCTAATTTTACATTTGTAAGCTCGCCTTCGTACATTGTCTATCTATTATAAGTTTTCTGTATGACATTTTTGTGTTAGTACAATAAAAAAAATAGGAAATTTATATTTCAACTCTACAGCATGTAAAAACTCATCGTTATGATGTCTCAACGGATATTTTAAACGTTTATCTTCCACCATTTTAGCAGCCACAGCCCTTTGTATCTGTTTATAATTTTCGTGCCAGTCTCCACTCCTCCATCAAGCAGCCCTTTCTATACAAGACGAGCTGACAGCCATAATGAATGGCCACCTATTCATTATTAAAGTACGTGTCAACTGTTTACAAACCCAGAATGAAGAGCCATCGTTTACAAAATTTAGTACCGATCTGTTTATTGAGAGATTCTACGACATAGACTCCTACCTGCCTTATTAAAACTAGTCATAAAATACATGCGTGATAAAAATAGTAGTGATCGGAATAAACCTCCAAAATTTAACAATTTCATTTACAAAGAACAAGATGTAGTAATTTAGTATAAAATGTATCCTAGAATATTCAGCGGCATGATTCTCGGGCATTCGATATACGATATCTACGCCTATATCGAGTGATTTTGTATGGGAATCTGTCAATATAGGTCTCGATATCCGTATATCGAAGGCGCGAGAATCATGCCCCTGGACTAACCATTAAGCTGTATCATCGCGGCGGAAGTGGCTCGGTGCCGCCGGCCCTTGGGTCGCAACCGAGACCGGAAGTGACGCCATCTTGAACTCCTGTGTCATCATGTGTCACACCTCGCTCGATCTGTTGGGATGGGAATTCGGGATGAAAACATGTAGAGAATACGCAGGATGGAGTTCTGAAGGCTTAAAAAGTAATGAATTAAGGAACTATAGCTTTAAATCCGACCTCCTATCTGGTTGTCAAAGGTAAAAACAATTGTCAAAAATTCGCAGCCGCATTCGCATTCGTACCTTCGTCAAATTATAAAACAGTCATCCATTTTTGTTTGGTTCAAATAAGTCAATACGGCAGCATTGTTATTGTAAACTATGTAGGTAGTTCTAGCGAGGTACACATGCTATTGTAACTATGTAGGTAGTTCTAGCGAGGTACACATGCTATTGTAACGCCGTTTGATTCAAATAAGTCAATACGGCGCTCTGTAACATTATAAAAAGCAAGATATCATCTAAATTAATCTGAATATTTGTCATGTGAAAGAAAGGTGTGAAGTGTTTCACCGAATAACGTATTATACTATGCGGGCTACCCATACGCCTGCGGCGGCAGGGGCAACCTGGGGTGTAAAAGTGTGTTAAACTGGAGCCGCCTGCTGTATGTGGGTACACCACGACTCCAAGCGCACACAACAGGCAGCTCCAGATTAACACACTTTTTCACCCTTGATTGCCACCGATATCATGTCGTCTGTAGCCCGCTAACTATTAAGCGACTAATCGATCGGTTAAAATATATGGTAAAATATAAAGTATGTTTGGTACATAGTGGCACCACTTAAACATCCTTGAGAAAGCCATCGCAAATCAAAAACCTCCAACACACGAGTTCAAGGATGTCATTGTATTCAAGCTCGCTATAGATAGTATTGAACGATTCAGCGAGGGCACTCATCGTCAATAACAAGCTCAACCTTAACAAGCTCGCTTATGGCGCTTGTAACCCTGACATGCAAGATGACAACACGGCATATCGCCTGATTAAATGGATTTGTGAAGTCTTAATTGTGAAAAACAATGAAAGAACTCAATAAAACCAGGAAGTTGCTATGTGCAGTGACTGTATCACCTATACATATATGTATCAGATATAAGGCACTGAATAGGTATATCTGGGGCGTAGGTAAAGACGCAAGTGGTCGGCGTTAAATAGGTAAAGCACATTTTTTTTTTTGTTTTTTAGGGTTCCGATCCTTAAAAGGAAAAAATAGGATCACTTTGTTGTCCGTCTGTCCGTCTGTCACGACCCCTTATTTCAGGAACGTCTTGAGGTAGCATCTTGAAATTAATATCAATGGTCCCTTGGAGCTGTGAAAAAATTAAACTTCTAGGTCCACGCAATCAAAAGATACGATATTATGTCATAATTTTGCTGAATTTGTATGAACTCGCGTGGAACTCGCAAGGGAATCAAAACCTATAGGGTACTTCCGGTTGGCCTAGGGTCATGAAATTTGCATTGAAGGAATGTCTTAAAGCACAAGCAAAGGAAAAAATCCGAGAACTGTAAATTTCTGTCTGTTTGTCTGTCTCACCGTCTGTTAAGACTTTTTCTCAGAAACGCATTGAGGTATAAAGTTGAAATTAATATCGATTACTCAAGTCTCTGATTTCTTAAAGTTGTGAAAAAATTAAAGTTATAGGTCAACGCAATCAAAAGATACCGCATATGTCTCAATTTTGCTGAAATTGCTTGATATTCGCAAGGGAATCAAAACCTAGAGGGTACTCCCGTTGACCTAGAATCATGAAATTTGGCACGAAGCAAGGTCTTATTGCACAAGTAAAGGGAAAAATCAGAAAACTGCAAATTTCTGTCTTTCTAAAAAATATTCAATTTGGTTTACATGGATGACATCACACTTTAGTTTTTTATGTGGAAACCTAATTATTATTATTGTTATTTACATACAGGTACATTCATTGCTTCCGACTCACACTTGGCCGATTATTCTTATTGGTTAGACTGAATTTTCGAACTTGGGAAAAACAATAACAACTGGAAGTCAAAAATAGGACGCCATCCTAAATTTTTGACTTCAGTTGATGTAACGATGACTTACTGTAAATAATTTACCATGGATATTATTACATTAGTTTAATTTATGCGTGTTTTTGCTGGTATTTATTAGAATTCATTCATTCGTTCATAAATCAACTTTTTTGCAGTCGGTGTATTGTGCGAAATCATTCACATCAACATATTTTCCGACACCTAACACGACCTACAGGATCATCCGACACATTATAAACGCGGTCTTTTACTACACAATGTGCCTACATGTAGCCAATACTCTATCTATTAATAAAAATAATAAAACATTTATTTTCAGAAAACACGTTCCATAGTATTGTTAGTACATTAAGTCCTTTGGCAATATTTGACTAAAATATCAAAGATACGCTAGTAGATAAAAAGATAATAAAAAAAAGCTGAAAAGTCTCTTTATTCCCATTATTAAATATGAGAAGTTAAATTAGATATAGAAAAATTAATTGCTTCATTGAAAGGTACACACACAGACACTAATAAAAAAATACATAATAGAATAAAACCTGGATTAACATACGAAGTTTTGTTTTTTTTTTAAATAAAACAATTTACAAATAAATAATCATTTTAAGCAACAAACAAATTGGGTAGGTAGGTGCGGTAAGCATCACTATGTGGTATTGTGAATGTACCGCGACAATGAAATGGCCCTGACTCAGCAATGTCACAGACGAATCTGTGGCGCTGGTATTCTGACAGAATCCGAATCCGAAACCGCCGAATCGACAGGTGAATACTTAGCAGGTAGTAGATACAGCAGCCTATTTATACTGATACTCTCTTGTTACACCGGGGGGGCCTGTACGAAGTGACCTTCGGGTTATTTAAAGAGCCGATGAGGCAAGTCGAGAGGCAGGGACCGAGGCGAGGGGATTACAGTGGGAGAGGGGGATTAGGAATTGGAAACTCAAAGGTTCTGGATTAGTAGGCAACTAGTTTAGAGGCTCAGCCTCATTAAAAAGTACTATTCTAGTTAGATAGTTAGATAGATAGATAGATAAATCATTTATTCAAAGGACACACACATAAATTAATAACAACAAAAATCAGTCAGAGCTGTGATTCGATTCTAAAACATATATTTTTTCGACTTGTAAAGAGAATAATTTTATTGTTTGAGTCAATTTTGCTAAATAGGAAAAAACCAGTGGTGTGGCAACTAGAGTACATAATTTAACTAATAATGAGTATGTTTGAAAATAGAACCTATTGCAACCGATAAAAAACCCAACATATCGTCACGATTTTTCCCGTATGGGTTGACTGACCTGACAGGGGCTGGACTGGCCTGACATTAAATTACATTAAAGGTAATGTTTTGAATAAGGTAGTGTTTGTTGTCCATCTACATAATATTGCCGCTGGAAGGATACTCACGCACACATCCGAACTGGTTATTATTGTCAGTTATGGTGGTTATGGTGTCATGATGTCAGCTGAACCGCCTTAGAACTGAGCATGGTCGCACAGGTCAATACCTGCACCGCTGTAGCTGGGGAGAGTCACCGGGCTGTGATTGCGGGGGGGAGGAGGTTCAAAACATGGGCCACATAATTCAGGACTTCCCTAAAAGAAAATATCATGGAGTCCCCACAGAACTCTTCACTCTAACTGACGAAGCAGCTGAATGGCTGCAGACATTAAGATTATTTATATAAGAGCGACTCGACGACTTCTGCCATACGAATAAATAAATAAATTGTCAGTTATGGGAACTAAACGTTTTCTAAAAATCTTATCTAAAGTCTTCACAAACTTTACATTAAATGAGTCCATCTCATGTACAACTTGATGTACCGAACTTAGTCGGTATATTTTTTTGATTTGTTTGATCGATCAGCTAACAAAAGAAACTATTTAATATTACAAATCTTTAAATAAAAAAAAGGTTTCCAAGAAAGACAATATAAATCTGAAAGCTATTTTGTTTGAGCCATTGTTTAAAACAACCTGCGATTTGGGAGGCGACACGAACTATACTACTAAATTAATTAAAATGGTGTGTTTGAAAATGGAATCTGTGGCCACCGCGCAAGAGCTGTCGGATTTGAGGCTTGTCAGTTTAGTGCCTTTAGTTTAGTGGTTTTGACACCTCCCAAATAGCCCCACTGTATTTTTAAAACCACAGATAGATTAAACTTATAGACGAACTGTGGCTGCCAGTGATAGATAAGTTAAGTTCGATGCAATGTTCCCTGCAAGTTATAATTTAAAACCGTTCCGATGAATTTTCAATGAGGCAAAGGCAGGCAATTTCCCTAAGTGATCTATTTTTTCCTATCTATGGAGATTGTTTGACAGAGATATGCTCGGCTTTATTATCCGACTTCAACAAGGGATATATTCTCAATTCGTTGGTATCTTTTCTGATTTTCTATGCTTAATATCCCTTTTTGTCTCAGACGGATGAAACTATTTGAATTAAATTTTTCGTTAGGAAGAGTTTCCATTAGCCACACTCTAATTAGCCCCTTTGGTCAGAATCTGATCTTGGTGAAGTTGATTTTTGTCTTTTTCATTTCCTCTTGCGATTTTTGTATTTTTTTTATAGTAATTCGGCATTTACTCTCTAGCATAATGGTGAACCACAGAATGTAACCGGAACTGTTAAATACTAGGTATCCCAAGGGTTGCCATATGATTAATATATCATGGTTGCAAAATAATGAATACTCATATTAATTGATGTTGGTCTCCACGTCTAATGATCCTGCCACACCGTATTGGAAAAATCAATACCGAACCTTGGTCATATCTCTTTATTTAAGACGATTGTCCAGCAAAATGTTATTCCAGCAGTTTGAGATACTTCCTGAATTTACAAAAAATATATGTAAAAAAACCGTCCCTTGGCGAAAAATTTTGTGTTTGGAAACATCATAATGCCATTGGAAAATATATGAAAAAAATAATAATCTTTTAGTTGTTTTTACCTATAACGAGTTATTCCAGGAGTTCTACAAGGAACGCTACTATGGTTATTGTGTGTAAAAATTGGTTATAAAAGTATCAAAAAATTTAGTGTTTAACATTTTAGAAATCATCAGCAATTTTTGTGTAATTTGCAAAAAACACTCTTTTTTGCACTTTTCGCACTTTTTGCGTGGACGTAAGTGTCGCGCTGCAGTTTACGCCATTATATCTATACTTTATTTTATCATTTTTCTTTTATGATTTGTGCATATTTCCACCACCACAAACCCAGTTGCTGATTTTAGCGTTACGAGGTGCCGAGGCATAGGTACACGAATATTTATGTATAATTGACAGGGGCTAATGGGCTACATTAAGGCTACATTGGATACCCCTGCTAAAATCCTCTTCAAAAGTTCTTACGAGCGAAGGTTTTCTAAAAAGGCATCGTTATTCGTAAGATAAAGATTCCTCGGGTTCAGACCAAAAAGTACACCGGCCCTTGAAATGGGTTTTCAAGTTTGAACTGAAGTCCTCGTTAGTACTTTCACATTTTCGAGCATTTGATGTGCTGGTTAGCTCGGAATTTTCACGCATTCCATAACCACGGGTCGAAGATAAATCACCCCTTCACCTAAATCCCTGAAAAATCCAATCTTCATGAGTTTCGGTATTTGAATTTACCTTAAATTCACCTTAAATCCACCTTTTTAACCGACTTTCTAAAGGAGGAGGTTTACAATGATGTATGGCAAAAAAAAACCTCCTATATAGGTACGTTTTATTAGATTTTATGAAATTTAGGCCGTTTTTAAGAAAGTAATTTAAATATTTCGGGTAATAGATGTTTGATTATTATTTAAAACATTTCACCGCTAATAATAAATCCCAGACAAATCCATATAGCTATACCAGCACTAAATCTTACCTACTCACCTACTCCTTTTTTACTTGAGACAAATGCCATGGTAGACATTTTTCTATATCAAAATGACAATCTTGTGATTATTTAATCTGAGAAAGTGCGTAATCGCAATAACGCATTTCCATTATTTACCTTTTAGTATTACCATTATCTATACCAATTAATGGTGTGATTGGGAAATTAAATGTATGGATTTTATTAAAGCTTGTGACGTTTGTGTGGATTTTAAAGGTACCATATAACCGTACAATAAAGTGCAAAAAAAAAAGATACGCGTGTAGCACCGTACACGTGTTAGAAGTAAAACTTCTGTAGCTAGATCATTAAGTGGTACCTATACTATACACCTATACCTAGCTATACTAAAAGAGATTTAAATTTCCAATTTTGAGATCCAAACTCTGCTTCAAGTTACTTTTAAGTTTCAGACGTCCGATTATTTGAAATTATTTAAACTTGTACTTACTTACTTTTAATACGTCATGTCATTTATTTCCCACCATTCCTTATCTACAATTTGTCGCGCTCGTGGTGATATACTTAACTCATTCAATAGTGTCACTACTATTGTTCTGAGGTCACTACTATTTGCATCTCGCTCAGATTATATACCATCTGACGTCACGTCTTTTAGCCGTCTCGCTCAAATGTATGCATTGCTTTGCTTGTTTTAGAAATCCATATCGACCCGTGTGACATTGATGAAACTCTTTTCTTACAAACTGTATGGATCGCATCGCACAGCTGTCAAACATAAGTTCCGGTTCCAACAAAGAGGTTGAACGAAGTAGTTTTTGGTCACGTCACTGGTTTTGTTTATCCCAGCCAGCGGCGGCGGCGGCGGCGGCGCCATCTTGGCCATACCGGAAATCAAGAACTCGTGGAAGAATGCTTAAAATAATTTTTATTTCTTAACGTTTCATCAGGTTTTTCTCTCACTAATTAACATTCTTTATTGTACGAATGTATTATTATCTTATCTGATTAGTTAAAAACCGTATTGAAAATAGTTGCGGTTTTAAAAGTCTTCAGCCGACCCTGACGTCACCGATTCCAATTTCCGTTACATTTCTTAGCCACTCGTGATAGCACCTGGCTAGCAGCAATTGAAAAGCAAATATATGAATAACCCACAGTTGAGAGGTTAAATAAATTTTACCCCCGTGCCCCAAGAAGTTTTACTTCAAAAATATTGCGCAATTCTCGGCCTATTCGTTGCTAGTCTCGGGTCGGACCTTACCCAGAAATATATTAACAGAAACCACATAGCAATACTGAATGAACAGTCAGCATTTCGCCTTTGTTCCATGAATAACACACTGCCTATTAATGGCAAAATCGATAAGAACAAATACCGCAGCTCACCAGGCAAACATTGACAATGTGCGGTAACGGTACCACACTCCAAATTTTACCCCAGTAGGTAGGTACAGACCTATCAACTTAAGCTGATAATTGCATTTGTGTGAGTGCACACCGATAGTGTAGAGTGGCAATCGGCTTGAGGCGCGGCCCGTCCCGCGCATGGTTTAAACTGGTTTATACTAGTTTATAGCAAGCGGCTTTGGCGATCACTCACACAAATGCAATTCTCAGCTTAAGTTGATAGGTCTGTACGTTAGTGACACAAAATATACAGATATTCAACTTGGGCTGCTTAAGATACAAAATTTTACAAAAGCTGTAATTGTTGTAACCACTAGATTCCATGGTCGTGAAACACATTTGAAATGAAGGGTTCCGAGTAGCAAGTAATTATAAGACTGGATGTCTGTGTTGTGACTTTGTTATCATAGTGTTTGTATGAATGACAAAGTTATCTTTGTGGTTTTTTAAAATAAATGTTATCTTTGCGATTACTATGAAAATACAGAAAAAATACAGAATAAACGGTCGTAGCGTTTGATTGCATTGACCTAGAAGCTTTTTTTTCACATTTCTATGCGACCACAGGCTTAAGCAATTTATTTAAATTTCAGCTTGATAGGTCTACTAGTTCTCGATATAAAGGTCGTGACACACGGACAGACAGACAGACAGACGGACGGATGGACAACAAATTGATCCTATAGGGGTTCCTTTTTTTCCTTGATTGGAACCCTAAAAAAGGTGAATCCAACTGTCATGTTAGTCTGTCTACCTTTGCCGCGAGCAGAGTATAATAGAGGTTTTGAGGAACTGACTTTTTCAAAATTTGTCTTAAAAATATTATAAAAACACATTTAGGATCCTCACACGATGCGCTTTCATTTGATATGTCACACAGCATATTTAGATTTTATTAATTTTATTTTTCTCATTTGGCCCTTCAAAAGTGGCGCCCATACTCCATATTTTTATATTTACATTGCACCTCTGTCTTTGGGTCACAGATATTGATATGTGTACCAATTTTTATTTTCATCGGTCCAATACGTTCTGAGTTAATTGCCTGTGACCAGAGACTATATATCCAATTGATGCGCCTGCGGGGAAAGCGGCTCGCCAAACGTTTGTTGTATTCAACAAACGTTCGCATACGCAACCTATGACGGGCCGCCAGATAGTTGCCAGATAGGCCGCCGGCTGACCAATCACAGCTCTCTTACCTCGTTTCCGGCCCGCCCGTAAATTGGTGAGTTGTGTTTCAAAAGAAAATGTATCTATGAGCTCTCCACTGGATAAGTGCTCCCTGCCTGTGACGGACGGACGGACCGACAGAGGTACGATCCTATATGTTTTTCTCCTGCTGAGATACCAAACCCTAAATACTGGATTTACGGTCATACATTTAAATACTAACCCTTTGTTTATATCCTTGGTGTCCTTGGTAGTCACTTTGGTCCATTGTTTTTAAAATAGGCTTAAAGGAACATAGGGAGGTATCAAAAGTGGTTTACCATTGGAAGTATTTCATAGAAACTGGCGGGCTAGCATTGAATGCGGAAAGCATGTACCTATTTTGTCAAGAAGTCTGCAAGTTTCGGCCGCAAGCGCTGAAGCCACTCAGTATTGACACGACTTTTAGAACATTCTTTTATAAAATAGACGTTAGAGTGGATATTTAGTTGATGATGATGTTTAGTATAGCACATCCAGTGCCTAGACAAACCGTTAATGGTTTTTTTGAACTCTCTGTAGTAGTTAAGTTTTTTAGTTGTTATAAATAAATAAATAAAAAATAATAATAATAATGGATGAAGACAAAGCTTTGTACTGCTTCGAAGGACCAAAACGTGAAACACATGTAACTTTATAATGGATATATTGTTGATTGAATAATCGAATATAATTGTCCTGAATAATAATTTCATGTGGTGTTGTAATCTTTCTTATAGTTTGGATACTTTGTACGACGAATTGGATTTTTTCTATCATGTTGTACGAACTTACTTTAATAAATAAATAAATAATTTAAACTTGAGCGGCTAAACCGGAATCCAATATGTAAAGAAAGTATAGTAGCTTTCTCCAAACCTGCACAAACGAGTAATGAAATTTTGAATTTTGCACATCAAGGGACTTAACTTGTCCCAATTCGTTAATACTTTGCGAGTGGAAAAGGGTCCAAAAATTGTCCGGTCAACCAAAAAAGGCCCGATTTAAGCTGAACCTATAAAATAATGAAATAATGAAAGCGAGATAGCCCGAAACGTAATAAATTATACGAATCATACATACGAAATTAATCACTGGAAGCATTTAAATGTTATGTATTCAAATTTTCAAAATGAACCAAACGCTTTTGTGATTCAAATTAAGTATTGATCTCCATTCAGCCGGGAATAAATTAATAATAATTCAGTATACAGGATCATCGCTCTACCTTAATTTCGATCCGTACATGGCGCCAGGTGTAGTACCCGTCGTACATGGCGCCAGGTGTAGTACCCGTCATACATGGCGCCAGGTGTAGTACCCTTCATACATGGCGCCAGGTGTAGTACCCGTCATACATAGCGCCAGGTGTAGAACCCGTCATACATGGCGCCAGGTGTAGTACCCGTCATACATGGCGCCAGGTGTAGTACCCGTCATACATGGCGCCAGGTGTAGTACCCGTCATATATGGCGCCAGGTGTAGTACCCGTCATACAAAGGTTGGTATTGGGGATGCTACAGTAAATTCTCGATCGCACAGTTTGACGGCATGAGGTACAGATCGCGCCAAGTTTTTTGTCACTTAAGTGCTGCGTGCAGGGGATAGCGGTACATGGGTACAAGAGAGACGCAAACATGGCGGAGAGAGTGTCAAGAATTCTGGTGGGGCCTGTACCTGATTATGTGTATGTCGGACTTACTCAACTAGGGTTCCACGCTTTTTTTTTGTGATGGAACAAGAAAGGAGCCCGGCTCAAATTAAATATTCAAATCAAAACGATAATTTATGTGTATGTACATTACACCGTAGCAAAAAGGCATAATCAATAAGAACATTATTTTTCAAATAATTATAGTACCTAGTTTAAAAACTAACACCCTTTCGGAATTCTGAGGTCTGAAAAAGCAAATGAGCTTGCTGGAAGAGATCTCTTTTTAGAGATAAGCTCGCCATTGTACACTTTTATTACCTACCATGGTTTGTTAACTATTTTTTTTGTGTGCAATAAAGAAATTATGAATTATGAAATTATGAGCCCAAAGTCGATGGGTTTCCCTCTACCACTTTCCTACTGGTAATGATCATGAAACCTTTGCTTGGAGAATAGTACTTGTTACAACGAATCTAATAACCCAAACTCCAAAAACACCTAAAACACTTCTTGGAGGGGAAGTGTTACTATTCAGTAAGAGAATATTTAAAATTGTATATTTATTACCTATCGCTTATTGTGTAACTTAAATGCATATATAAAGTATATTAATTTGTTAAAAAATAATAATAATGTTAAGAGATGTTGAGTTCCTACCTTAGTTAAGAATAGATTATAAGAATATTACTTACATTAGATAGAATAGAATATTGCTTGTACCCAACAGGGTCCATAGTTATCCACCACTAATATTAAGATCTTGTTGTTATTATGGAGTGCAATGAATAAATGAATATGAATATGAATATGAAAGGTTTTAACGAGTAAGCATCCTATAGATCTCTCTGCCACCTTTAAGCTCCATCATCAGACCAGCTCGATCATACCATATTGTTGCATTGTGAACTGAAGCACCTAGAGAATACCTATGTACAGTATACCAAGTTTTGTGATGATAGAAACTAGTGGCTGAAATTTCTATTCCTAGATTTGTTGCACGATGTTAGTAAGTTAGAGACGACTTAAATAATAATAATAATGAAATAATAAAATTCTTTATTTCAGTCCATTAGGTCCATATGAAAGGGGTGTTGAAAATGTTCGGAATTCTGTGGCTAACGTTGTGTTTTTGCATTTAAAAGTTTTGCAGACGTGATGGACAAAGCTCCGCTATTAATGCAAAATAAGGTTAGCAGAACAACTAGATTGGTCACAGTTATAAGTAGCAAAGTTGAATTAATCTGCCTCAACCACAGCAAAGTTTCCACAATATAATCCTATAAGTTGAGTTGACTGATCGTATCGCAACGAACTGGGTTACGGTTGGTAACTGATCAATGACAAGGTAAGTTAAGGAGATTCTGTGAGACAGATTCTGAAGCCGTGAGAATCGGAAGGAGGAAGATTCTAAGGAATCAGAAAAAAGAACAGAACAGAACTTTGATTTTTCGATTTTCAGCCTTTCCTAATGCGGTTTACAATTCTTTAATTAGTATTCCTGAGACAATTTTTAAAAAGCTCGGCAAAATCGGTCCAGCAAATTGCAAGTTGCGAAAAAAATCTTCATAGCTGGGTAGCTAGTGCTAGACTGTTGCTTGTTTCGAAATATACAGAAATATTAATCTGTGTTCTATGCAATAGCCATAGCTGCAATGATGGGTTATCGCGATTCTGGGAGAAAATAGCAGAGCGTCGACCCTCCTCGAACATCCAGGCCTCCTACTTCAGCTTGTGCTGGAGTTGGGATGGCTGAACTAAAGTGCAGGTGCAGGGGACATGATGCACTCGTGAGCCAGATGCAGGCACAACATCCCCCTGACGGAAGAAGAAGAAGAAGAAGAAGATGGGTTATCCCCCTGTCACGCAAAATCGAATTTATATAATTTAATATCACTGTATAAAAAGCGTATTAAAAATGGGTACAGTTGTGCCTCTGCCATCCCGTATGGGAAAAGGTGTGACGTTATGTTATTTATGTTTTAAAGCGTATTTATGAAATATAGTCGGCCCCTAAATAATTCTTTGCAATGTGGTAGTGAGCGGTTATGTCCTAGTTCCGGATGAGCGAAAGTTTCACTAAGCTTTACTAAGTTTCACTCCAGTGTAAGCTCAGTTTAAGAGTTAAGTTTTGCGGTTCATTTAGCTAATACGAATTTGTGTTTGTTGGTCTAAAGTTTAAACATCCAGAACATACAACTAAGAAGGATCGTGAGGTTCTTGTAAATGAGCAAAGATAATTTTAGGGCAAGCCTAATTTGGTTAAAAATTAACATAGCGTTACGCTTTTTCCAACATGGGGTGGCGAAAACACAGTTATGCTCAAGTTAGGGTGACTGTTAAATACTGAAAACCAATCAATTCATAATAATTCATAATTTATATATATATTTTTTAAACAATCGATCAATTGATCAGTACAAAACCTTTGGCTTTTTTTCTCATAATAAAAGTAAATAACCGGCCAAGTGCGAGTCGGACTCGCGCACGAAGGGTTCTGTACCATTATCTATAAAAAACCGTAAAAAAATCACGTTATTTGTATGGGAGCCCCCTAAATATTGAATTTATTTTATTTTTTAGTATTTGTTGTTATAGCGGCAATAGAAATACATCATCTGTGAAAATTTCAACTGTCTAGCTACCACGGTTCATGAGTAACAGCCTGGTGACAGACAGACAGACGGACGGACGGACGGACGGACAGCGAAGTCTCAGTAATAGGGTCCCGACAGCCTCCTATGCAGGGGTTGCATGGAAGTGGAGGAGACAATCGAGCACATGTTGCTGGCATGTCCATCCACAATTGAAACCAGGATGGCTATTCTGGGAGAACCTACATACAACGACCCATGAGCTCCTTGAACATCCAGGCCTCCTGCTCCAGCTTGTCTTGGAATTGGGGTGGCTGAACTAAATGAGCGGGAGAAGGGGAAATGCACAAAGGCGCACGCTTTGACCCCTTAAAGAAGATACAAGATCATCATAGGGTCCCGTTCCGTACCCGAAGGGTACCACCCTTCGGGTACGGAACCCTAAAAAGACCGCCTATAGATAGACGGCTGGCTGTTGGACAGTTGTTTTTCCATTATAAAATGGTCCTTTAATTGACAATAAGTGCAATCTTTATAGCACCTAGCAAAAAGATAAATAAACAGAAAGAAACAGAAACACAACTCACCAATTTACGGGCGGCGGGGGACGAGGTAAAAGAGCTGTGATTGGTCAGCCGCTGCGAAACTGTCTGGCGGCCCGTCATCGTACGTAAGTTAGGTTACCTACGTTGAATACAACCAACGTTTGGCGAGCCGCATTCCCCCCCGCAGGCGCAGTCAATTGGATGCTGGTGCTATATAAGTAGTTGGAGTATATTTTGCATGTAAGTTGGGCTATCGAGAAGCTATTAAGATTAATTAAGGCTTTCCAAGGATCGATGTGTAGGCAGAGTTTTCTATATACTTATCCGGATTTTTATGTATATCAAATGAAATCGTATATTTATTTTGTACTCTCAACATATCTTACTCTTATCAGACGTTGCGTCTTTGATGGCATGTTAAGCTGTAGGTCTCGGCTACTAGGTATCTTTTCTTGGTAGTATGTAGTAGTCGTAAAACCGCTCTACCAACCTGCACTGAACCAGCGTGGTGGAGTGTGGCTCAATCTTACTCGGATCCGGGTAAATGGCTGGGGTAAGGTGTCATACCCTTGTGCCCCTTTGTGGGGAATTTAATGGGCTCCATTTACTTTACTTTTACTCTTGACATAAATTATCAAATTAAAACAAAAAGTGAAGTAGAGTAAATTGTTTACACACTTTTTACATGTATTCGCCGTTTTCCATTCTGCAATGTATTGTTTTAAGCATGCAGTAAAGTATAAAGAAAGTAGGTAAGTAAAAAGATATAATTACAGAGGCGAGCTTTTTCTAACAAGAGTTTTCTTGCTATTTCAGGATGGAGTGGAAAGTGTTTATTAGGTGTCGCTTAACTAATTGAAACTAACGATTTTCAATTCCGTCTCGACGAATTCCGAATAAAGAATTTATCGATCTTTGAACTAATGAAGAATAATACTGGCCTAGGAAATACACATGGGTCACAGATATTGGTATGTGTACCAATTTTCAACTTCATCGGTTAAATATGTTCTGAGTATTTACTCAGAACATATTTAACCGATGAAGTTTAATAGCCTGTGTCAGATGGACGGACGGACAGACGCACGAGTGATCCTGTAAGGATTTCTCCTTCTGAGATACGGAACCCTAAAAATCGGTAGTAGATTATATAACCAATTTCTGTTTACATTTTATAAACAATCAGCGGTTTGTATAGTAAAAAACACACTTTTTGCACTTTTCTGTCGCACGGCGGACGTAAGGGCCACGTTGCAGTGTAAGAAATTATAAACTTTATTTTAATATGTTTGTTTATAATTTTATCCTCAACCGCCGCAAATCCAGTTGCTAATTTGAAAATTCCACAACCCGGGCTATCGGAAATGATTTCACATACTTATACTGAATAGAGTAACTATTTGCTAATATATACTTAATTAAAATAGGCATAGTCATAAGACATACGTTAATTCACTGAAGACAACAAAAGTACATCAACAGGATAATTTCAAAGAAAGCAAATCGACATTAAATTATAGAAGGAAACACGTAACGTTCCTCAGGTATTTTCGAAACAAAAGAGATTAGAAGATGATGTAGGCACGCCTTGCCAGTGAAATGGTTCCAACTCAATATAAGGCTACAACACGAATGCCAGCATCACGCTCAAACCTGCGTGGTTTATGTGATGTAAATGTACTTAATTAAGACGGTTATCTCCATTTGTTAAATAAATCTATAATAAATAACAGGGCTGCAGCGCAGATTTTTAGTCGAAACCATTTGATATACGTGCAGGCACCTCTCAACGACGTAATTAATTATAGGGTGACTACTAGTTATATAGGTGCACAATAGAAATATGAAATACATTAAATTAATAATAATAATTAAGTGGGTACAGTGAGAGTACAGTTAATGACTGAGTGGGTTTACTTGTATGTTCGTAGGCATGGCAGAGGGCTTAGATAAAAAAATAAGAGAAAATAGATAGTTCTTATAATAAAATAATAACTGCCTTATTCATAAAACTTATCAAACCAATGATAACTAAAATTTGCTTTGTTCCTTTCTCACAAACACAAACGTCAAAGTGACAGAGAAGGAAAAAACTATTTTTAACGGTATTTTATTGATATTTCTCCGTATGGTGTTGCAGAGGCATAATTATGCCCCCGTTTTTCAATACCAAATTTGGCGTCACTGGGGCAAGCGCATCGCCTCAGCTATGGTGATTAAAAAGTTTCCTAACGCTTTTTCATTACTATCAAAACTAACAATCAGTTACTCCACCACGTTTTATTTTTATTAAAAAAGAAAAAAACATTTCATGAAAAAATATCGTAACTTAACTTACCAGCCGCAGCAAAACTTTTCGGCACGCAGTCTCATTTTCGACTCCTCAAACTTACAAACAAATTAAAACACGATCAACCAACAAAACAATAGTAATCATTTGCACGCCGTCCCCATGTTTCTTCAACTTTACGAACGAAAAAGATAGCTTTTTACGTAACGTGTCGAGTAACTGCGGTCCGTAGAGCGGGCGGATGCCGCGAGGCGACGCGTTAACTGGCTACGAGGGTAGAGCTACGGCGCTACGGCGTAGCTTCGACGCAACAGGCGTCGTTATTGCTGGTGTTTCGTAGCGAGCTTCCAGACATTTATGGCAATTTCACGCTGTCAGTGTAACGTATGGATGCCTGCGATGACGGACATGTGATATTGTTGAATGCTTTCGCTTCACACGACATACCCGATGACAACTAGTGACAAGATACTTCATCGTGTTTACTCCTTCCTTTAGTCCCGGAATAATACTTTTTATTAATAAGGGGATAAAATACATATATGTATTGTCACGCCTTTTAATGGGCGAGACGGTACAGGCCCTTTTTTTCACCTGCTAATAAAATCAAATACTTTTCTTAGCATGACAAGGAGGCAACCAATCGTCACCTCTTTAGTGTTACGATCTCTGTGGTGTGGTGGCCGAGACTCTGCCTCCCAAGCGAGAGGTCAGAGGTTTGAAACCGGCTAAGGAGGAAAATTTATATCTCCTGGTGCCATCTTCAATGTTTCTCATGGGTGTGGGCTAGAAGCTAATGCTGCTTTTTTGAAAGTGTTACCAACGTTTGAAATTTTAAAGATAGATACAATGTAACCGCTTACTGTTGTTGCCGTCTTCTGTAACCCGGGATTGATGAATGAAAATAGCCAATACAGGTGACTTTTTTAATTCGTTTTCCCAGACGCTAGATGCTCTCAAGATAACCCCAGATTTAATACTCCATGCATGATAGGGCGAGCTCATCCCTACGGCTGTATATACGATTTAGTGATTTGTCTTTCCCGTTCCCAAAGCCCTTTGAAACCTCATCTTTTACAAAATAATGCAAAACAGGAAGTGTTCTAAAGTTACAAGGGTTCCATGGTTCTCTTCTTACCCTACAAATATAACTATCTGACAAGATTGAGGAATGGCGCGATGTACACTTTACGTGTTTGGAATACACCAGACTGTGTTCAAACTATACACTAGACACTTCTCGTCTTAATAATAAACAGTTTAAAACAGTAGTACCTTTCTACACTTCAAGCATTTAGCCAGTACTTATGAATTTCAATATTATTAGACGTGGGGCACCGTCCCCATCATACACGGCGCGGCACCGTCACCGTGCAACGTCACGACGCCGCCGCCGTGACACGACACCGCGCCGCGCCGCAGCACGGTGACGCGAACGGTGCGCCGCGGTACCCTATTCATTCAGTCGATATTTCGCTGTTGGCGTGCGCGCATGTGTGTAAAACAAAATGGTGGAAAATATCGATCTTGACTTCTTTGTTTCATTAGTTGAGGCACGTCCAGTGCTCTGGGATAAAACAACTGACAATTATAAAGACAAACTTCTAAGAACAGAAGCGTGAAAAGATGTTTGCCGTAACATTTTCGAATCATTTGATGACAAGGACAATAAAGAAAAAACTAAACTGGGTGAGTACTAATATTTATTTATCTTTAATGTTTTCATAGTAATGTTTTAATGTACTTAATTTCAATATAACGCTAAGAGGTTTAAGAAAATCTATGGTCAATATTATTACAATTTAGGATCAAGCTTTATTCCCGGTTGGAACTTAAGGTTAATTAAATAAGAAAACCTTTTAAACTTTGGATAATTAGGTTAATCAAAATCTGAATAGGGGCACGGGATGGCGCACCGTTCGCGTCACCGTGCTGCGGCGCGGCGCCGTGTCGTGTCACGGCGGCGGCGTCGTGACGTTGCACGGTGACGGTGCCGCGCCGTGTATGATGGGGACGCTGCCTAAGGAATGATTAGCACTGATCTGAATCTACTCTCGGAGTAAAAGTATCTTACTTACTCTGAGTTCAAACTGAGAGTAACTAGTCTCAGAGTAAGTCCGAGGGCGCCAATTCGCGCAACTACGGGACAGAGCCGTCTCTCTGTCCCGTAGTTACTCCCGAATTAACTTTACTCCCGGAGTATGTTTTTATTAAATCAAATCAATTCAATTTGTTTATTTCAGGCATAGACCCATAGACAACATTTACATAACATTGAAAAGAACAGAAACAGAAACAATAATTATGTATAATAAATAAATTTTAAGGAAAATATGTATACTCCCCTCGGCTGGAGCACCCGGTTATCCACGCGCATGTAGACTGACCCAGTGCGCCAGCAGCGGCGAGCCCCCCCCCCCTCCCCCAGCACGCTCAGGATGGTGTTGGTGCTGCCGCGGACGCGACCTACCAGCGACGCGCAGCGTTTTCTATCAAGGGTAGGTATAATGATGAATGTTTCAAAACACCGTTAGGGCTATTTCGGAACGGACTCGTCTTGGCAACAAGTTTTGATTGGATGTCTCGTACAAACTCAATATCAGATCCACATCTGGAGACTAAGACTACGTAATCGGGTTATTGACCGGGGACACAATAGTAGATTGTTTACCAAGGGAGTAAAGAACTATTTTTAGGGCGAGAGTGTTTTTTGAATCCTGAGCGACCGAGGGATTCTAGAGTTGAGTCCCGAGTGTAACGAGGGACTCAAAAGTAGAATCCTGAGGGAGCGAGGGATTCAAAGTACATCACTCGAGCCAAAAATAGTTTTACTCCTGAGGTGGACACTCTACTTTTCATCACCCTCTATGAGAAAAGTAGTAAGTAATCAATAAAATAACATACATGTACCTATACAGGATGTAACAGAAAGGGGTGGACAAGCGGACAGAGGGACATCATTCTAAACAACTTTCACTATGGGACCGACTTGATCAGAGCAACTTTATTTTTATTAACTCAGTACATTTCGGGCCTAGCGCTCAGCTGATCTGTATGGTGGTGTGAAAAATAATATTGCTCTGATCAAGTCGGTCCCATAGTGAAAGTTGTTCAAAATGATGTCCCTAACAACCTTCTTTCGGCTTGTACACGCCTTTCTGTTACACCCTATATTTATTTACACAATTGTCGTGATATGTTGTGTGTAATAGTTTGTTGGAAGAAATCTCTTGTTATCTATTATAAGTTTTCTGTAGTCATTCTTGTGTTAGAACAATAAAGAAATTACCAATTACGAATATGTCCTCCACATAGTTAAAGCTTGTTTAGTATTGGCTAAATCTTAAAAATTGGTTTAAAAAGCATTTTCAGATAAACACTTTGTTCCTCTTGAATTTTTCTACAGGATTACAGATTTTACATACTTACCTATATTCCTCGTGATTTTATTGGTAACAGATCTTGTATTTGTCATTCGCGTTTGTTGTTATCATCTGGAGTTAGACACTCACTTTCACTCATATTCTTTACTCATATCCGCAAACGAAATTGAAATAATTACAGCATTCAGATTTGGCGCGCTTTGTTTACAAATTTTCCACAACTTTTTAATTATTTGGTCCGTGTTTCGATATCAATTCTGTAAGGTTGTTTCTCTGTTGTCACCAATCGGTGTCAATCGATTCGGTCGATCGGATTATCTAATCTGTGTCGATTACGCATTTTAGTACAAACTTTTTTTTTTATTAGCTGCGTTTGGAATCGATCTCTCTTTTAATTGGGTCTGTCAGCCTGAGTGGTAGTGAAACTGATTAGTGACAGCATATTTTTCCTTCGTACTGGCAACAAAATTAAAAAGTTACTTTTAGTCCCTAGGGACTAAATGACCTACTTTAGTCCCTGTTTTTCGGGACTAAAGTAGATCTTTTTGAATAGATGTGATGAAAACATATTTTTACTTTCATAAGGCTTCAGCTAGAGATGTGTGGGCTCGAACTGGTGAGGCCTTTGCCCAGCAGTGGGACACCATTTTGGCTATATAAAAAAATATAGGTAGAATCCGAGTTGAATGGCGTATATGTTAGAGCGGCTAATGTTAGATAGTATTAATAAAATACTGGTTTTTATATTGTTACATGGGCGCAGAGGCGGGCCAGGGTAGGTGAAGAATAAAGGGAGTGAGCGAAGCAAATTTTTTTTGGCATGGCAAAAAATAATGTTATCCAGGTAAAAAACAAATATTTAGAAATCGGTTCATAAGTAATGCCTGTTGCGAGGTAACAAACATAAAAAAATACAACCGACTGGAGAACCCTCGTTTTTTGCAGTCGGTTAAAAATAACCGTCCCCCTGTTTACACCCTGACTTATATAAAGTTTATGACAACATTGATATCTGCGAGAGTCAGGAGAACAGATCCGGCTCGAAGGCCCAAAATGTATAGTCCAGTCAGACATATACATACACAGATAGTAGTAGTAGTAGTGATGATGTGTTAGCACGTTGCGAAAAGTAAAGTCCCAGTCCTTTTTATGCACTTTTGTTGTTTATGTAGGTAAACACAGTAAAGGGTGGCAACTCTTCCGATATGTCTAATGTCTATGTCTTACGACGACGGTTGGTGACGTTCTCGTTAGTTACAATAAAATATGTAAAAATACTCGCGGCCAAGTAGGTCGCAACCTCAGCAAATAGCAGTTACTAGCATGTTCGGGAAGACCGTACAAGGTCTTTGTAATTTATTATCTTGTCATTTATTCCTGAAATAAGCGATACATATTTCATTTGTTGGTTTCTTCTTTTTATCTGGGCCATGTCAATGTTTTTATGTTCTCGTATGGGTAACTTTTTTTTTGTGTCGGCGACGACACGTGATCCGAGTGCTACATATTGGAAAAGTTGTACTTTTTGTCCCCCGTCGATACGAGTTCTCGTAAGCAGATAGCTCAAAGATCAGAAAAAACTGGTCAAGTGCGAGTAGGACTCGCGCACCAAGGGTTCCGATCACACCTGGAGAGCGTAACACGTGTAATTAGGTTTCCACATAAAAAACTAAAGTGTGAAGTCATCCATGTAAACCAACTTGAATATTTTTTTAGAAAGACAAAAATTTACAGTTATCGGATTTTTCCCTTTACTTGTGCTATAAGACCTTCCTTCATTCCAAATTTCATGACCCTAGGCCAACCGAAAGTACCCTATAGGTTTTGATTCCCTTGCGAGTTCCACGCGAGTTCATACAAATACAGCAAAATTATGACATAATATCGCGGTATCTTTTGATTGCGTGGACCTAGAAGTTTAATTTTTTCACAGCTCCAAGGGACTTGAGTAATCGATATTAATTTCAACATGATACCTCCACGCGTTCCTGAGAAAAGGGGTCGTGACAGACGGACAGACAGACACACAGACAGACGGACAACAAAGTGATCCTATCAGGGTTCCTTTTTTTTCCTTTTAAGGATCGGAACCCTAAAAACGCAATTATAGAGTATTTATAAAGATTTTAGGCACGTAATACTTAACCCCTACAATTTTATTATTCTACACAATTAACTTACTTATTGATTTAAAATAATCTTCGTGTTATGGCTAACGTTAAAGTTTAATCGCTTGGATATAGTCGCACGTGACGTCTCTAAAAAAATACATAACCTTGTCTAATATAATAATATTATCATAGCCACTTTTTCGTGCGAGTGTACTACCTATGGACTTTATAGTACTCCGAACATAAGTGCATTTGAAGAGTGGATCTCTACTGCTTCCACTCGTCTTTCACGACAAGTGACGACATACGACTTGTCAAGCAATTCCTAGCTTCAGCTTTGGTACCAGATCTAGATTCCAGATTCTCGTGTTATTTTGATACTTGAGGTCTGTCCCAAGTAGTTTTCAAAGCTCGTGACCGATTCATCGGTCATTTTACTAACAAATAAATGATTTTACCTTTAGCCTTAAACAGCTTTCCCAACGATCTTTTGGTTTGCGGTGACAGGTGGAACTAACGCTTGATAACAGGTTCGTTGCCTTAAGTTTCATAGAACTAGTGCCTGCTTTAAGCCGTCACCCAAGTGCCAAAAGTATGTTGAAAGACTGAACACAGCAACAATTGTTGTTGTTGATTGTTGAAAGAACGACACTTTCCATTCCTCATTTGTCATCAAGCGTTAGATTTTCCTGTAACCGCGCGCCTGTAAAAACTATGTCAAAAACGGCCTATTGAAGAAGTCTTATTACAGTGTAAAAGAATATTTAGATGACAAAACTGCATGGTCTTTACCATCTCAGCGCATAGAAATCCAAAGAGGGGCGATGGACTGAGTCAGTACGTCTCTTCTCGGTGTATTTCCACACCTCGGACACTCCATAGAACGCTCGTAAAATAATCACCTATTACTACTACATAGCCTAATGACATTTGTACACGTGCAAATGTGTGCGTAAACTCGTTCGTTTGTGAATGTGTGCGTTCAGCGCCTAACAAAGTGTCTCCCGAAGAGGCTCCCCGACACCGGGGTAAGGTGCGGTATCTGAATCCGCGCGGGGAAGGGAGTGGCCATTCTGTACGTAGTAGTACTATTATCTCTTCTGTGGTATTTCCTTAGGCGTAGAAATACATAATATTGTATTTTTAAGGCTCTGATATTTTAAAAGAGATACGGGGGAGTTTCTTGCCCTTCTTTGCTCCATCCCTAAGCCCACAACTTCCGAACGGGCGGTAGTATACAAAAATATTAATATTATATTGACGTTGACTAAGTAATATGCATGATTTTATGGTCAATAAATTTTTTGAACTGAACTGAACCACGTGAAAGTTTTACATTTGTGGATTTAGTTTTCTTCTGAGCGGCGGCGGCCGGAGATGGCCGGGATACGAATACTCGTATACTTTCGTTTGACGGCTCCTTAACTTACTTTTGTGTCAAGCGATCTTAAGTGCCTTTCCACACACACCGGTTGCCGGATAGCCGGCGCCGGCTAACCGGTTGTCTTTCTTACGATTTCCCGGCAAATTACGCCGGTGCGTATGTGAGCGTACGTACTAGTACTACATGGCCATACACTCCATTGCCGGCTGTCTGGGGAACCGGTGTGCGTGAAAAGGCACTATACTCTGTCCATTCTTTTAATGGTTTTTTTGACAGGTCTCTGCTAGGGAGTTAATTCAACGATGTAAGAACGATTTTAGAATGTCAATTAACTAGCTGCCAGCAGAGTGAATGCAGTTTTTGACTACATCGGGCAGAAACGACTAAGCACTCGGGTGGAAGCCTCTCGTTCGTGAGGCGATAGAATGAAGTAAGTCTTTAGAGGATGTTGAATGCTATAGAACTGTTTGTTGTGCCATCTAGCAGAATGCGGGTACCCCACACATCAATATTTCATGATATCGCTCCACACGGTCGAACTTGCGTCGACACGCCACTACGATGTGAAATATAGAGCGCTCATGTTTTGCTGACAAGATAGACTGACTGAATTTCACAACTTCATTACACGTTGTAGGTATGTGTAGAATATGAGGTACTAGCGTTAATTTTCACAATAGATATATATGCATTTATTCAATTTTAAAATACATGCAATATCGTAAGGAAACCTTCCTTACACCATAGCTGTGGATTCCATAGAAAAGAAACGTGTAGTCATATTTTTATTATAGTAGTCATATTTACTATGAAACGGTTTTTATTAGAGCAAGTTTATTTTTGACTTCTCCATATCTACATTTACGGACTGGGGGCCAGTTGATTTGTATGGGCAATTATGTGTGCTTCCAGCCAAACACAATTTCTGGCCAATGTAGTTTATCCTATCCCAAACCATTTGCATGTCAGCATACTATTTTAGCCAGGATAATCTTTTTTAGCCATGAAATTTTAATTCAACCATTCTTTTCACAGATTGCCGCTTCATAAAAAGTGAAACAAAGATAACATTCACACAGTTAAAGGAGCATTTTTGAAAATGGTATCTTCAAGAATACGCCATGATCTGAATATGCTTCTCTTGATGTAAGTACGTACAATACGTACCTATACAATTTATACATGCTTAATTAACTTCGCACCTACCTATTCAGGGCTGGCAGAGACTCAGTTTAATTGAATGGTAACAAAAAAACCTGACTGATCTGTCTGAATTAAATGTCAATGGACGCGGTATTCCAAATTATCACTACGACACCGAAACGAGGAAAAGATAACATACCTACAATCCTAATCTGTAATTCAATTCAATGCTAGCTAATCTAAATAAGTATTCGGGGTGTTTCTTTTTTGTAATTTTTATACATGCGTTCTCCTGAGATCCTTTTACTATACCTATGTTGTCGGCCGCGGGGCCAGTATTCTAATTTAATAGTATTATTTATAACGTATTATTTATCGTATCTCCAGTTATCGCGATGGATAAGAATTAGACCTTATCATGCAGATTTTTATTACTGGCTGAATGTGGGTTCTGTCCGCCAACACATATGGGAGAAGTTGAAACGTATTTGTTTGTGCTATATTATCGTTGTTTACTGCAACCGACGCATATGATGCTCGTGAAAGAGAACTTACTTAACAATCAACTCAGAAAAATGTTCCTTATGCATGACACATCACCAAAGGTAAATATTAAATGTGCATTATGCTTGAAACTTTGTTTAATTGATCACGATCTTTGCGTCATCATCAAAAAATCTCATTACATTAACTGTAAACGCCACAAAGTCACAGAAAAGCGAGAATACGTAATTTTGTTTACCTGGATGACATCATACTTTTCAGTTATTCTTATGTAGAAACTTAATTACTATATTCTGTCTGGCCGCTAAGAAAATGCGATCCTGACATATGTATATGTCCCTCCCTAACTGTCCCGCGCTACTTTTCACTCTATCTCACTCCCACAAGTGAGACGGGACTACGGACGGACGGTGGACCAAAGCAGTCACAGAGTGGTGGCTATGAGTAGCGACCAGGTCAGTGGGCGGACCACCAGCCCGATGATGGTCCGACGATATTATCAAGTCATCGTCGGGAGCCCACTGGGTGCGATTGGCACAGGACCGGGAAGATTGGCGCTGTAGAGAAGAGGCGTATGCCCAGCAGTGGGTCGATATGGGCTGAGGTTGATGATGATGATGATGATATTCGACGCAATTTTCGAGGTAACCCAACGTCTTTTGATCACAGGGTTATGTTGCACACTGTATATGTATTTATCTGTTAATAAAACATGATAAGTAAGTCATTAATTATTATTGTATTAATTTGTCGAACTGTTACAAGATAAAGCATTTAAAGTAGTAGAGGCAGTGGTGTTATTGTAGTGATAATTAGCAGAGGTAAGGTACTTTATTTTAATATACGAGCAGGAACCTATTAGTTTTTAATTTTTCATTATCACTTTTTTTGTAGCCATTTAGTTATCCTACTGCTGGGGAAAACCTTCATAAACTTTTCATATACTTTATTGCACAAAATAATGCATTCGACCTCCCCCTCTTTCGTCCACACTTCTCTGGTCTGTGCCAACTCCAGCTACCCCGGCAGAAACTTTTTAAGGTCGTTCAACCATCTCCGTTTAGGCCTCTATGCCGGTATCCGTCTTGTGGCAACCAGTCAGTGGCGATTTTCACCCATCTGTCTAGGTGCATGCGACTTACGTGGCCGGCTCAGTTCCATTTTATGTTCCAGTATGTGTAGCCAAATCAGCGATGCCAGTTAGGCCCAGTTTCCACCACAGATGAGAGGAGATGCGTAGCGGAGAGGAGATGTAATTTGTGCTTAGCGGAGATGCAAATCACACCTCCTCTTGTCTCCTCTCCTCTTCGCTTTGGTGGAAACTTGACCAAGGAGCGCAGTGTGGTGTTCCTTACGCGGTCGGTCCTATGAACACTTAGGATGCTGCGCTTCATTGCTCGCTGACAAACCTTCAGTTTGGACTTCTGAAGTTCAGTCAGAAACCATGACTGAGCCCCGTGGGTTAGGTTAGGCAAAAACACATGTCGATGAGCTTGCGCTTGAGGGTCAGCGGAAGGTTACCCTTCATAAGTTCCTTCATGGACCAGAAGCTCTTCCAGGCTCTTTCTGTCCTAAATTCCAAATAAAAGGGTGCCAGACCTACTAGATTACACAACTTTCATGACCTCGTATCAATGTTGATGATTTTCCTTGAAATATGAAACAAATCTTAAAATACCACCAGATCATACATCCGCAGTATCCGCACGTAACATTCATAACAGACAGACTTACATTTTTATCTGAAATCCATATCTCATCCGATAAAATATGTGGCTTGCGAAAACGAATTCGAATACATTTTTTTATGTTTTTATCTTTGTTATTAAAATGGGTCAAAGAATAACTTTGACGTGTACGGTTGTCCGTTTCTATGTGGCATTTGATTCGGGCTATGTCATTATGTATTTCGTAAAACTATGTCACATGACCTATTAGTGCAGCTTGAAAACTTAAAAGTCTGGTTGACCACTAGCCCCTTCATCATCCCGCACTGAGAATGAGAACTTGATGGAATGTGGCGTAATCTTAGGGAGGTCGCTCACTGGTAAGTCGAGTAGCGGTCAAGCCGCAGTCGATGCAAATTCATAGATAAGAGTCGAGGCGCGGGCGATTGTGGTTTCTTTCACTCATTCAACATATGGCCTGGCCGCCGCCGCCGCCGCCGCCGGGCGAGAGCGCATCCACTGATAACTTAGCACAACACGGTAACCAACAACCTCAGAGCGAGTCGACCGGTTGGAATTTCAACAAGGCAGATTTTTTTGTACTGTACTCTGCTATAGCAGGGGTGGACTGGGGACCGATATATGCGATGGATGGCGTAGAAAATTGTCTAGATTTCTTTTATAGCACTTTGAATAAAATTTTTGATGACTGTGTTCCGAAAAAAAAGCGACAATTCATAAACTCTGGGTACAGCTATCCTGAGTGGTACACAAAAGATTTGATTCGCGACATTAAATTAAAGGCAGAACTGCATAAAAAATATAAATCTAGCAAATCTACTGTAGATTACGAAAAGTTTTCAGTTTGCAGAGCGAGGGTTAAATGTTCTATACTATTAGCCCAAGAACAGTATAAAAATCGCATACAAAATCTGGGTTTGGGAATCTGCTATCCAACGGGCAATCACAGCCCAGATTGAGCCACAACTAGCGGATGCTCAGCATGGTTTTCGCTCATCTCGTAGTACCACCAGCAATCTCCTCAACTTTATGTCTCAAGTTATCCCAGCAGTTGACAGTGGGGGACAGGTGGATGCGGCGTACTTTGACTACAAAAAGGCCTTCGATTTGGTTGATAATGATGTGCTGTTAAAGAAGTTATCGGACATCGGTTGTACTCCAAATCTGTTACGGTTCTTTATTAGCTACATGAGCGATAGAAAACAATATGTGGAATACAATGGCCATCGTTCGGATACATATTTCACCAGATCTGGAGTAAGTCAAGGCAGTAATTTGGGCCCTATTGAATTTATAATAATGATAAACGACTTGCCGAAAGTTGTAAAAAATGCTAGTTGTTTATTATTTGCGGATGACCTAAAACTCTCTTACCAAATAGGTAGTGCGTCAGACTGTAAGAGATTGCAAGAAGACATAGACCGGGTAGTTCAGTGGAGTACGGACAATAGACTGGAGTTCAACGTCTCCAAATGCGCTCTTATATCCTTCACAAAGAAAGTATATCCAATCATCTCAGACTACACATTGGGAGATAAGAAAATAGAGAGAGTTGATGACGTCAGAGACCTAGGCGTTCAGTTGACTTCTGACCTCAACTATAGTAAGCATATTGAGAATATCTGCAAAAAGGCTTTTAGGAACCTAGGGTTCATCCTTCGAATGGGGCGTACCTTCACAAACATTACAGCTAGTGTGAGTCTCTATAATGCTTTGGTTAGAAGTCAGCTGGAGTCAAACGCAATAATATGGGCACCCCATGATACAAAATATCGGCTTATGGTCGAACGCATCCAAAATAAATTTATTCGATATTTGTATATGCGGCAGTATGGAGTTTATCCATTTTATCCTTTAATGTATCCTACACTCTTTATTTTAGGAATGGTGGGGTACAATGAGCTGAGGGTAAGGAGGGACCTAGCTCTGGTAACATATGTGCACAGCGTCCTGGTAGGCAGGATCTGCAACCCCGTAGTGCTGGGGGAGATGATAATACCATACCCATCGAATTGGGCCTAGCCTGTTATGATAGGTATAAGTGGAAAATAAATGAAATGAAATGAAAATATCGTCGTCAGAATTCAGAGAGAGAAATAAAGAAGTGGCGGAGGATTCGCGGTGCACCGTTCGCCCGCGCCACGCCGCGCCGCCGCCGCCTCGACCGCGCCTCGACCCCGCATCGACCTCGCCGCGACTCCTGGCAGTGTGCGTTGATAATTTACTCATTACAGAAAAGTTAGAAGAAGCGCCCCTGTGCGTCGACGCTGCCTCGACTCGGCTTAGCAGTGAGCGACGCCCCTAAACTCGTATCAAGGTTTAGGCCCGTGCTCCTCGGTGGAGACATTAATGGCCGTAATACTTGGCGGAATACTACCCATTGTCGGTCATTTCATTAACCCACACATGTTTTCCAGCAATGATCGTCATTCTCTGCCTGGCCCTCCTGGGTGCCGTCACCAGCACCCCACTAAAGACCGATCAGATCGCCACCACCAACGATGAGCTTGCCACTCAATACGTACTTCCAGGAGAGTCCTTCCCCACCTTTTACGACGTGCGACTCTTCATCGATCCAGGAAACACCGAATACTTCTATGGCAACGTAACCATCCGAGTACTGCCAAACTATGAAACCAGTGAACTGGTTCTTCAAGCTATGGAGATGACAATAAACAGCGTCAGTGTATTTGCAGACTCTGACTTGAATACGGATATCTTCAGCGAGTTTAGTTTGGCTGCTGATGATACTCATATTCTGAGGATAAGGTTAAATGAGTCCATTTCTGCTTTGCAACCGTTAAACGTACATATTGACTATACGGCTCAATATGCGCCTAATATGTTTGGTGTGTACGTATCGACATACCAGGATACCCTCGGTAGTACTGTGTAAGTATTTGTTCATACTTCTGTTAGGAAAAATCACAGACCTAGGAAACAAAATGCTGCTGACTGACATCAGAGTCATAATTTAATGAACAATTCATCTGGGGCATGATTCTCGCGCATTCGATATTCAGATTTCTACAGTTATTTCAATTGTTTTGTATGGGAATTACTTGACATAACTGTCGATATCCGTGTATCGAATATGCGAAAATCGTATCACTGATTCCTTATCGAAATCTATTCTAAAATCTAATAAAATCTAATACATTATCGAAATCTACTTACAACAAAATTTATTTGTCGTTCCCAGAGGGTCCCAGAGCATCAGTTAGTAAAACAATCGTCTGGTTATTCTTCTATTTGGCTGAGGAGACTTTTTGGTATTTGATGTCTTACAAAAATGTGTATCCGACAAACGACAATAGAGACGCCATGGCATAATTATGTCAAAGAAGCCTGAATGGCAAAAACCAGGGATCTGTCAGTTGCTCGCTGCGCCGAGCTGCGCTCCATGGCAAAAACACCTCGATCAGATTTTCCCAATCGTCACCAAAGAGTATGACATAAAGTTAATGACATTATTCCTCACAGGAACCTGGTGACGTCACAGCTTCAGCCGACCTTTGCCCGGCGCGCGTTCCCGTGCTATGACGAGCCGGCGCTGAAGGCGATCTTCAGAACCACCATCTATGCGCCCGCGCAGTACGGAGTCGTCAGAAGCAACATGCCGCTTAGAACTGACCAGCTGAAGTGAGTACCCGTTAGCCGAATGCACAGGTTTAGTGCCACTCAAATATCATACTTCATAATAATTTGTTTTTTGTCTTTCAACTGAAGACCTCCGTGGTCTAGTAGGTTTCACGCTTGCTTCTCACACAGGAGATGCAGGTTCAAATCCCGGTGCTGACCATGTACAAATAAGATAAATCATTTATCATAAGTTCGTTATACGGACGGACGCTCTAACGGGGATGGAAAACATCGTGAGGAAACCTTCATTACTCCATCGCTGCGGCGATGGGCTAGCACCCTGTTACGCAAAATGGAGTAGGTGAATAACTGGATAAAAGTAGGCACAGTTGTACCTATGCCACCCCATATGGGAAAGGGCGTGGCGCAAGTGTTGTTTAATTTTAACCACCCCACGAAACAATATGCGGAGGACAGTGCTACTTTTTGTAAGGAGAATGCTGCCTTTTTTTTCCACGCTGCCTTAGCTTTTTAATCGTTGACTTTTTACTCATGAACTTTAAATTACTGAAAACTCCATGGTGTGATTTGAATTCTCTGGAAGGGTGGCGTGACGTTGGCGTGCGAGTAGTTCTATGGTTTTGCCAGTATTTTTACTGGCAATACCATAGAACGACAAAATGGCTACCTCTACATTAGTTTCCGCTTCTCGCCGCGCGCATTTTTATTCAAGAATAAGTAGAATAATGATAGTAATACATAATAAGAATAATAATCCTTACTCTAGTCAGTAACTTTTAAACATACTCGAAGTTTAACCTTTTTGTATAAACTTTTATGAGGCATATATATACCAAAGATAATGCCTATAACTCTTTTAACCTTTCTACACCGAAGTTATTAAAATGTGCGTCAGGTAGTAGGTAGGAACAAAAGAGTGAACCTTACATTAATCAAGTGGCTAAATGAACCAGTTAAATTAACATTGTGAATTCGGAAAACGTATCCCTATGTAACGTGACTAGCATACTTATTCTTGGGATAGGTGGATAAATTACGAATGTTATTATCTAAATGTACCTGTATCACAATAATAATGCTACCATTATAATATGACACTTGTCATTTTAAAAAAAACAGTCGAATTTACAGAAACCGAATGCTTTTGTCCGAAATCGTCTGTAAATAAATTTTGAGGAGATTTTGGGGACATCATCCTAGACAATTTTCACTATTAATCCGGTTTAAATACAACTATTTTAGTTATCGTTAGTCTAATCAAATCAGCTGCCCACTCGCTTCAAAATGTATAAAAGTTGAAAAATAGAGTATCAGTTTCATAACGAAAGTTCAAAATTGTATCCCTAAAAACTCCTCCAAAAAATTCCTACATATTTTTGGTGGTCCACAACAAGATCTTCTCTTCCAGACCCGACGTGCAAGGTTACGTCCGTCATGAGTTCCAGGACACCTTAGTGATGTCCAGCTACCTGCTCGCCTACCTGGTCTCCAACTTCGACTACATAGACAACACTGAGAACCCCCTGTATAGGATACCCTTCCGAGTTTACGCTAGGCCTGGTATGTAAATTGATTGATGAGTGATGATCGCGTTATGAAGTCATCTACCCTACCTAAAAAATAAATAATTAAATTAAAATGAAATTAATATTTAAGGGACCCCTTACATTTATTTTTTTGCGGTTTTTTATAGATAATGGTACGGAACCCTTCGTGCGCGAGTCCGACTCGCACTTGGCCGTTTTTTTTTTATCTAATAGATAATAGCGTCTGTAAATATCTAGTGATTAAAGTCGCAAAACAAAAGTTTAGCCAATTTCCAGGTAGAATAATATTGTATCGTAAAAACACATGTACAAAGGCGAATTTGTCTCTTTTATGATATTTTTCCTCTAACATCTTGATAGAAAGTAGCCCCTCTTTAAGAACGAAAGAGAACGCAGCGAACCTAAGATGATAATGTGACTTTTGGAACTACAATTACAGCTAATATAAACAACGGTCAGTTCGCACTGGACTATGGACAAAGGAACATGGTGGCTCTGGAGGAATATACGGGATTCCCCTACTACTTCCCCAAATTGGACAAAGTGGCTGTCCCGGACTTTGCAGCGGGCGCAATGGAGAATTGGGGACTGGTAATTTATAGGTTAGTAACATAGTAAGTATTAATATAGTAAAACTAACACTTCAAGTTTACTCCAGCACCTTATTTCGTACGACCTACTTCTTCGACAGTTCAAGCCAGAGAGAGACTGCTTTCAACAAGTCTTCGCACGAAAAGTCACTACTCGCGCCAATTCTCAGACCTGCCCCTAACCAACAGAGCGCCAACTGCGCAAGCCAATGGGAGGCCAGCGATGTTGCCAATACAAAATAACAAACACAGAACCCGCCTCTGATAACTCGACTCGATTCATCAAATGAATCGATTCGAGTCACCAGCCAAACTCGTGCGTTAATTAAATTTACGAAACCTAACATAAGTAACATAATATAGGATGCCCTGTTTCGCGGGAAACAGAAACAGCGACGTCACAAATATTGAAACACCCAAGACCAGGAGATTTTTTCCTCCCTAGCCAGGATTCAAACCCGAGGTCTCTCTTGGGAAAAAAGCATCAAACGCAATATCACAGAGGTCATCTAGTATATGAAAGTTGTTGAGAGCTTTGCCCCGCAGCTAGAAGGCAATCTTTCTACTGGTTGTTTCACTATTGTCCACTACTGTCTTTTTCACACACACATGAAAGCGTTGTACATGGCCATATACTTCACCGCCCGCTAGCCGGCATCGGTTACCCGGAAACCCTGTGATAATAAGGCACGAACTCCTTTAGCCGACCATCTGTCTCATCTCATCACATTTCACCAAATGTCCCCAACCCCACCTTGAAACCTCTCGAAATCTAATCAAAATCAATCGATACCATAAACCGTGGAGCAAGTAATAAAGCTTTTTACTGCCATACCGAAGTACGAGGGTCCTCTTAACTTCCGAATGAAGAACAGTTTTCGTTTGTTAGCAAAATTCGGAGCTCGGCTTTACAGCCACTATCTCTAAATACGCCGTTTTCAATAGTGCCGTCATCGTAAACCGAGGTCGTAAACCCTGGAGTGGATCGGTGTAGTAGAAATGAAAGTAAAATAAAATTCGATACATAAAACTTTGGACGTGCCAAGCTCACTTTTCAGGGATAGACCTTAATATGCGAATAGTATATTTGATTTCAAGATGCCCCAAGACAAAAAACGCTCTCAGAATCTATGGAACTAAGATTTAATAACGAACGAGCTGACAAAAATAAAGTTGCTCTGATGAAATCGATTTTACAATGGAAGTTGCTCAGAAATTAATTTATGCAAAATAAGAAACTGCTTTGTTATGGACATCATTCTAAGCAATTTTTATTATGAAAACAATCCAAATCAGCTGACCCACTCAGGCCAAAATGTACTGGGAAGTGAAAAATTAAGTTGCTCTGATCAAATCCATTTCAAAATGAAAGTTGCCCAGAATGATGTCCCTAACAAAGAAGTTTCTCATTTTGCGTTAATTCATTTACACGTTGTATGTGATGTAACACGAAGATACTAAAGCCATGTACAGATTGCTGCAACGCAACATGCAATGCAACATACTAAAAACGTCCACACTGCCACAATGTAACATGTAATGTAACAAAGTTCCCATAGTGTAGATGCTCGTTTCGTGTTGCATTGCAGCAATCTGTCAATGGCTTAAGACTTGGAGTAACTCCATCACAAAATCACGTGTTCAATATTTTTAGTAGCAGTGGCAACAGCAGGTAGGTATTTATGGTGCAAGTTTTGCTTGTTAGCCAAGTGATTTCCAACGTTGGTCGTTTTTCAAGTTTCTCGATACAAAGTTTCCGTGTTATTGGAAAACCGACAGCGCTTAAAGTTTCATTGGGGAAACTTTTTAATCGTGTTTTTGCTTTTCGATCCAAAAATAGATAATACGAAATCTTAAGGGCTTTTTAGGGACAGCATTCTGAAAAATTACCACTGTGAATTTTTTTTGATCTGCACAACTGTTATAATTACTCCTCAATAAAAATAATCGGTTAAGTGCGGGTCGGTATCGCACACGAAGGGTACCGTATCATCGTACAACAAATCAAAAGCACTCAAAACAATTAAAAAATAAACAAAACGTTTATGCCTTCACGAGATTTGAACCGACGACCTCCGGATTGAGAGTCTACATCATACCGCACCGGCTAACCACAACCATGTGGGTTGACGCGAAATATGCTATCATATTTAAATGTGTATAGTATATGTGTCTATGACATAGTTGCTATGACAATAAATAAACAGTTTCAGTCAAGATCTCCATTTTGAAATGCGTAAGTGTATCTAAACACGTCTCTTGTATCGGGGCTCCCTTTAATTTGCAATATCTCTCGTATTTCAGTATTTGTGGTTGGTGCGGCAACAGATATACACATTCTGTGAAAATTTCAGCTTTCTAGCTATTACGGTTCGTGCAGACGGACCCGGTGACAGACAGGACGGACGGACGGACGGACAGACGGACAGCGAAGTCTCAGTAATAGGGTCCCGTTTGGCACCCTTCGGGTACGGTACCCTAAAAATGACGTTTTGTTTGCAGAAGTGAATACCAATGTTTTCTGTTACAAGCTCTTTATAACTTGAATATTAGGTACAGTCGCCTGCGTCTAAAAGGTAAAAGTATACGGGCAGATCATATTAACGAATGAATCCCGCTTTTACTGCTGCATACTTTTAGGCGCAGGTGACCGTTGGCACATTACGATTGAAAATCCACACTCTCCACTTGAGAAGAGCCAAAAATGCCTTTTGCATTGTATGTTCCAACTGGGGCATATTTTGATAGATTTATTTGATTTAATTAGAACGCAACCTTACTTTTATATTGATTTTAGTATACTTTATTTTATGCGTGCGGAGGCCTATTCTCAACAGTGCGTACCCTGACATTTATTAATAGGCTTGTGACCTGCAAGTCAAAATAGATACATAATTAGGAACTGTCAAAACGGTACTGTTGTTCCTGAGTTCTATGAAATAGCACTAACTACGTCATCTGACGTGTGGCATAAATTGCTGTTTTTTCCCTCCGGTCACGTGATCCTACTGACTTTGTCCTACCGTCGAACGACGACGCGTACTTTGTTAGTACGCGTAATCTCCCGTTAGTACGATTAATCGGACTACAATGGTTTATAATTCCTGTCCGTTCCCCTACGGTCACGAGGTCCTACTGACTTTGTCCTACTTTTTTCCCGTTAGTCCGATTTGGACCAATTGACGTTTTGAGTGGACCCATTTGCACAAAATTTACTTTAAAATACAACTGCTGGAAATATACAGTTCTAAGATTGTCAAGCCATTTTGTACATACAACTTCAGACTTGATCCCAGATTTATTGAATTACCTTGGACACAACCGAGTCTAACTACCCATGTATCCTCGCAGAGAAGCAGCCCTCCTAGTCCAAGATGGCGTCACAACAACAGCCGTCCGTCAGAACATCGGTCGCATCATCTGTCACGAGAACGTCCATCAGTGGTTCGGCAACGAGGTCGGTCCATTGTCATGGACATACACGTGGCTGAACGAGGGATTCGCCAACTTCTTCGAGAACTATGCTACTGACCTCGTGAGTCACGCTTCTTGTATGTTTCTGAATCAGAACGGTGTTTGTACATGTTCTGCAAGTAACTGTCCAAGGACTAAACCAACTAATTTTGCGGCTTGGAAGCAATCAATACACTATTGCTATTGTATTTCCTAAGTCACTTGGGCCCTTGGTGATAGTCAACAAAGAGAAAGGCCGGAATTCTGAGCTCACATGGAATTAGGTACTGAAAGCCTTTGTAACACTGCTGAGAAGTATTATCTATGCTGTAAACGATGATAATGACGACCTCGTCATGCCAAGAGTATTCTACGATCTTGATCATAGAATACTCTTGGCATTATTTGGCTGTAAGTTACACTAGCTGGAACGTGATTTAACGCTAAAAACGTGTACATTTTGATAAATCGAAACACATCATCATCATCCATGTTTGTTTATACGGACTCCGTATTACGGAGTTGTAAAAGAGTTTACTCTAGTTTTACGTTTACTAGGTTCTTATCACTTGCGCTTAGCAATTTACGGTATTTAAGTATCCTTTCACACCAGGTGCTCCCAGAATGGCGTATGATGGATCAGTTCGTCGTCGCCTTGCAGAACGTTTTCCAGGCTGACGCGGTTCTGACAGTCAACCCCATGACCCACCCCGTCTACACACCCTCTGAGATCCTGGGCACCTTCAATGCGGTGGCTTACCAGAAGTGTAAGGCAATCAGCGCAACTTTATGGAGTTAACATATTTGTAGAGAGTAAAATAAAGCACAAATAAATAATTATCTTAAATTAAGTAATTATGTCGGAAAGAGAGTATCTAAAAGATATCCAACAATTATTTTTTCTTAAATATTATACAAGAAGTAAGTTCAGTTTAGCTCAGTCTGTGTATCAGACTGCGCTGTGATTTTCGTGATCTCAAGTGTCTGTCAAACTTCGATTAGTCGGTTGTGCATCCGATCGACAGTGATCTCTAGTGTCTGTCAAACTTCGATTAATCAGTTGTGCATCCGATCCACATAGAGAAATTAAGCAATTCTGAATTGCAATAAAAACATCATTTTGACTCAACACAGCATTTTATCGAAATCATTGTGTTTAGATATTTTTTTAGTAAATTTCTTGAGAAATTCTTTAGACAATAAAACGTCTGATTGAACCTTTTGAAATATTCTTCAGTCAATTAAACTTCTAATCTAACCATGGCATTATGTTCAAACCAAGACAATTATACTATAACGCAAATAAATTGGGTATTGCTTAAAATAAAAACTGCAACTTTGAAGGAATAAAATACTGAAACGTGCCAAGAACATTTTCTCAAAAAAATATTGGAAGAGCAAAGAAAACCAATACCGCTTTACATGACTTTTAATTAACGATGACTGTTTTTTTTCAGCCGGTTCCGTAATCCGTATGATGCAGCACTTCCTCACTCCTGAAGTTTTCCGCCAGGGCCTCGCAATCTACATACAGAATATGTAAGTCACAGAATGATTTTAAAGATACGGTGTTGGAAACCATCGTGAACATCGTGACCATACCTGCTGCAGCGATTGGCTGGCTCCCTGTAACGCAAAATGGAGTTTTAAATATCTGTGTATCTTTGTTTAGTTACGAAGATACCGTACATAACATAGCGCTGCGCCTTCTGTTCCTAATCTCTGTTGCTTATTACATAATGCTATGCCGTACTTTATGGCTGTACACTCTCACGCGAGGCATCCCGAGGCTGAGATTTTGCGTTTTCCAGACTACCAATATCAGACTTTTAGTCTATAAAATGAAAAAAGCATACATCTTAAGATAAGTATATGTAAAAATTTGCGATGTGGAAAATTGCGAAAGTAAAATTTTAGGAATGTTAAAATATGCGAATTGGAAATACGCTACTGTGAAAAAAAGCTTTTGTGAAAATATAAATCTCTGGATGTCTCGCGTGAGAGTGTACAGCGGGCATTAAGGGTACATATTCATAAATTACTCCTAACCTGTAGACAATTTAGTGATAAATACCATCAAATTCTTAAGTACGTACATTCTGGGCAAAATCATTACTTGATACTTGATTGTTTAAGTACATAACAATACATTATCTCATCTCATATCCCACACATAATAAATCAAACACGTTTCCGCTTACGATCGATCGATATGTTCATGGCACTCGATTTGTGACGGTCTCCGCGATACAGGTTAGCCTAGTGCGGAGATCGCAGTAACTACAATTAAAAATCCTAAGTACCTACCCACAAATTTAGCAAGTTTTATAATTATTGTACTCTGTTTGGCAAAATAAACGTATTAGTATTTGTATTTGTATACTAGGTTTTGTTATGGTAACAACATTTATAATATAAGTGTTTTTAATAATTATAAGTGTGGTGGTAGAAGCACCCACGAACATTTCCATGTAGGTACGCAATAATCGATAGGTATAACAACAGCTGACAAGTTACTCAATAACTTGTCATTAAGTTATTTGTGCAAGCCGTATTTTTCTATTGGAAATGCACTTTACTACCCACTAATCTGTGTTAGGATATTTAAAATGCTTTGAACGGAAAATACAGACATAATTGTAGCAAAGTGAGCAACTTCGCTATAGCAACAAGATAAAATAATGTCAAGTGCGAGTTGGACAGGCACCCGAAGGGTTCCGTACCAGCGTACAAGAAAAAAATAACAAAACCCCGGCCCCGTATCAAATAATGGGGCCGGGATTAAATTAAAAAGCGGCAGATTTGCTATAGCGGCAAAAGAACCGCTATCTGAAACCTTCAACTCTCTACTAGCTATTGGAAAACATTAAAATGGATGGATAGACGACAGACGGATGGACAGCAGATGCTTAATAATAGGGCCCTGTACAGCACCCTCTGTATACGGAACCCAAAAGAGTTACTAGCGAATATCGGCAAAATAGTGCGACCTACTTTTGGAATATAGCTAGATAGGTCCATATCATCCTCCATATAGAGCCGGAGCCCAATTCTCGCTCATGCGAATTTAAATTGACTATAACCACAGATACCTACTATAATATTATACTAATACAGATAGACCACCTAGAACAAAATATGACACCGGCGTAAACTGAGATGCCACGGAAGCTTGTTTAGTTCGAGGTCATTATCGCTTGGTGCGGCACCATAGAAAAATTGCAAATACCACGAGATGGCGCTATGATATATAGGATTTATTCTAAGATTAGCGCCACCTAGAAGTATGATAACGAAGGTTACTACTAGGGATAATTTTTTACGAAGGGTTACTAATTCTAATTTGTATGGGATGAGCACCCTGTGCTTATAACATTTCATACGAAAATGAATATTTGACGTCTACGATTTCAATTCGCATGGATAAGAATTTAGCTCCAGATTTTAGATGATAATAAAGAACTCTTTTTCATCTGACTATTAATTATAAGGATGGATTTTAAAATGTGCGAGTATTCCACTACCCAGTTCAAAATTAATCTGAAAAACCCGCTAATAATGCTGCCAATGTGGAGACATTTTAATATAATTTGTACTTTACAACAGAATACAGCTAGAATATTTTAATCACAATTTTGTCTCTTAGCTTCCATCCAGTCGTGTGGTATATAGAATTGGTAAGTATTAACACTAGACACTTCTTGCTTTATGAGTCAGAACTACAAAGCTGTAACGTAGGACAACAGCGCAGCTTGAAATCTTCTGAAACACAAGGCCAATATCCATGCATGAGTTCTATACGTAACATTGACTTACGCGTTTCCCCCGAAGATTTCTACTTGTTACGTTCTTGTCTCAAATCTCTCACTTCCTTATGTCATTCATAAATCATCGTTATTCAATGTCGCCTATTACATGAACTCCTTTACCTTTAGTAGTATTTCGCAAGACTAAACCAAGGAGTGACTGGATGGATATTATTTGTAAATACAGGCTTATTTTTAGACCCCTAGCCAAAATTTACTATTATTTTAGGGACATCATTATCAGCAACTTTCACTAAGAAACCGATTTGATCAGAGCAACTTTATTTTTCACATCCCAGTACATTTCGACCTGAGTGGGTCAGCTGATTTGTATGGAGAAGTGAAAAATAAAGTTTCTCTGATCAAATTGATTTCTTAGTGAAAGTTGCTCAGAATGATGTACCTGAAATAATAATAACTTTTGGCTAGGGGTCCAAAAGTAACTCTATACCCAATTGCACTCCGATTTCATGTCGTAATGAGGTAAATGTGGAGGAGCAAGCTAACGGCACAGAAGAGATAATAGTACTCCGTACAGAACGGCCACTCCCTTCCCCGCGCTGATTCATATACCGCACCCCATCCCTGGCGTCAAAAGATTGGTTAGACTCTAACCAATTGATCCTCTAACCGTTTTACACCCTTTCAAACAATGTTTATACCCCTGGGTGGGGGTTTTAAGGTGCCTCATGAATAAATGAGGGGTGCTTTTTTCATGCGTATTTCGGGAAATACTAGGTAAATCGTAATCGATATATAATAATCTAGGGTTTTCAAGAAGGTAAACGTGTTTGGATAAAATTTTCTCGATAGAAAATAAATCCCAAGTCAACCCTTTTTTCCAATATTTTTTTTCTATTATACCGCAGCAGTAGTAAATATGATATTTTTATATGTGGGTATTTGTTTACTAGCGATTTGAAGATTTAAATGTATAGAATAGCCCTGAAATAGCTTATTTTTTATGTTTTTTTTTCAGTTTTGGCGCTTACGTTGATTCAGATTAGGCGCGAGCACACAATTGCCATCCCACTTGTTCCTTTCTTCAAATTATATACGCTTCTCACTTCCGCAATCTTCGTAGACCTTGGTTTGTAATTATTCATACCTCGCCTTAATGTGCATTTACATCGACAGGTCCCGCCGCGCCGCGGGCCCAGCAGACCTCTACGCTGCCCTTCAGGAGGCCCTCAACCTATCCAACCACACCATCCCTTACCAGCTCAGCACCGTCATGGCCAGGTGAGATTAGGCGCTGACACTGAGAGCACGCCCTTAACTATTTATTACTATTTAGCATTAGTAAGGTCCATTTGCAACAAAAACACTAATTGTTATTAGCGCGCTATTTTGACAGCTGCTAAATATAATTAAAACGCTAATCGGAAGTTTTTGGTGCAAATGCACCTAAGTATATTAATTTTTCCGAAGGGTTTCAGGTGCCGACATAGATTAAGTACCTAATTTTATTTGTTACTAACAAAATATGGATTATGTGATCTGTAATAAAATATATATTATTATTATTGGCGGTCAGGGTCGTAAAAATAAGTGCAAAAATAAAATCAATGCATTTTTTTAATTACCTACATCTTTATTAATGTGTAAAATATTTTTATCATAAAAATATATATACAGGTGGACGGAGCAGGGAGGCTTCCCTGTCGTCACTGTCAGGAGGACAGCATCTACTTCGAACTCGCTGTACTTTGCTCAGGTATTATCCAAATACATAAAAAAGACAATAACATAATTTGCAGATTTATTATTAGTATTAGAGTTCCATTCGACAGAAAGTTGCTCTATGGAACTTACGTATGTCTAGTAGTCTACAGATTTCGGATAGGTTATTTAAAACGGAAGCGAAGACCAATGACGAAGCAGTTTCTTGACAGATGCTAAGGGGCTACAATTTAAATGTCCACCAAAATCATTTTTTGTCCCTAAGACAAAGTACCAAGTAAAATATAATAATATGAAGTCCATTTAAACTAAATGATTTTTGAAGTAAAACTTCTTGGGGCACGGGGGTAAAATTTATTTAACCTCTCAACTGTGGGTTATTCATATATTTGCTTTTCAATTGATACTAGCCGGGTGCTATCACGAGTGGCTAAGAAATGTAACGGAAATTGGAATCGGTGACGTCAGGGTCGGCTGAAGACTTTTAAAACCGCAACTATTTTCAATACGGTTTTTAACTAATCAGATAAGATAATAATACATTCGTACAATAAAGAATGTTAATTAGTGAGAGAAAAACCTGATGAAACTTTAACAAATAAAAATTATTTTAAGCATTCTTCCACGAGTTCTTGATTTCCGGTATGGCCAAGATGGCGCCGCCGCCGCCGCCGCCGCTGGCTGGGATAAACAAAACCAGTGACGTGACCAAAAACTACTTCGTTCAACCTCTTTGTTGGAACCGGAACTTATGTTTGACAGCTGTGCGATGCGATCCATACAGTTTGTAAGAAAAGAGTTTCATCAATGTCACACGGGTCGATATGGATTTCTAAAACAAGCAAAGCAATGCATACATTTGAGCGAGACGGCTTAAAGACGTGACGTCAGATGGTATATAATCTGAGCGAGATGCAAATAGTAGTGACACTATTGAATGAGTTAAGTATATCACCACGAGCGCGACAAATTTTAGATAAGGAATGGTGGGAAATAAATGACATGACGTATTAAAAGTAAGTACAAGTATAAAATAATTTCAAATTCAAATAATCGGACGTCTGAAACTTAAAAGTAACTTGAAGCAGAGATTGGATCTCAAAATTGGAAATTTAAATCTCTTTTAGTATAGGTAGGTATAGGTGTATAGTATAGGTACCACTTAATGATCTAGCTACAGAAGTTTTACTTCTAACACGTGTACGGTGCTACACGCGTATCTTTTTTTAGACCGATGATGTGCCTAAAAAACGATGCTTTAAGTTCCAAAATAAACATACACTCGTAAGAATAATTACACGTTTTGTATTAAAATGTTGTTGCTTACCAAAAGTGATAATTCACCAAAAGTTGTTTTACTAAAAGAGTAATTGGTTGCTTTAGGTCACTTTCTGTGCCAATACTAAAGATAGGTTGTGTTAGGTCACAACCGTATGAACCACCCGGAGCACCAAGCGGAGTGGAGCGAGGCGACTCCATGTAGTTTTACAAAACCGAATCGGTTGCTTTAGGTCACTTTTATATATTCTTATGGTTTAGAATAAAAAGAAAAATAGCTTCATTTCTACAGTATTTCATGAAACACAATTCGGTGAAAATTTATCAATTCTGGCTTTCATTTAGAATTTTTTGGTAGTAAAATAGGATGAACACAAGCCAATTAGTGGTTGCACCGACATTTTGCCATTAATTTAATGCTCCTTTTTGCGAGACAGGGTGTTATACCATCGCAGCAGTCACAAAGTGTTTATCACAAAACATAACATAGCGTCACGCCTTTTCCCATACGGGGTGGCAGTGGCACAACTGTGGCCACTTTTAGCCAGTTATTCGATACCCCATTTTGCGTGACAGGGGGCTAGCCTAACGCCGCAGCTATGGAGTAATGAAGGTTTCCTCACGATATTTTCCTTCACCGTCAAACCGTCCATATTACGTACCAAATGTAAACTATTTATCTCATGGTACATGGTCAGCACCGGGATTCGAACCTGCATCACCTACGTGAGAAGCAAGCGTGAGTGACACTAGACCACAAGGCTCTTTTATTAACATGTTTGCAAAATCGTCCCCGTAACGACAGCCACTTTGTTTGGAAACTCTATTTCACTGCAACTAGCTATCGAGCTCTAGGGACGCTTGCTTAGTGACTGGTCGATTGAAATCAGTTTAGTCAGTGCGATGGGCAAGCACTACAGTGCAACTAATCAAGTTACTACCCATTGAAGTGGACACAGCCTGTTTAATCTCCCTAGACTTAGGTAGGTAAACTGCTTCTCGTTTTAAACCTTTGTTCGGTGGTTAGAACTATAGATGTGCCAAGCTGGCAATATTGCCATTTTTACGGCAATGTTGCTCCCATACAAAAAATGGAAATATTGCCGCAATGTTGCCGGCTCGGCACATCTATAGTTAGAACAGGCTTCGATCGAAAGCTTACGAGTTTTTATTACTACTCTGCAAAAAATGTTACCAGTTAGTTCGTCAATGTTAAGACAAAGTTGAAAATCCATTTTCCTTTTAGTTTAGTCAGTGCATTGTTGCTTCCAGCATCGGTTCCAAATGTTATGTGACCTGTTAATGTCCCCACCGAGGGCCACAGGCTTTTACGAGTAACATTGAGCCATACTCTACCACGCTGTCTCAGTGCGGTTTGGTGGAGGATTTTTACGACTGCTACCAAGTAGTGATAGTACCCGGGAGGGACCCAAGCTGGCGTGCCATCCGAAACAAGGAGCGTTAAGCACAGCACACACAAAAAGAAGCCTCCGACCCGCCGACACAGCCCGGTGGTCTATTAAAAGAATCATGTCTAGACCGTCGTCGTAGTGAACTAGTTCCTGCTTGCTTTTACCAAGTTTATGAATAGTTACGATGTTTATATTTCAATATATTTAAGGTCTCTGTTAAAAAAAAAAACTAAAACTAGCCCGCCCCGTCAAAAAGTTGCCGACATAGGTCGGCGGCTTTGGTGTGTACCGCGCTTTATGTATGTACGTACATACTTTCTATCAATGATAATTTATAATTATTGCTAATAAAAAACATCGTGAAGAAACCTTCATTACTCTATAGCTGCGGCGATGGGCTAGCCTGGCTTGCTAAAATTTTATTTTTATTTTATTTTATTTTATTTATTTGGGACGAAAAACAACTACACAATACATAGATGTAACTATTACAAAAATAAAAGTAAGCAAAGTTATGCCTCTGCCACCCCGTTTGTTATATGCAGTATTTTGTCAACAGGAGCGTTTCCTCACCGACAACACACTATCATCGACCGACCGCTGGCACATCCCTGTCAACTGGGTGCTGTCAACCAACGTGGACTTCTCCGACACCAGCCCCCAGGCGTGGGTCCCTGCGAACTACCCGGCCGAGTCGGTGGATATCCCCGGACTGGCTGACGCGGAGTGGTACTTAGTGAACAAGCAGCAGACTGGTGGGTGTACAATAAACACGATTTTTTGACGTTTGCAACCTATTACGTGGAAGTGATATCAAATCAGTAAGAATGGCTGCAGACATCAAGATTACTTATATGAGCGACTCGACGGCTATGTCATACGAATAAAAATAAAAAAAGTAACATGATAAGAAGAAGGGTTGTCTTTTTTCAGACCTCTAAGGCTGTCTGGTAATATGATTTCTCGTTTCTTAGGGTTCCGTACCCGAAGGGTGCCAAACGGGACCCTATTAGTAAGCCTCTGCTGTCCGTTTGCCCGTCCGTCCGTCCGTCAGAGTAGGGCCCTCCAGCATGAACCTTAATAGCTAGAAAGTTGATTTTTTTTACAGAATGTGTATATATCTGTTGCTGCTCCGCTAAAAAATACTAAAATACACGAAATATTGAAAAAAAAGGTGTCTTCATACAAGAAACGTAATTTTTTTTGTACTTTTGGTACAATGATGGTGCGGAACCCTCCGCGTGAGAGTCCGACTCGCACTTAGCTGGTTTTTAGCTTCGTCGCTTATTTGAGATTGAGTACTCTTAGAATAATTTTTACTGGTACATGCCTCGATAAGTTTGACAGAGTTTGACATTAGGGATGAATTATTTGACAACGGTGCGTAGCCGGGGCATGTGGGGTTTTGCACTTTTTTTTTTGAGACGTTGCATAGATTTTGTACATAACCCCCCACGCCACGGGCACGTGCCGTTGTAATATAAATTGTCCCCTAATGCTGACGAATGGGCTCAAACTGCTCAAACAGACAAGCTATTTCCTTCAAAACGCCGTCAAAATTATCCGCCACTTGCATATCAAAATAGTCGCACTTTACGATGAAGGTTCTTCAGGCTCTCGTACGCGTTATGACAGGATATTCCAAGATCATCTGTATAATGGGGTCGTAACATACAAATAATCTTGTATGACTTCTGCAGGTTACTACCGAGTGAATTATGAGCGGGAGAACTGGGAGGCGCTCTCAAATGTTCTGATCACGTCCCGAGACACCATCCCAATCCTGAACAGAGCCCAGCTCATCGACGATTCCTTCAACTTGGCCAGGAATGGACGACTTGTAAGTAGATAAAATAAATAGCTTTTTCACTTCTCATGCTCGTAAAGTTCGTCTTTATGTTGGGTATAGGCTGCATAAAGTCACATTTTATGCACTAGTGCATAAAGTTAAATCTTCGTCTAAGTCTCAGACTCTGATAAAGGTTGTCAGGTAAACAGCCAGATACACCTATGCTAAGTGCCACTGCCACGTATTTAAAAAAAAAAATTGGCGGGAAGTCCTTATCTTTTCTTTTCGTTGCATTTTGCAACTGTTTTTGCAATATTTCCTCAATACAGGGTGACATTTAATTAGCTGACCATATTTTGGGGAATGATAGTACCCATCATTATGAACAACTTTCCCCATGAAACATACAGTCGCAAACGAAAAAAATTTTTCGTCCCCCAGTACATTGCCCCGATCAGCTGATTTTAAGTTACTATGGGAGACCTAAAAATTATTTTCGTTTGCGACCCTATGTTCCTTGGGGAAAGTTCTTCATAATGATGGGTACAATCATTCCCCAAAATATGGTCAGCTAATTAAATGTCACCTGTATAATATTAATATTTTTTGTATACTACCATATCAGCCAAAGTTCGATTATGCAAAGCACGCCATCCATCTCAATATCATAGATTCAACACAATTTATTAGAAAATAGAAGGAAGGATTGCAATTTTCTATTTCACTGTAACTTTTTAAAAAAAATTTAGTAACACAGAAAATGCAAGGTGTAAATGAATTAACGCAAAATGAAAAACTACTTTGTTAGGGATATCATTCTGAGCAACTTTCATTATGAAACCGATTTGATCAGAGCAACATTATTTTTCATTTCTCCATACAAATCAGCTGATCCACTCAGGCCAAACGGTACTGCAAAGTGAAAAATAAAGTTCTCTGATCAAATCGGTTTCATAATAAAAGTTGCTCAGAATTTTATCCTTAACAAAGTAGTTTCTCATTTGGCGTTATAATTCGTTTACACGTTGTAAATGGGAATTAAGATGGGTACAAAAATTTTCTGTCACCGACATTGTGATTTATAACTTAGGTGGGTATTTGGTGATTGGTGACTAATATCATTTTGAAACTGATATAACAATTAGGGAATTAATAGATCAGTTTCAGAAATATATTGGTCATCAAATTAAACAAAACCGTTACCACACCTTCACTCCATAGAACGCTCGTAAAATAATCACCTATTACTACTACATAGCCTAATGACATTTGTACACGTGCAAATGTGCGCGTAAACTCGTTCGTTTGTGAATGTGTGCGTTCAGCGCCTAACAAAGTGTCTCCCGAAGAGGCTCCCCGACTCCGGGGTGAGGTGCGGTATCTGAATCCGCGCGGGGAAGGGAGTGGCCGTTCTGTACGTATAGATAACGCCAAACATCTTGAGCAAAATGTGACGTGGTGGGGGAAAGTTTGCGCATGTACACTTACGTGCCAAAAAAAACGACGCACTTAAAATTCTCAAAACAAATCGTACCTACAGTATACTGCATGAATCTTAGTGCACAATACTATATACGTACTTAGTTCAATCGATAGAAAATGAGAAAATATACTGCACTATTTGCATGGGGGACTGAGCGGTAACAGGTGCATAATAACTGTTTGAGACACGCGAAGTAGGTACATTTGCTGCGAACTATACAGATTTAATGGTCTGTGGATATGACTATCAAAATAAAAATGTAAATTATTTAGCGACATTTGTCGTCTTTATTGGTGTCTATTAACAAAGAATAATGATTTGACAAAAGAAAAGATTTTTTATGGGATACCTACGATTGAAATTCCCTAAAATTACGTTTTTCCTCGTGTTACACCTATAAAACATAATATGTCATCGATAGAAAACTCATCATATACCATCTTTCTGGCTTGCCTTTTTAAAACTACGTTCGGACGTCGAGGCATTTTTTATCCGTGATTTCACTGCACGCAAGTGTGAACTCAAAGCGGGAAACGATGTTTGACTCGTCTACCAATAGCGTGGCTAGGCGCGCTCGATGCGATGCTCCTTCCGCACGCCGCGTCCCGCACCTCATACCGTGGTGCGCAGTTTCATATATCAGATGGTTTCTGCGCATGCAAGGTCATTTGTTCAAGTTGTTTGGCGTCTACTATTAGTACTATTATCTCTTCTGTGCCGTTACTTACTTAAAATACGCTAAACATGGATCAAGCTAGCCCCATGTCACGCAAAATGGAGTTTTGAATCAGTGGCTAAAAGTGGGCACAGTGGTGCCTCTGCCACCCCGTATGGGAAAAGGCGTGACGCTATGTTACAACATGTGTAGATTTATTTGTTTCTATTGCGCGTAAAATAGGTTTGTCTTCAAATGTGGCGAAAGTTTTGCTCATGACGTTTTCATCCCCCTTTCCATATTTTTAAGAACGGTAGAGCTCGTCTAAGCTGAAATGACGCGCCACACTCCTTGGTTTTGTATTTAATTGTCATACAAAACCAAGGAGTGGGGCGCGTCATTTCAGCTTAGGCGAGCTCTACCTTACTTAGGTCACAGAAGAAATAATAGTACTCCGCTTAGGTACCGAATTCTGTAAAGATTCAATGTCCCTCGGAGTATTAACTTGTGAGTTACGGTATCTAAATCACACGGTTTGATAAACTATTGCTTATCACGGGCTATCCATCGGGCGAAGTCGCTCGATTGAGATATCGCAATCTTGATCATTGGCAAAATCACCTATAACAAACGCCTAGTCAAATACCATCTGTATGTTTTACCCCATAAGGGTTTTAATCAAACCGCAAGGTTAATATGGCGTTACCGAAATTGAGGGAAAACCGGGCCTATAGTGCTCGCTCTATTTATTAGAATGAATGGGATTCTTTCTGAGCAGGTTTTTTTTACAAATTCCTGTAAATGGCGCTGAAGACTGTACTTTTTAACTTTGGTGCATGATGAATGGGGTAATTATTGGGTTAGCGACTTACTTAGAAAAAAAACTGGTGGTATGATACACCGGTATCATCATTGCTTTGGTGCAGAGTATGTTGACTGTGGAAAGAGCACACTAATGCAAACAAATAATGGATGGACTGTGTTACGTTAGAGAGATAATTGGAAATTAAGATAAATGATTAGGATTTCATTGGCTTCATTATCTCACTAACGTGATGATAACCATTCATTATTTGTTTGCATACGCCCGGGTCTCTCAAGAGACGGATAAACAGTCAGATAACTTTTTTTACACTTTTTGTACGAAATGTCAAAAGACCCAGATAAACAGACAGATAAACGCTAACTAAGGAATGATAGAACGGCACTAAGTGTGTTTACCGACATACACCACACTCAAACATAACGCACCAATCAATAAGAGTGTCTTGAACGCTAAACAGATAAATAGGATAACAACCTAACATAGCGTCTTTTTCGCCTTTTACCATCCGGGTATAAATAAATAAATAATAATAATAATAAGTTTATTTCCAGACAATGTCCAATATAAAATGTCAAATTACTTCACAATAAATTAAAATAATTACAATGATTAAAATTACTGCAATGATGAAAATAATAACAATGATAAACAAGAACAACTGTGCCCACTTTTGGCCAGTAGTAATATAATACTCCTTGTGAATCATGGGATATAATACCTAGAATAATTAAATATAGAAATATGAAATAAAAACTGCTCATAAAGAATCCCATTCGGAATTTCTCTGGCCCAATATGTAGATAAAGTTATATGAATCGCTGGAAACTCCTGACCTCTGTTAAATTATTACCGTTGGGACTTAAACAAGCTCCGCTCAGTCAGCCAATTTTAATTGGACTATTTTGGAGTTGATTTGTTTTTGGGTTCAATCAACTGGAACGGTGCAGGCTATTACGATACCTTTTATCTTTTCCATTTTTTTTTTTTTTTATTTAGCCGTCAAAGTGTCCCACTGCTGAGCAAAGGCCTCCCCCTCTTTCGTCCACACTTCCCTGGTCTGTGCCATTATTATTATTGTATAAAAAAAAACTTGACCAAAAAAACGCCGCAGGTATACTTTTACTGTTATATAAATCAGCACCGACATTGTATGTGTCATAGTTATAACTTCTTTGGGCTTTATTCTTATAGACGTTTAATCGATTTATAATTGTGTACTTGATTTTAATCATGGATAAGCAAATTCAGCAGCGGCATCAAAACGGCCGTAGCTTTTGATGACGATGATGATGATTTGAGCATTGACTTCGATGATGATGGAGCCAGGCGCCGATGGACGGTATACTGGTATTATTACTTGTAAACCCATAGAAGTTTAGGCTGATTTGATTTGTCGAAAAAAAAACGCTTTGATTCTTGAAAGTACTATTTATTCAATCTTATTATAAGCTTTTATACCAATTAATGTTCTGTACTGTAAAAAGTCCTCTCATCGATATTTATTGAGAAATCAGTCGCTGCGAAATGTGTTTTTATCTGATTAGTCAACCATATTGATATGATAAGATTAAATACCTCGACGTGGTGATGCGTCTGAAGAAATTTCGATCTTTTCTGAGAACTGTTAAGGTTTTGAGTCTCACATAAAGATAGACATACCGTCACGCCTTACCCATACAGGGCGATAGAATAATGCATCCAAGTTTAGTCAGTTCAACACTCCTGTAAGTGCATACTTGATACGGTTCATCAGGCTGTATCACTTATACCAATAACTAACTAGCCTGTCATACGTAGTGACTCCAAAATACTTCTCAATCACATTAGCTATTTTATTCGGGTAAAGGCCCGTGCCCCTCGGTGACGACATCAATGGGCTGGGTTGATTTCACGTCTCATTCGTGTCATATAAAAAATTCTTGAAATCGACCCTCGTAGAAGATTCGTAACGCTTACAATGCTATTTGAAGAGTGCGTAACACCGTTTTCGTGGGTTGATTATCACGTCACACGAATGAGATCTCATTTGTGTGAAACGAATCTCATTCGTGTGACACAAAAATCGTGAAATGGACCCGGTTACATTTACTATTTACTTTACTAACATAATATGATGTTACTACTTATAGGTATACTTACCTATTTAATTATTACGAGCCTGTAATGTCCCGTTGCTGGGCAAAGGCCTCTCCTATATTAACCTATTATTAACCAAAGGAGCCTCCAATCACGATTAACTATTCAACATTCTGAATAGCAAGATATAATACTTATAACAGTGTTTACTTGCTTGATTGCTCGCGAAATCAGCCAGGTGTGAAATTAATATTAGCTCCAGATTAGTTGTCTCATCTCGCTAAAGTTTGTTGACCTCGGTGAATAAAATCACTCTATTGAAAGTTACGTCTAGTCTCACTCTGCTCTAGGTTGGTGAATATCTATCACTAGAAGTACAGTTCCAAAAGAAGAAATCTGTCAAGCAAGACCCAATTAAATGCCAAGATGCGGCTTATTTGAATTTTTTCCAGCTAGACAGTCAACATCATTTAGTGAGCACGCAGCTGCGCGCAGACTACTCAAATATAATCATTGTTGCTTGAAAGGGTTTTCCCCAATATCTTGTACTTCATTCGATATCACGGACTTATATAGAACGTACATTTATTGCACATACCAGAAAAAACCCAAACAATACAAAAAATACGAAAAGTCAAGCTTATCTCTAAAAAGAGATTTCTTCTAACAAACCCAGAATGCACAGGATACATTTTGAATCTCAAAACGGGTAGGTCATTATCGTCATCGTTGATTCGACTAAAATGTGCTTGACTCGCCTTTATTTCGAAATGCCAGAGTAACCTTTGTTTTGTAAGTTTTTGAGATGTATTGGTCTCCTAGGGGCAAGAAAAGTGTGCAAACGTAATTATAATCGTTATGATGGAACAGCTTGGCTCGGTCATCCGGATCGATCGTTGAGGTTAAGCAACACCATGTGTGTTCGATTTTTGGATGGGTCAAGTAAAACGACGCTTCTGTAGTTCGGAGGTCATGTTAAATCGTCGGTCCCTGCTGTGTGACCTTCGAAGTACAGAAACAGCCATCTAAGTAATACCACTAGCCGTTTTACTTGACCCATCCAAAAATTGACCACACTCGGTGTTGCTGAACCTCAATGATAGATCCGGATCACGAGCCAAGCTGAGCCATGATTACGCTGATATACATCTCAAAAACCTAATACAAGTTACAAACATTGAGCTCCTCTAGCTCAGTCCGGTCCGGAGGTATATTCATACAAATTTTATTTGTTGCACTATTCTGCTCTAGAAAAACAAGATTTGGTTGATGGCCACGCGAAAACAAAAGGCACCACTATTACTCATTGTCTTTTCACTTCAGTTTTTTTTCTCCAGAACATATCCCGAATCTAAAGTAAAATCAAAATTCTAATGAATTTGTGTGTTCAACAGGACTATGCCGTCCCATTCGAGCTATCCAGATATCTCGTGGACGAAGCAGACTACATTCCTTGGGCTTCTGCCAACGCTGCCTTCACCCACCTTGACACCGTGCTGAGTGGCACACCTGTGTACCAGCTGTTCCAGGTCTGTTCCTTCAAGAGACATTGACGGTTAATTTTTATGGGCTTTGTAGCTTTATGAACGTCCAAGTCTCCGACTCCAGCTTGTGTAGGTAGTGGGATGAAAATAGAAGAGGGATGCAGGGAATATGCTTTAAGACTCCTCTCATGTGGACCAAACAGGAGCATGTTCTACAACCCTGAGATAAAATAAAATCCCTTGACTGACTTGAAATAGGACTAGGCTGGATATGTCTGTTTGATGGCTACCGAAAGGATATATTAATATTTTAGTCGCCACAGAGGCGAGCCATTTCTCAGACTGGCAGAAGAGTGACGGGACTTTTTCCCAGCAGTAGGGAACACTAATGACTACACTAAATCATAAAATATTACTGCTATTCCTTCCAGCAATATGTGCTCCTCCTATCCGCGCCCCTCTATGCGAGTCTTGGCTTCACCGCCACTGCTAGTGAAGAACACGTCACGGCCTTCCACCGCAACATCATCCTCAACCTGAACTGTGGTCAAGGCAATCAGCACTGTGTAGACACCGCCCAGGGACTTTTGGAGGCGTTTAGGAACAACCCTGGTAAGAATCCATCTAACCCACTGGTAATATCCAACGAAGAAGGTCGGATTCTTAAAGTGCGCATTTAGTAGTCAACATTTTCTTGTGGATAATAAATAAAAGTAGCTCATTCATTTCCCCAGTCAGCGGCATAGGCCTTTATCCGAAAACAAGTAAGATTGAGCCATATTCCTGTCGATTAAAAGTGGCATCATCATCATAGATCCCCGAATTTTCTCACGTTTCTTACGCCATCAACTCCGGTCCTGAACCTGGCTCATCTACTAGTTATCGGTATAGGTAGATAAATTGATCCTCCGTCCTGACCAATCTGTTCTCGCTTTGATCCATCCGTCATCATAAGTTTTTATTTCTACATACAGCTGCAGGCATGAACCCCGACATCCAGACCACAGTGTTCTGCTCCGGTCTTCGCGGTGGAGATTTAGACAACTTCAACTTCCTTTGGGAGCGGTACCTTGCCAGCCAGGATTCCACAGAAGAGAGTATATTATTGAACGCTATGGGTTGTACTTCCAATGAGGAGAGAAGGGAGTTGTAAGTATTTAATTTTGTATGCCACTGATTTTTAATCTTCCTATTTTTGAGGTTTTTAACCTAATTTTTCCTTGGTTATCATTATCACTGTCGTTTTTGGTTTTATCTTTGGGTCTTACTTGTATCATTATCGATTCTTTGGTATTCTATTGCGTTTCAACACTTTTACAAATTTTCCGTTAAAATGTTCCACATCTTTTTGGTTTCAGCATGAAGTCAATGCCTATCAATGTTTTTTTTCAGCTTCTTAAACCAGGTGATCAGCCCCGATTCTCAAGTGAGGGAGCAGGACAGACATACTATCCTTGTCTCTGTCACTAACGCCAGCCCCGAAAACACCGAGGCTGCTTTAGAATTCATCATGGAGCACTTTACGGAGATTCAACCGAAGTGAGTTCATCAATAGGCTTTTTGGCAAACGCCAAACTAATTTCAGGACACTACCCAACGACATTTACCAAGTAAAGGACCATTTTATTTTAACACCCACGGTAGCGTAAGGACAAAAGAGTCCTTGGAACAATATTGACATTAAAATTATAAAAAAAAAGTCATTAAAATTATTTTGACAGTGGGTACCAAGACGTCAATAAATGTCTAATTTTTGACGTTGGTACCCACTGTCAAACTAATTTTAATGTATTATTATTTTTTTTTAAATAAAAAAATGGCTCGAGTTTGGGGGTTAATGGAAAAACATCTGCCGCAGCTAAGAAACCCGTATAGTGTATATCATGTCCAACTGTCTGACATCCAGCTGTCTATCTATAAGCGGTTTTTTTTAAGTCTTATTTATTCATGTAAAAAATGTACGGAAACCAAAATCACACCGCAATCCTTCTAGGAATCATCTTTAACTTCGCTGTTCATATAATATTCTATGAATAAATGATGAATAAGGATTTTATTTACTTACATAGCTACTTTATTTGTATTTCAGCGTACAAGGACTGACTGGAACAACAAACATCTTGAATGCGTTCTCACGCCGATTGACTACCCAGGAGCATGCTGAAAAGGTTCGCATTACAAGTTTTTTACTTTTTTTACTTTTTAGGGTTGCGTATCTCAGAAGGAGAAACCCTTATAGAATCACTCGTGCGTCTGTCCGTCCGTCCGTTCGTCCGTCACAGGCAATTTACTCAGAACTTGAAAATTAGTACACACATCAATATCTGTGACCCAAAGACAGAGGTGCAATGTAAATATATAAATATGGAATACTTTTGGGGGGCCTATGAGAAAAATAAAATAAAATAGAGCTAAATATGGCGTGGTGTGAGACATCAAATGAAAGCGAATGTTGTGTGAATCTTAAATGTATTTTTAAGACTAATTTTTAAGACTAATTCTGAAAAAGTTATGCTTAATAATATGATGCTATTCGCATGTCATCTAAATTTCCAGGGTACCTACTTACCAAAGTCCTAAAAAACTGAAATATGGTATGCAAGTACATGTTTGCATCCATATCCCATAATACTCCAAAATTTTCATTTTTAATCCCCTAACCCCCTAAATCTGGGGTGCAAAGTTTGTATGAAAAACTGAATTTTAGCGTTCGTTGTACGAAACCTTGAATGTGTTAAATGCAAAGATTAGCTGTCAATCCAGGAAATAAAGGGCGGATAAGTTGTATCTTTGATAATGGAACTAGAGGATAACCGCTCAGGATTAGTAGAAAAAGGAGACAGCCCCAGCAGTGGATGACACGGAGAGAGTGACCCAGCATCGAAGGGCTCAAAATAGTTCCCAAGCGCGTTCAAATTACCAAAAAGGATAATCAGCGATACAGAACCACTATATCATTAGTTTTAAGCTCGTCCGTCAAAAGGCCACGGCCAACAATTAATTCAATCATAAGGTAATAAAGTTTAACATGTAAAAAAAAACACAAAAGAACTGGGTAATTTTTGGACGTTTTGGACAAGTTAGTAGTTAGAGCATAGAGATGGTTCAGAGTTTAGACCTGAAGATCCATTTGAAAACACTAACTTGAAGCCTGAAGGTGCATTTTAAAACAACACTAACAAAAAATTTACTTTTCTATTCATCACAGATCGACCAGTTCTACACCCGCTACGAGAATTCCTTCACCGCCGGGGAAATGGCATCTGTCGCTGCCATCAGGGAAAACATCGCTGCCACTATTACGTGGAATAATGAGAACCTGGTTGTAGTCGACCAGTGGCTGCGGAACAACTTCAATAGTGCCAGTGCGGTGAACGCTGGTTTTGCTGTCTTCATCTCTTTGGTTGTGGCAGTCTTTAATGTTTTGTAAATTAGGTATTTCTTAGTATGAATATTTTCTGATCTTCCACTTACTCGTACCTTAACACTACTATCGGCACAGGCAACTTTTTAGAGTTTTGTATCTCAGAAGGAGAAACTCTTAGGATTACTCGTGCGTCTGTCTGTCCGTCCGTCACCGGCAATTTACTCAGAACATATTGGACCGATGAAGTTTAAAATTAGTACACATATCAATATCTGTGTCTCAAAGACAGAGGTGGAATGTAAATATATAAATATTGAATATGGGGGCTACTATTGGGAGGCCAAATGAGAAAAATAAAATTAAAAAAATGAAAATAGGTATGCCGTGTGACATATCAAATGAAATCAAATAGTGTGAGAATCTTACAAGTATTTTATAATATTTTTAAGACTAATTTTGAAAAGGTTATGCTCAATAATATGACCCATTCGCATGTCATCAAAACCTCTAGGGTACTTACCGAAGTCCTAAAAGACAGAAATTTCGTATGCAAGCACATGTTTGCACCAATGTCCCATAAAAACTCCGAAATTTACAACTTTTACCCCCTAACCCCCTAAATCTGGGGTGCAAAGTTTGTATGAAAATCTGAATTTTAGGGTACTTCCTGAAGTCTTATTATTGTTGTACGCGAGTCCAACTCGCACTTGGCAGCTATTTCGTCTACAAAAGACGCATATAGCTCAATACGATAACTAACTATGCGTGATATTGGTGCCTTTCAAGAGATTACAGGGAAATCTTATGGATGTGTTTGCTTAGGATAAGATCAAGTGAGTGTTTACTATGTTCCTATTTACAGAATTAATTATTTAAATAAAACTGTTAATGCCCTGTTTATCCTGTTTTTTTATTTCTAGGCTTCTGCAAAATCTTCTAAGGTTTTTCGTAGTACGAGATGTAAATTAAATAAGAAGAAGGTTACTTTACTTACAAATCAAAACATTGCTAAGTTAAACATATAACGTAGATAAATATTTTTTGCAAAACATTCGTGTTTCCCTATCTCTCTATTTCTTTTTGCAGAATATATCGTGAGTTTTAATCGTTTTATTTATGTTAGCTTATCTTTGCACAAAAGTATTCATGAAATGTATTTATTATTAGGGGTGCACTGAAGTGTAAAAAAAAGTAATGTCAACCAAAGCAGCATAATAATCATATAACGTTGTCTTCAGGACGATTGTGTCAGATGTCCAGGAAGAGATGAAAATACTGTTTAAAAGAAGTGCTGTGATAACGGCCAAATTATTTCAACTTGCCACCAAACATTGGATATACAGGGTTAATTTTGGACCTCTAGCCAAAAGTTACTATCTGTTATTTTGGGACATCATTTTGAGCAACTTTTACTAAGAAACCGATTTGATCAGAGCAACTTTATTTTTCACTTGTTCATATAAATCAGCTGACCCACTCAGGCGAAAATGTACTGGAGAGTGAAAAATAAAGTTGCTCTGATCAAATCGGTTTAGTGAAAATTGCTCAGAATTAAGTCCCTAAAATAATAGTAACTTTTGGCTAGGAGCCAAAAATAATACAGGGTTAGGTACACAATTAAACATGCATGCTTGGTGGAGGTATTCAACAGGGAAAAATGTAGCTCCCATATCTTAATCTGCTGCTCATGTGTTACTCGTGACATCCCTTCCCTTGACACATTTGTATTACATCCTTACACATTTGTATCACATCCTCGCTAACAATTTAAAGATTTTTTAAGTACATAAGATGTTTACTGGTCAATCATTATCACTACAACCCCGTATGGGATCTAACCTGACGCTGATCTGTTATATTCAGATTTTCTTTTTGTGGGAATCGGCCCAGGAGCGAGATTTGTGGAAACGGGGAAGAGAGGCTTTTGCCCAGCAGTGCGATGATATAGGCCAATAATAATAGTAAAGCTTTGAATTTAAAAATATTACAGTTTAATGTATTTATCTACGGAACCGTCATCGATTATACCTTATCTGCTGGTCGCAATTTCACTATCAACCATTATCTTGACGTAATCCAGTTGGTGTTCTTGAAAAACGCCCAATATGAATGATTGAACAAAAACGAGATGAAGAAGATTTATATCAGTAGTGATTCAAAGTTAAAGCGATAGGGTTTCCTGCTTCAATAATGAGCGTGTGCATTTTAATTAAATAGTTCGTTGTTTCCGCCACAATGCTGTCCATAAAGTTTATTTGTTTATTCGGCGTAACATATTTATTAAACTGTGAGGCTCTGCCTATTAAACATAACTCAGAATCTCCCAATAATCTTAACATAATACAAACAATCAAACAAGTTATTATTGATCCTGTCATCAACGCAGATATCAATGAACCAGATGCTAACAATGGTTCTTTACAATCAAGAAATGGATTAGCTAGAAATGACTTTTCCGCCAGACCAGGGATGATGGTAACAAATTACGCCGTTGAAATTACACCAAATATGAACAGTGGTACCTTCAATGGTAGACTCACAGCTACAGTTATCATCACAGATGTGACCACAATAGAAGACGACATACTATTTTTCGTCACAGACCTGAATATAATATCTGTGATATATTCAAGAGCTGGAGGTTCTCAATTCTTTGATGCTGAATACTTCGTGGACGACGAATTTGGACTGCTTATAATTGAGAGCCAGCTAGCGACATTGTACATGTTTATTATTGAGTATGTTGGGATAATGGACACTGCAGGAGGCGGGTTGTATCGAGGCGAGTATGATGATAAGTGAGTAGGTATAACGTTTACATTCAGTCTTTAGTTCAATTTAAATGTAGGTAAATGGTAAAGTTTTCAAATATCATGTTTGTATAACACGTCAGTTTTTTTAATATTTTATTGTCAAAACGTGAGAGCAGTAGTGTAACTGATGTAACTCACATTCCACGTAGAAATAGGAATTAACGTTTACGGTTTGTGTTAAGAGATGAATTTTAGAAGCAAGAATTGTATTCTCATTTATCATGTTAATATCAGTCATCAGAAGACAGATTTTATAGGCTCGTTTTTGTGTTTAGATGATATTTTTTTTGTTAATAAAAATACTTTTCCATACTTTTGAGAAATTATCTTTAACATACTCCGACTAGTTTCGTTAGTGGATGCTGGTGGGTCAAAGGTGAACCGAACAAAATGCCCATTTACCTTTTGTCGCGCAATTAAAAGGTACACAATTGTGTTATCCATGCATCGGTGATGTGGTGATATTGTCAAATAACTAGACATTTCATAAATCTACTAACATATTATTATTTACTTGCCATTTTTAGGGTTTCGTATCTCAGAGGGAGAAACCCTTAGGATCACTCGTGCGTATGTCCGTCCGCCAGTCCGTCCGTCCGTCCATCCGTCACAGGCCAGGCAATTTACTCAGAACATATTGGACCGATGAAGTTGAAAATTGGTACACATATAAATATCTGTGACTCAAAGACAAAGGTGAAATGTAAATACAGGGTAACTTGTGGACCTACATACGTTGGGAGATGCTAGCATGGATCAAAACAAATCATTTTTACTTTGAAACACCCTACCCAAAAAATTTATGAAGAAATCAGTCGCTTTTGAACATGTTTGTTTAGTACTAATTACCCCTTTTTTAGGCGATTCTGTCCAGTGTTTTCTGGGAGACCCGCATGGGTGGTTTGTGCACTATTTGAAAGAAGCTGGTTTTATTTACCACAGCTAGTACGTTTGCCTAAGTTCATATATTATCTAAAATGAGGAAATTCGGATTCGAACTGAGACCCGTGAGGGTCAATTCAAAAAAGTTTTCACGTTTTATTCCGTCCATATTTGTAAAAAATCATGTAAGACTAAATCGAAGAAGACAACATTTTGCGTCGATTTCAAAAAGAAATACTAAAATTGGTTCAGTAGTTTCACTATTAAAAGGTTCCAAAATACGCCTAAAATAATCAAGATGGATTTTGGATATCTTGTATTTACCAGGCCGCATCCGCATAGTAACTTTTGCTACGCAATACTTCATCCCCACTACATGCTTTCAAACATCTTCCAGGTCCAAAAAGTGTTGGGTCATACCCATTTAGGGCTTTGAATAGGTACCAACTTTATTTGCAACTTTGTACTACGGATACGAGATATATCCGGGTCCCACGGGGCCACTCCTACCATGTCATCTGGTAGAGCAGTTCCTTTCCTTCTGTGTGTTTCAGATCATCATTTTGGTCTCAAAGTTTTTCTAACGATATCCTTTCAAAGCTTCGAATACCTACCTACATTTTCACAAATTAGCTGAAATTTTCAAAATTCAGCTAATTCGCAGGAAATAATAAATAAAAAAATGTTGCCAAGACGACACAAAAAGTTATCTGATCTCATGTAGAGCCAAACTTCTAACTCTACCTACACGCCCTAACTCTGCAAGCCCTAACTTCACAAACTCTAAGCCTTACATATGAAAAGAGAAAACAATGAACGGTAAATACATTTTCCAACTTACGCTCATGAGGCGGTAACGAAACGGCCAAGCCACATATTTTGAGTACCTAACGTGTAGAGTTTGATGAGTCAAATACTTTTTACTTAGATTTAACAAAGATATCAAAGATCGCACCTTCTCTTGCCCATTATCTTCGAAATATCCAGTTTCTCAAGATTGTGCATGACATCTACTAAGTGCCTGTATCTGATATCACCATGTAACTGACATTATCAGCATCTTGTTATCGATTTTGCCAAACTTGTCGGAGAGTTTGAAAGGATTTTCTTATTTACTCCACAACCGCGAAACGTTCCTAGCGTCCCTATGGAACGACTAGAAGTGATATTTAATTAAACTAGGCCATAAGGTTAGATCGTGCAATATGGCCTGGAAAAAAAATAAGTGGAAGTTCGCTATTCTAGTTTATCTTGTGTTTTTGAATGTCTTTACAAAATCCTTGCCGATAGTTGATAAAACACGATCTTTTCCGACAATTGCGTCGAAAGATCTTGTTGTTGTACAAGATAACGCCTATTTACAAATCGATGAACTGGCTACTGAAAATGTATTGGAACAAACCATGTTTATCAAAGATCTTGGCACAACTGAGGCTGCAGAAGATATTACAATGAAAATAGATACAGTGGATCTACAAGAAAATGATACCACATTATTGCGAAATGACCCAATCAGACCGGGACAAATTGTGACTTTGTATTCTATTGAAATAACACCAAATGGGTTGTGGCAGACCTTTAGCGGAAGAGCAATAATAAGAGTAGAGTTACAAGCCGCCACTAGAGAAGACCCAATAATTTTCCATGCTGAGGGTCTAAACATCCAATCAGTACAATTCGGCTTACTTTCTCTAGGAAATCCGTTGCCAGCAGATTTTTTTGTTGATGAGGATCTACTGTGGATCGAACCACCGGCTTTTTCTTCGACTTACATCTTTCTTATTCATTATACTGGACCGCTTCGTAACGATGGCAGTGGTCTTTACCAGGGATCCTATGGTGACACGTAATTATCTTGTTTAAACAAATTTCTTTGTTAATTAGGTATCTTATTTTTAGGGTTCCGATCCTTGAAAGGAAAAAAAGGAACCTTTATAGGATCACTTCGTTGTCCATCCGTTTGTCCGTCCGTCCGTCCGTCCATCCTTTTATATCAAGAACGCGTAAACGTTTCAAGCTGAAATTTATATCAATTGCTCACATGCTAACTCGCGGCTTTACCCGCATGAAGAAGTGGCCAGAGATCTATAAAATGCGAAATAATTACCACCTGCTACCTGATTGTGCATTATGTTGCTGCACCTGCGTTTCACTTATAATGATCATTTATTAGTTTAGCCCAAATCAAATAAAGCGAACGTCTACCTACCTAGAATAATAAATTTTCAGTGTTTGGTTAGTTATGTGCAGTAGTGTAATTTGTCTATGTAAAGTGCGCACTGACAACTACGAATGTTCTGTACTCAGATAAACCTCAGTGGTTTAAGAGTACTTTTTATGAAATCATATATGTTATTTATGATACAAACAAAAAATAAAAAAATAATTAAAAAAACGTCTGTAGTCGCAAATAGCTGTGAAAAAATCAACCTTCTAGTCTAGGTCAATGCAGTCGACCGTTACGACCGTTTATGCTGTAAAATTGTTGGATTTTCATAGTAATCGCATTGGACCCAAAACCAATAGGGTACTTCCCGTTGGCCTACAATCATTATATTTGGCACAAAGCAAGGTCTTATAGCACAAGTAAAGGGAAAAATCTGAAAACTGCAAATCTCTGTCTTTCTGCAAAAATATGTTACTTGGTTTACATGGATGACATCATACTTATTTTTTCATGTAGAAACCTAATTACACCAGTTACAAGGTAACAATCTCCAAGTGTGATTGGAACCCTTGGTCCACGAATCCTGCTCGCACTTGACCGTTTATTTTTTTGAAAAATCTGTATGTTCATTCTTCATTAACCAAAACTTACTCGATTTTTATTGTTTTGGGATACTAAAGGACTACATTTATTTGTTTACAGTTCATACATAGCTATGAACCTGCACCCGACAAATGCTCGGAGGGTGTTCCCGTCCATGGACGAACCATCGCAGGAGTCAACGATTTCCTTCACCATTGTCAATATGGAACACAATTTTATCTCTGGAAACTCTATCATAGAGTCTACGGACAAGTAAGTTGGCTGATACTATTTTGTATTCAAAATTACCAATTTACAAAACCTGAGTGATAAAAATCTTATTACATGATTAACAGTATATCCTTAATGGGAAAGTTCTAGATCTCGAATAAATTTAATAAAATATTGTATTAATTGCACAAGAGCCTGTGTGAAATAAACATATTTCATATTTATTTATATAAGTATGCACTAGTTTATGTAGTCTATTGATTTGTAAGTAATAATTATATGTATTGTACACATGGGTCTACTCCTGCTCAGCAATCCACCTATCTCATCCCTATTTCGTTTGCTGGAAGAGATCTCTTATTAGAGATAAGCTCGCCTTTGTACACGTTTTCTATGTTTTTTACTGTCCTATGTAACTGTTTGTGTGCAATAAAGAAATTATGAATGATGATTCCTGATTAGGTAACAACATTTTTGTTATTCAATTTCATAGTTTCACCTCTGTTTCATGTAATTTCTTCTCATTTTCAGCAATCAGATCGAATTCACAGCTCTTCAAGGTCCTCCTCATCGCTGGGGATTTGTCGCCCACAACTTCGTCAACATCGGCATCTACCCGCTTATCAACGCTCGTCTCTACGTCCGCGCTGGTATTCAGAGCCAAGACCAAGTGACTTCCACCATCATCAATGCAATATTCCCGCGATTCGAAGAGTGGACAAATAGAGAGTACTCCGAAATACATCAAGGGCAGAATGAAATATTGGATATTTTTGCAATGCCTGATATCGTGAAGGAATGGCATGCGCTATCGACTATATGTATTTGGTAAGTTTATGTATGCATGCATTTGGATTATTTCCCTTTTTAAACTTCGACATCAACCCGATATCCTTCCCCGCCTCTTCACTTTTAGCGCCAATTTACACAGTTTAAAGTTTTTAGGTTACAGTATAAAGTCACTTTCGGAGTATTTAAGTGAAAACGATGTGTCGTAAATTACTTTTTTTAGGGAACCATACATCTTGATGTCGATACAACACGGGGTGACGCACAGGAAGACTGCTATCATAGAAATATCGAAAGCCATATCAAACCAATGGTTCGGTTATGTTATCTACCCAGAGAACTGGCGGTATCAGTGGATCAACACTGGGCTTGCGACTCACTCCGCATTTGAGATGGCGAAAGCGGTATGTTGTATCGAGATTGTTATCTATATCTGAAACGTATAATCTTACTTTTGCGCCTAAGTAATCTCATATACACGTTTGGTTGTCACAGAAAAAGGAATGAGGAAATTATGAGTATGCCACTAGATATAAGTTTTTAAAAGCTGGATACATTTATGCAACTGGAGTGATATACCAGTAGGAACATGAAATCCTTTTCTTTCAACCTCAAGTTATTGGGTTCAAATCATTATTACTCTTATTGGGTCTATAATTTGATAATTGCTATTTATAAAACCTGTAAAATTGTGTTCCTAACAGTTCCAAGGAGACGCTTTCGAAGGCGACAACACAGTCATCGACATAAACACTGTTTTCGTATCAGAAATAATTCAAGAGAGCATGTTCCGCGATGGGTATTCCAACTCCCGTCCTCTAGAACCTTCTGATGACCTCTTTGATCAGGAACCTATCAGGGATCACGTCAATGGCATAATTAAGTACAAGGCTCCGGCAATCATGCATATGCTGAAACAGACGTTGGGTCAGACCGTTGCCGATCCTAATGTGGATTACGTACAGGCGGCTGCTAGGGCTTTGTTAAATGTCAGGTACGTTAATTTGGTTGTTTGCTAAGTTTTCATAATGTCTATTATGTCAAGCCACCCTTGATGGGACCGCTGGATAAATATTCAACTGATTGTTTTTGTTTGGTAGCGCAGAAAAAAATTATTGCATTAACTGAATATATCAGAACATCACAAGTACGACATACAGGTACATTAATCAGTTATTTTTGTGGTTAAACATCAACAGGAGTCTCCAAACGTTCAACTCCTTGAACTTCTACGATGCAGTCAACAGCGAGTGGATCGGAGCTTTCAACCCGTTTATCGAAGACCTGCCATTATTCATGGAGCCATGGGTCGAGAGCGCCAACTACCCAGTTGTGAATGTACAGACAAGAATAAATAGTATTGGATTGACTCAGGTAAAACAAATAAATAAATAAGGGGGGAGGGGGGAAGGGGGGTTGTGAGGGTGATTTGTGTATGCTTAGCCCTACGACAAGGTAATCTTGGGATCGGATACGGGACCACTAAGCAGCATAATATGTGTGTTCAAACTCACGTTTTCACCTTATTGGATAAGAGGTAAATTGGGGAGGCGTATGCCAAAAAGCGGACAAATATGCTGAAAACACTCCCTGTGTTTAAAAAGCTACAACTTCAAAATTATTTACAGGAAACCTTCAGCTACACAAACGTAGCACACGTGACGTTCGATATTCCCATCACCTACACCTCGAGAGTCAACCCAGACTTCAATGATTTGACGCCGCGCTCCATACTCGGGGCTTCTGATTCTATTCCTATTACTTTGGGTGAAGATGACTGGTTCCTCCTGAATATCCAGGGTCAAGGTAAATTAAATAAAAGGGTTTTAGATGATCATCTGTACTTAGATTTATTTTGCTATATGATTTAAGATAAAAATATAGCAGAACTGTCATTACGTCCCACCTTTTCATAAAGAGAGGCAAAGGTTACGCGTTTGCTCATAAATGATCAAAATGGCATTTTGTAAACGTGAAAAGAAACAATTTTGGAATTTAAGTTTCCATTGAATCGCGAGAATCTGATAGAATTGTGTCCATTGTGTCCACGGAACTAAACTTTTAAAGTTTAGGTAGTGCAACTCAGGAATAGAAAGTAAGATCTGAATTATGCGTATTTGTGATGTGAAGGTTATGAAACGAAATAATCTTTCTGATCGATGTCCTCCACAATTGTTACAAAGATTATAATTTCAGGTTACTACCGTGTTAACTACGATGAAGTTATGTGGGAGCGAATCATCTTAGCCTTGGAAGATAAGGATCAACGCGCAGAAATTCATCCCCTCAATCGTGCTACTGTAAGTCACCAAATGCCACAAACTTGATTGGCCGTAAGAATAACTAACTGTGTTTTTAATGTCAAAAGATGTCCTTTATACTCAAACTTAATCTCAAATCAGTATAATAATGCAGCGCCACGGCATCATTTTTTGGCCATTTACAATCTGATCTGCTTGTGATAATTTTTTACATCACAGCTAGGTAGTTACTAATTAAATGAATCAAGAATACCTACGATCACCTTTATCTCCAGCTTGTAGACGATGCGTTGAACCTGGCTCGAGCTGGCCGCCTCGACTACGACATAGCCTTCCGTGTAGTTCTGACTATGCTGCATGAGTTGGAGTATCCTGTGTGGAAGGCATACGTGAGGAACATGGACTGGATAAGGAAACGCCTCGTTGCTATGGTCGACGATGAAGAGGCCGAACTGGATCGAGACATATATTTGGTAAGTACTACAAAAACAAAGGTCACGTCATAAATGTCACGCCTTTTCCCACATGAGGTCGTAAAAGCACAATTGCGCCCACGTTCAGTTCATGTGTGTGGGTGAACCGTCGTCACAGATTCACATGATATCATCAGTAGTTGATAAGTAGATAAAAATATTTTGCATGAGTAACGAGATGTGGCGTGTTATGTGCTGAGATAAGAATTCAGATGAATGTCATCGGAGTTTTCATTATCCTGAGAAGTAATATGATCGATATCATCTGACAGTATCCTGTTTTGATAGGTGATTCATTTATTTACCAGCTTGAGCTTGTGTCGTGGGTATACAAGGGCATCGGTATGTTTTCCATTTTTATTTGTAATCCATTATTAAAGCACTAAATAAAAGACTATCTTTATGTTTTTGATGATATCTTTTCTTATAGCGAATGGTACGAAGGACCATTGATTCAGTGGAAGACGAAATCGGCTTCTACCCGGACCCTCTCATCATCGAAGACGCCATGACTTCCATGACCCGAGGGCTGGTTATGGAACACGCGTGTAAAGCGAACTATGCGCCATGTATAGCTGCTGCTGTAGACTGGTTTTACGATCCTGATTCTAATGAGCCTGTGGTGTAAGTTTTTTTTTAACCCAAAAATAAATGAATGACGTTAACCCTTCCGCGTAAAGACAAATCCCAAGCAAACGTTGACAGTATAGGTACCAAGATGTCAATTAATGTCTATTGCAAAATTGATTTCCCCTAATTTTAATATTAGGTCGGGTAAAGTTTCTTCGTATTTTGTATGAAGACCGTAACGGGTCGAACAAAAAGATGCATTTTGACTTAAAATTTTCCGGAAAGAAGACGCTTAAACCAACTTTGTGCTACTTTTACTGACACTGTATTAGGTTCATAAACATCATTCCTTTATATTTTATCGTAAGTTGAGAAAAATTCCAAGCGCTCATGCAAGTACCTAAAACTTGAAATTAACAAATTGAGCGTATTTTTAATGGATATTGTAGTAGGTAATGAAAAATATATCATGATTATCGAGTAATTTGATTACCCACTGGGTTTAATAGAGTTTAAAAGCTCGACGAGATTGGTCTTTACAAGACTTGAACAATAATATCGGATTTCATCATTAATTTCGTAATTTCGTCGTACAATCTAAATATTTGAGCTCAGAGAGCTTTTCAGCTTCGCTCTTGAGAACAATCGATACTCTATTGCTATTCGTGATTCATAAACATACTTGGGCCCTTGTTTTCTATGCCCTTGCGTCGCAGTCGCGTTGTCGTCAAGTTGCTCCAAGTCCTCAGAAGGCCTCTATCCTCCCGCAAAATTGGTATTTCCAATTTTGCGCATGCGGTTAACGTGGAAGAATCTGGCGCCCTGGGAAAAGGCTTGACGTTGTTTAACTGTCATCCCAACAGGAACCAAGACATTCCCCACGACATAAGGCCCGCAGTTTTCTGCACGATGATGCGGGAAGGTGACGTCACAGCACGGGATGCGCTGTGGGAGCGATTCGACGAAGAAACGTCTCATTACGAGCGACTGGTTATTGTGAAAGCCATGGCCTGTTCCAGCGACCAGAATTACTTGACTAGGTAAGTTAAATCAAGACAGTAACTCTTCAATGGCGCCTCCTCGCAAAAGCTCAAGGTTGAAGTTGTTACATTTTTTATTTACCGCCCTAGATACTAGTTTTAATGGGCCTATTAGACTACGCTGTCGGCAAGGCCCTGTCTGACTCACTGTCTCTTTCTAGTCGTTCCATATGAGTGAGACGTCCATACAAATCGTGCCCTGCCGACAGCGTAATGTAATAAGCTCTTATGCCTAGTTAATACCTGGGTCAATCAACTTTTTCTGTCCGCATCTTGAAATTTATGTTTTTTAATTTTTTGGGTTTTTAATTCAATTAAATTATTTTATATAATAGATTTATTTAATGTTTATTACGATTCTACAAAGGGCTTAGCTCTATATTTGGGATATTTAAAGGTATAGTGAAAAATTCCAACAAACATTTTAATTTTGTCCCCTGGAATTAAAATGTTTTTTCTTAAATAAATTGATATTAAATTGAACCCTATTTTTGAGTTCATTTAAATGAGCAGTTTAATATTTATACTTTATACTTTATACTTTATTGCACAGAAAACATAATACAGACACTTAATATTAGAAAAAACATGTACAAAGGCGAGCTTATCTCTAATATTTTGTACGTATTTGAATGAAATTACTGCTATTTTAAGTTATATTTCTGTTTATATTTGTCCCCAAGACAACCTTTGTCATTTTCGAAACGAAACTATTAATTAAAACAACAAATAGTAACAATTATTTGGCAAACGTACTCATCTTTAAAAGTTCAGCGGTCTAATCTATAATTTAAGAAAAAAATCAGGGAAACAGTAAAAAGTCGTTGGAAAAAAGTTGATTGACTCACCTACACTATTTGTTTTTCTGTTTTCGTTATATTTGACTAGGTATAAATATTTAAATGTGTGTTGCTTTTAAAGAGTTTATACCAATATTTTTAGTATTATTAGTTTATTTACATACATACTTTGATATTGTCAGCTTCCTCAATGAGGCTATAAGCGGCGGAGGTCGCCTGGGAGTGGAGGAAAGGTTCCAATTCTTCATCGCCATGATTGAGAGCAGTGTCGCCAACGCTGACCTGGCGCTAAGGTACATCAGAATCAACACCAGGGGCATCCGGAATATGTAAGTTCATCAATTCAACTAAACTTTCAATTTGTGATGAGGTTAAAAAATAATTTTGTGACAGATGATCAGCCTCGTATAATTTATTTATTGGGATGTAAAATAGTAATGTAAGCACCTCAGATAGTGGCAAGGAACGGCTTCATTACCAATCATCACCATTATCATCATGGTCTATAATTTTTTTAAATGTTTTATTTATAACATTTGCATTCTGCATTGATGCGTCTTTGGATGGCTGAGATTCCAAAACTATGCTTCCGACTTTAGCCTGATCAGGGTATATATACGGTCATGCAATAACTTCATTGTTTGTCTGTAGGTTCGGCGGGTCCGATAAACTGGAAGAAATAATCACGACGTTGGCTGAAAATGTGGTTGACGAATTCATGACAGAAAATGTAAGTATCTTTTTATTACAACTTTTGTGTATCAGAAAGTTAAAGATAGGGACTAAAGAGCGAATATACACAACAGTAAACACGTTCAATATTGACAACTTTTGAAAAAAACATTCAACTATAGTTTTGTTAGCTCATTGCATGTATTTCTGGTTTCTAACTAAAGGGTTTCCATACAAGATACTTGATGCTTCTTGTACAGTCAAGTTCATTAATATATGAGCAAAACCAAGGCTTCAAATTTGGAATGGTACATAAATATCTGAGCAGATTCACATAAGTTTATTGATGAATCTGCTACGATATTTATGTACCCTTCCATGTTCATTTATATATGAAGCCTTGGTTTTGCTCATATATTAATGAACTCGACTGGTCGATGGAACGACATCTTTCCTGTATGAGTCAGACTCGCACTTTATGTTTTTGTCGTGAATGTAGCTTTTTAAGCATTAACTGTAATCTTCGCGTGTTAACTGCAGTATCTAAGTAGATACTCATGAGGGTTTTCTTACAGTTGGACATCTGGATAAACTCTATGAACAGCGACATCGACGACTCCCTAGAGGTAGCACTGAGGAATGCGGCTATAGCCGCTGAGAATATGATCTGGAACCGGGTCCACATGGAGTTTGTCTACGACTGGATAGACGAGAACGACGCCCATACAGTAGCGATCTCATTTGCTCTGATGGTGGTCTGTTGTATACTAAATGTTTTTAATCAGTAATCAGTCAGGGTGCACGGTAGTGCTCCGCCAAGTCAAGCTGAGGTTGAGGCTATGCCCTTTTTATATGCAAGCTTATTTTTAATGGTATCAATTAACTTATCAGTGACAGGTCGGAAAAGTAAGCGATTTAAAATTCAATGATCGAAACGTCAAATAATCGTAGATAGAACAAAAGAACTGGGTCCTTTCGTATATTTGGCGAGCTAGTAGCTATTATATAGGGACTTTATGAAACAGGCTCTTAGCCTCTCGAGTCAACTTTAACATCACATATTTATTATGGAATTTAAAGGTTTAGTATTTGCGCGGAATTTCCAAGTTGACTGTTATCGTGAGAGATAGTGACAGATCAATTCGCTTACTTTACCTTAGACAATTTTAGTTTCTTAAGATTAAGCAGATAGCCTGTGCCTGTATCTGTTGCACATGTCATCCATCGTATGTAATCGAAGGCTACCTACGCAGTACAGTACAACCCAGTCTGCAGACTTTGGCAGTGAAGTGACCCATCTTGAAAATGTCGACTTGGAATTGGAGCCTTACAAAGGTCACTTTAGTTTGATACGAAACAACTTAAAAATGTAGCAAAATAGACATAAGTTACGATCGAAATCAAGTCTAGCTAGCAGAACACTCTGGAGAACTCAGCATTATCTTGGAGATAATGGTTGAAGTTTGTCCTAGTTTTGTTGTGATATCACTTTTTGTTACTGGAAATGTAGTAACGAGACTGTGTGAAAATGATTTCGTTAGAAATAAGTAACGAAGGTTTATCTTTTAGTAACTAGAATTAAGTTTCTTCTAAGTAAGCCTAAAAACCACTTATTATTGGATTTACAAGTAGTTGAAACAACCTGAATTTAAAGTTTTTCTTGTCGTTAGGCACGTTCAATTGTTAGATTTAGATTCATTAGGTAGAATATACATTAAATATAAAATTGCACAAAGAGTTTACGTAAATATTTAATTACAATATAAGTAACGTTTAATATAGGTAGTTAATTTAAATTTAAATAAGTTATTTTTATAATATAAATAATTAAGAGTTTATCATTAATTTAGCTGAGTAGATTTTTTACTGCATTTTCACTCAAAGTCGTTGTTAATTAATATCTGTTAAATTAATTAATTTAATCATTTGGGTATTAAACTGTAGAATAATTTAGTTATAAAATAAATATAATAGGTACTTAATAGTTTAAAATCTATATGTGAAGCAAACGCGTCCTCTTGCTTCACTTATAGATATCATAGAATAAAATTGCTATTTAATCTAATTATTATTATTAAAAATAAGACAACTAATTTATTAAGATAAATTATTATAATACGTTAACATACTTATATTTTGTAATTCATTAAGTGCGATATGTACATATTTCACTTAGCATAACTTATTACATATTAATTAAATAAATTAGGGTTTAAAAATACAGATAATTTTTATTTAACTAGTGTTCTAAAAAAACATTGTTTTCTAGAGTTTTATCCGTGTAAACTAATAGACGCTAGAGCTTTTATGACTAGAACATTTTTAATTATGAATCTAAGACAAAAATCTCATCCATCCTCATCATCAATCTACTCGAGATGATAGAGAGAAATTGTCGTAGTGAAATTTTTGAAAACAGAAAAATTACACCAAACTTTTTTCAAAGTACATTGGCAAACGCAAAATCCAGCATCTATCTCCTGTCATGCAGATTGAAAATTCTATGAAATGCACTAAAACACAAAAGGTCAGTTGAATAAGCCCTATTTTGACAGTTTAATATTAAAGATGACATTTTAAATCCAAAACTTATGTTTTGGATATAAAATGACAGATGGATCTGTCACACAGAGCTTATCCGGATGTTGTGAATCTCGCCATAAGTCCTTAAATAACCGGCCAAGTGCGAGTCGGACTCGCGCACGAAGGGTTCCGTAACATTATCTATAAAAAACCGCAAAAAATATTGTATGGGAGCCCCCCTAAATATTAATTTCATTTTTAATTTAATTATTTATTTTTTAAGTAAATAATATACTCAATATATTGTGAACATTTTAAGCGTCTACCTGCTACCATTATCAATATCGAGCAAAAATGAGCAAAAAAATCACGTTTGTTGTATGGGAGCCCCCCTTAATATTAAATTTCTTTAGATTTTTAGTATTTGTTGTTATAGCGGCAACAGAAATACATCATGTGTGAAAATTTCAACTGTCTAGCTACCACGGTTCATGAGATACAGCCTGGTGACAGACAGATGGACGGACGGACGGACGGACGGACGGACAGACAGCGAAGTCTCAGTAATAGGGTCCCGTTTGGCACCCTTCGGGTACGGAACCCTAAAAAACATAATTTATGTCCAAATGAACCAAACCAGTAAACTCGTAATTAAAATCAGCAAAGAAGTTTTGTGTATTGTTGAACACGAAAGCGTGGTAGTAGCGAAGTGTGGTTTGTTCTGAAAAAAATAAACACGGACTTTACTTGAGGTATGTAGTAGGTCCTGTACACTCTGGTAATTTTCTGCGTGTCCTTTGATCCCGCCACCCCTTATTTGAAAAACTGCCGACACTCGATCAAAGAAAGCCGCCACCCAAATGACACAAACATAATGAATGCAGTATAAGTGTTACTTCAATTCAATTAAATTCACAATTATTTTTAGCACACAATAATTTATACATTTACATTAATAGAAAGCACATGTACAAAGGCGAGCTTATCTCTAAAAAGAGATTTTTCACTGTACTTCGTCTGTAGTATCTATAGATACTAGATCATCCAATGGACGAAATGACAGCTCGTTTGTTCAATTTTTTCATACCCGCGCGAGATAAAGTTCAAAGTTTATAAAAAACAGAACAAAAGTCCGTGGTCTTTTGTGGACGTTGGACGTTTGAGTTGATGTACTTTCAGTCACAAGAGAGTTTCTGCGTGGCCTGCATCGCCTGTTAGGCAGCATACGCCCAGATTAAAGACTTGACATTGACAAGCGCCCTGCCATCGCACCGCTTCCCACCCGCCGGGGCACCGCCGGGGCGAGGGCCAAAATCTTTTGGAGAGTACTGTAGCATGTCATTACATAACGTCACTATGCCGCCTTTGCATATAGTTCCCCCCCTAAAATGGTCACGTATCCACGTACGTTATCCTGATAGATAAAAGTTACCCTTTATTTTTGCTAAGTTTTCCATATATTTGAATATAGTTTTATTGAACTAATAGTAGAATAGGGTTTTGTAACAAAAATGTCGGTGTGACAGTGGCGATCGTCCATTGTAACTATTTGTAGCAGAAGCATACGAAAACCGCCATTTTTTTGTTTGCTTCGCGCTGTTGTCTGAACATTTCCAGGGCATTACACCCCAGGATTGGGCCCCTGTTTTCAAGTCAACGCATGGTCAACGCTCCTACAATATTTTTAATGTATACTTACCACTGCAGTAGTACGTGTACTCGTAGATTCCACTAAAGGCATTGGACGAAGTATTTCGTTAGGTAATTTGTAGAAGAATCTGACTTCCTCTTTCCTGGAACAAAAATAAAGCAATTTACGACGTATCATCATCATTTCATCTTGTCATCCCTAAATAGGGGTGTTATTGCGCACAAAACCTACAGATTACATTTTGATGTTGAGGCAATTTAGAGGTACCTACATACATATTATACTTATGATTTACATATTATGCACCTGTAGATGAAACATACACATGAATATTCATGGCCACTTAAATGTTAATTATAGGTACTATAAATAACTCGTGTTATAATTCATAACACGAGATCAAGAGCTTATTACATTACGCTGTCGGCAGGACACGATTTGTATAGACGTCTCACTCGTGATAGAACGACTAGAAAGAGACAGTGAGTCAGACAGGGCCCTGCCGAAAGCGTAGTCTAATAGGCCCATAAAGGATACACACACAAAAGGAAGACTAATTCGTAATAATTCAAAATAAAAACTATGTATACTAACGCCAATCGTTCCGCCGACATAAAGTCTTCTCTTTCAAATCTGTTCTGTCGCTTGATTCCCTCGTAGCCGTAGCTCTGGTTCAGCAGGGTGTAGTAACATATCTCACGGAGATCGGGGTCGTATCTAAAGAGGAAAATTCTGGTTGGGTAGATATTCAATAAAGGCTTGGGCACTTTGGCAGTTGATAGGCAGGCTGATAGCTGGGCAGCATCAAATACATAATTGAAACAAAAAGTAAACTTTAGAAAAAACCGACTTCCACAAACCCTATTTGATTAGATTGAGTTTAATACTAACTGTAACCCCTTATCCCCCCCCCCCCCTTGGGGAATTAATTTTGTCAAATCCTATATCAGTGCTACCCCACGCGACTAAGGAACCCCTGTACAAAGTTTCATGGCTCTAGGTCTACCGGTTTAGGCTATGCGTTGCCTGCCCGTCAGCCACGCATTGTATTTGTACCAGTATTGAGCAGATCTGGTGGCCATATGTGGTCTTCATCAGCAGTTCCGCATCACAATATTATGCTTACCATGTGCATTTGCACGAGTTATTATGAAAAACACAAAAATCACTATAGGTCTGCCTATAATATTTGAAGAGTTCCCTCGATTTCTCCAGGATCCCATCATCAGATCCTGACCTGGTGTCAATGGGACCACCCTTGAGGTATTACCTATACGCCGAAAAAAGATTTGTTCAAATCGGTTCATAATTGGCGGAGTTATCGCGTAGATAACAAACATAGAAAAAAAAAACATACGGGTCGAATTGAGAACCTCCTCCTTTTTTTGAAGTCGGTTGAAAATGAAGCATATCGGCGCGGATCGTGGGCATGCGCTGTTATGTCATTGTTGTGGCGGCCATTGACAATAAATTTATGTCATTTGACAATATTGGCAATCGCCCCGCAACCACAGCGCTTGCGATCAGACGGTGATGTGCCTATAGGTGTAGATGAACGGCGGTAGTTAGGATAAGAAAGTCATTCTGGGTTTTGAATCTATCTTGATATTTTTTTTTGAAGTTCCGCCTCAGACAGAACCGAGAACTACCGAGTCCTTATAACTGTACTTACAACCTCTGCAACAGTTTCGACAGTTCTTGCTCTGTCTCGGGTAGAGTCGGTTTTTTCGTTCAAGTACCTACCGATAAAATTTGTATGCCCAGAGAGAGACTATATATCCAATTGACTGCACCTGCGGGGGAATGCGGCTCGAGTTGTATTCAAGGTATGCAACCTAATGTACGATGACGGGCCGCCAGACAGTTTCGCAGCGGCTGACCAATCACAGCTATCTTACCTCGTCCCCCGCCGCCCGTAAATTGGTGAGTTGTGTTTCAAAGGAAAAAGTATCTATGCGCTCTCCACTGGGTAAGTGCTCCCTGCTTATGCCCTATTCAAGAAGTACACGTCATTATATTCTGTATCGGGTTGAATGAAGCTTAGGTATCGGGACATTCGGGACCCCTTAAAACAGGCGTTTAGACTAACCTGCTCTGATAAATCTGACTGATAGATGACTGCAGGTCTCTCAAACAAGGCCAATGACCAATCGAGCAGGCGAACGCGGTAATTCGAGCTCTGAACAGCCGGCTGCGGTCGTCCCGGGCGATGTTGGATGTCCGTCTGTATGTTGACGACACCATATCTCGCATGAGACTCTGAAAAAAAAAATGGGATAAAGACGACACACCACCGGTGCCTTTGCTACTCTAAGTCTAGGAAAGTAAAACAGTAGTTCCTTACATCTGTGCTATAAGGGCCAGCAGTACGAAAGCGGAATAAGATTGAACCCTAGGAAGCTTTGACAACTCAATACTTTATATGGAGTTGTCAAAGTTAACTTGGGATAAGTCTTATTCCGCTTTCGTACTGCTGGCCCTAAAGAAATTGCTTTGTGTCACATTTTGTGATTACTTATAGTTCAACGGGAAGTAAGTACCCCTCATACGTTTTGTTTGAAGTATCAAGAAAATTCAGTAAAATTCTGACATTAACGCTGTACCTATGTATACTTTGTTTGATGCGTTAATCTGTATTCTGTACTTATAAGTTGGATTTTTTTACAACTTGGTCTTTCTTGACAGACTTAAAGTAACGTGTCATTCAAGTTAATGTAAAAACCCTTTCACGTAAAAACTCAAGCGTGGGGTACCTTGTTTACGGAAAATATTTTCATGTCATTGATGTGATTTCAGGGGGCATAAGTAGTAATACACACTTTAAAACTATCTAAAACATATTGTGGTGGTGGTTAATATCATGCTGAAACCAGTTTCAAGCACCTTTGACTGAAACCAGCTACTTCACTTTAAATCCACTAAAAATAACCGAACCTACATCTACTTACCTTCCATTCGTTATACAGCTGCTTCGTCATAGCCCGTTGCGCGCCCTCTATCTTCAGGAGATCGAACCCGCTTATAGCTGAGTCCCAAACTACAAAGCTGTTCTCAGTCTCCAGGCAAGAGACTATCTTTGTGGCTAGTTCGTGGTCTATATCGCCCGACATGTAGAGGGCGAAGGCATCGTTTATAATCTGGAAGTTAGGATAATAGTGATTTGTTATTTGCGGGTAGCGGATTTAAATCGAATGGCGGGTATTACTTTTTGAAGGTCTGAAAACTTCAATTTTATAGATACATCTGTCATTTCATTTTACATAAAATATTTTATGATTTATCTTTTCAATAATGTATGGAGTTATCAAAGTTTACTCGAATTTAATTTTAACTCGCGTTCGAAATCGTCTCACTAAATTGCCAAGGTTTATCTTATCTAGAGTCAACTTTGACATTCTATAGATAAGACTTTTCGAATACAAAAATGTGCGAAAATATTTTTGTCTATTTTTCGGTCCTCACAATTATTTGTGTCGATATGTCGGCGGTAATACTCCATAGAGGCGGATCGAACGTAAAACTTGTTCAAATAAAGAAAGAGCCTGGCAATGGCAGCTCTACTATTTGCATCTCGCTAAGATTTTATACTTATAGCTCAAAAGTATATCTACCTCTACCATCGCCGCCGCCATAGCCAAGCCTTTTCTTAAATTGATCGAGTTAATATGACCAGACCCTGATGATTAGTAGATGTAGACGATAATTAGCTAAAGAAATCAATGTTTTAAAAGTGTAGTCATTTGCAACATTGTTGAATATGGAACCTTACCTGAGCTCTGTTTAGATCATCGATCTTGTTGCGATCATTACTGTTCAGTGTTTTGATAATTTTGTTCCAACTTTCTGTATCGTAATTCACCCTGTAGTAACCTTTAAAAAACAAAAGAATGCATGCATGATGAAATAATTTCTAATTGTGCTGTAGCGATGGGCTTGACCATAAAGAAGAAATTAATATTATAACACTCTAAACGTAAGCGCAACAGTGTTCCCGTAATTAATTTTGTGATGCTTTTGTTTATTACGAGTATAAATAAGCCTAGAAAGAATATCGACAACGATCGTTCTCTACGTCCGATGCACAATATTTCTTCCAAACTTCTGTACAGTAGATTTCATTTGTTTCATGAATCATGCATGAGTAAATTGCACATACGTAGGAGTGGGAAGCTTCATTGGACCAAAATAGTAACTGGTACTGTCACGCTAATTTACAGGCCTTGGCTCGACAATCGAGACTTGTTGTGTGCATTTCCGTAGGTAACAGGTTAACAACACTTCCTGCGATTCCGAAGGCAACACGAACTATACTAACTAAACTAATTAAAATGGTGTATTTATTTGAAAATGGAATCTGTGGCCACCGCGCAAGAGCTGTCGGATTTGAAGGTTGTCAGTTTAGTGCATTTAGTTCCTCTAGTTTAGTGGTTTTGACACCTCAAGAATAAACCACACTATCAACTACAAAATATATTGAAAATGTAAAAGGTAATGTAACTAATTGGATCGCGCCCAGACTCGTCGGTCGGTACTTATTACCTTACCTTAGGCTTATAGAATTTTAAGGTAGCATTCACAGTCAGTATCCCTGAAATAATTGAACTATTCCGACACAATCTGACAGAGAAATTGTAATAAACATGACGAAAGAAGTTACCAGAAGCATTCCTATTGAGTATGATCCAGCCATCATGCAGGTTCTCTTTGAAGGTGTAGCCACTGTGGTCGATGGTAAACTTGGGTTGATAGCAGTTGTAGCACGGATCCTTGAACTCCAGGGAGTAGGAGATGGGAATGAGGTACTTGTGGTGACCTCGGCTCAGGTTGTTGAAGGTGAATTGCTTCTGTAAGGGGAACAATTTGGATTTATTGACCGTGATTATTCGATGATCTATCACAATTATGCTTAAATCGTAAATTTAGATCAAGCAACACTCAATTAACTTTTTGATGTCTTTAAATGCGTGTCTATAAAATACAGAGATCTAAAAGAGTGATATGCGCCAGTTCAGTAGTTATTATTATTATTATTTACAATAGCTCTTCTGAGGAACGTATAGCTTTAGGTACATATCACAGACTTCAATTGTCTGTGGTACATATTTAGTTTTGTCATGATTTAGATAAACACTCTGCATTACCTGTTCTAAGTACAAAATATCTTGACTGCCTCGGTTCCTGTACACAATGAGCTTCACCACCGGATAGCCCGGTTGCCTGAACCAGGAGTTGAGGACATCGCCGACAGTGTAGCCCTTGAAGAAGTCACACTCCACTGTCTCATAGTGGAGGAAAAGCATGAAGTCTTTAACGGAGATGGTCTTTCCTCGGCTGTGGAGTAAGGAATATATTTTTGGTTGTATAAAGAAGGAAAAATGTTAGGAGTAATAATAATAACTTTCACGCCTTTTCCTATGCGGGGTGGCAGAGGCACAACTGTGCTCACTTTCAGCCAGTGATTCAATACTAAGAAAAATGGAAAAACCTTTAAATAATATGCAACTTCAATTTACCAAAAGTGTCGAGAGTGTGATACGAAAAACTTCATAAGGACGTTGGACGCAATTTCCGAGCAGTTTTTACCAATCAGAAGAAAATAAATATCTTTCTTTTACCTTTCCAAGAATTCAACGAATAGTTTAAATCGAAAATCATCTCGAAAGCGAAGTAATATCGAAGTGTACTTACTTCTTATTAATGAATTTCACCAAAGCGCTATGAAACTTCTCTGAACCGAGCCAATTTTCCACCATCCACAGCAAGGATGCAGTCTTCGAGCTGACCAGCTGCTGGTATCTGGTTGGGATGTCGATGGCCAGGGTCTGGTTGAGAGACTCTAGGTTGGGCGTTTCCGCTCGCCAGTCTAAGGTCATTGCCTTATTCCGCGTCTGCATGTTGTAGACGCCCTTCTCCCAGAATGAGTGACCGGACTGGAAAATATAAAGATAAACATCGTCACTTTAGAAACAACACATTGGACGTGGTAAATGGAGAATTTCACTGAACTGATAAAGTCAAATCCCATCTTTAAAGTGTATTTAAAGTGGACCGCGCTAATATGGGGTTTTTGTATCAGATTTATGTTTGGGTTACTTCAGAATGTATGAATGGAATGTTACCTCTTGATTAATTACACCAGTATGGACTAGTTCAGTTTTAGAAATATTACCCCCGAACCATTGAACCGAAATTACAAAAAAATCCTGGTCACAATACACCGAAATTACATGATATAAACATAAAACTAAAACATAATTTCAGTGATTAACAACAATTTCCTTTCTTCTGCGCATCATTAACGACCTTTTACCTCAGAAAGGAAGTAATATCCCAAATACGTAGCCAATCCTTCTTTGAACCACTGTTGCCTCCATTTTGTCTGTTGATGCTCGCCAGGGTTACCCAACCATATCCGGCTTAGCTGTTGAGATAGCAGGAACGACATCTGCTCTTTCTGGTTTATACTCGTATATTGAGGAGAGTATGATAGTTTGTGATCCCTGAAAGAAGTCACATATTTTGACAATCTTTACCATAACTTTGAATCCACAGACAGCTCTAAAATAGTCATGCTCTTATGTCCTAGAAGCTGTTAATTAAATAATTCCCGTGGGAATTTCATGACAACTCCAAGATTGTCAACTTTGTGTTGTGCATCCGGGCCTAAGGAGGGGCATCATGCGTTGTGATTATGAAAGAAGTGCTTTGATCTTAGAGAGTATGACCTTCGTCTATGAGAAGTAAAATCGTAAACCATCCGCATCGGGGTAATATTAAGGTCACGTTCTAATTTTGTATTCAAAGCATCCTTATGGTTGGGATCATAACAATGTCGATACATATATTTGGTTTCACTGCTCTACATTTTGCTTTAACATAGCATAGCATTAACCTTGACGATTGACCTTTATCTTTTAAAGTTACGATCGAATTTCACCCTCTTTTAAATCATAATATTTATATTGAATTTCCAGAATTACTCTCTTCTCATTACGACAATTATGTTACATGACCTGGGAAAAATGTTTTTTTTTTTTACATTTAAATACAATATTGGAAGATATGGCAAGATTTTGATAAAAGCAAGGGACTTCCAAAGTCATCGGACATATTTTCCTGATCATGCTGTACCTACACAGTTCTGACTGTTGCATTTTGAAATCAACGGACAGAACTATGCATTTTAAAACCCCAATGAGCCAGTTCCGTCGATCTTCCTTTAATTTGTGGGAGAAACGAGATTAAATTAACTTAACTTCAGATGCATGATGGGAGCAAACTCTTTTGCTTACTCACCCAATATTCAAAAGGTTCCAACTCCCGCTTTCGTAGGTATTTATATCAGCTGGTACTGCAACTAGATTTATTGGCCCGTACACAATAGGCCTATTCAACGTCGAATACTCGTTTATTACGTCCATAATGGCTCTTCCAGAGGTCAGGATATACTGGTATGATGGTAACGTTGAAGCTGGTGCCCAAATGACTAAGGAATCGTTGGTATGTTTTGCTCTGGCGGTCTTGCTTGCAAAGTCCGAATGGTGGAAGCCAACTTGGTAAGTTGCTACTTGAGGTGAAGGTAGGTACTCGATTACCACGTAGTTCTTCAGGCTGTAAAAATGCAATCATTTGAATGATGTCCTTATCAATTATCTCAATATCTGTTTTTTTTTTAACAAACAGGGGAAGGGTTATCATTATCACATTTTGGTTACAAAAACCATGGAGGTATCGTTATATTTTCTTTCGTTTCATTGTCGTCTAGGTTATGTTAAGTTCCGCTCATGCATTTTTATACGTTCCGCTTAATATGGACCTAGAAGCCCAAAAATTAAGACATTGATTTGAATTGAATTGCATTGTCACCATCAGTATAATAATGTGTATTGAAATAGTATAAAATAAATCTGCGGACATATTTTTAACTTATTCCTATCTTATTTGTTGATACGATCATTTCTACTCTTATACTCGCTTAATCTTATACTAGAAACCACATTCCTGGTATTAAACGTAGAAAATGTGTAGCAAAAACTAGATAAGCTAGACTAGCCGTAGTTGCGACTTTACTAATGGGATATAACTTTCTTTGTAGAATCCACAGTCACAGAAATAAATAATACATACGCTAACGAAGATTTGAGAGGGATATCTGGTTCGTAAATTACGCTTTTTAATTTCCAATATTAATTTTCTATAAGTTTCTGCCAGGGTGGACGGACGTAGCCCAGGATAGGAAATTGTGGGTGCAGCATAAGGAGGCCTTTGCCCAGCAGTGGGACACTTAACGGCTACATAAACAAAAATATAAAAAAACTATACTTCATACTTAATTGAACAAAAACAAACTTATAGAAAAATAAAAAGCCGAGCTTATCTCTAATAATAGATATCTTCTACCAGAAATGGAGTGAGTGAGCCACGTTACTCGCAGATATTTATAAAACAGATTTCCTAGCCTGCCGTTTCAAATAATCTCGTGTCACGTCTATCCGACTAATATCGTTTGCAGGTGGTTGGCTTGGACATCCTCAATATCCCCATGACACGATAATAACAAGAAATAATAGATAAAACTGAACCTTACACGGATTTCTAGAACCTAATCGACTGATCGCAAGTCATCATAAATCATCCACAAAAGCTGATGACTGCTTATATGGCTAGTAAATATTTTTCGCTTTCCCTAACACTCTTACATATCGTACTACAAGTATGTAATCACACCAGTCCCTATGCTCAGTCCTTATACGGGATGCTGTGAGTCTAGTATGGTCAGTGGGAATTGTGTCAATTACCTATAGGGACTGTCCGGCCAAATGGATTGTCCGAGTGGCATAGAGGAAACGGCATATGGTGTAGCATTGATAAATGATGATATCAAGATTTAGAAAGCTGATTCCAAGAAATAAAGCAATCGCGTATATCTTGACTTGTTGAATAAGTACAAACTCTACATGCCATTTGTCATTCTTTCAACATTACCTCGTAGTTCATTCAATTTTTTTGTATATGTTTTGTATGTAGTTGCTAAGATCGCTCTACTAGGCAAGGTATCATATCCCTAGTCAGTTGGATAAAATTATAGTTTCAAATTATGATTCCCAGACCTGTTATACTAGATTCTTTAGAATCAATATCCAATTCCAATATAAGCTTACCTCTCTCGCCGCACTTCCTCAGCTATCACAAGGGTCGTGTTACACTGGCTGTCCGTGTGAGCAGGAGGGACGTGCACTCGGAACTTGTATACAGCCTCGAATTGCGGGTTGTCGAAACAGGGGAGGAAATACTTGGCCTTGTTTGGAGAGAGTCGGGTTGTCAGCAAGAACCTAAAAGGAAAATAGAGAAGTTAGATGATGATAATAGTCAGTGCGAAGTCAGATTGACATACTTACTTGGAGGTGACTCTAAGGCATGTTGTTTAAATTTTGACACCTCTAAGTTAAATTCTGAGGAATAACTAGATTAACTATGTTCTTACACTAAACCTAAACATCTTTGATGCTGTCTGTTCTATTTTTAAATACAGTGCAATATGGTTGGCTTAGTCATACCCGTTCATCAGAGCGCACGTTTTCGTTCCAGCAGCCCTTAAGCCGTTTGCATTAAGATTCAAAGTGAAACTATAAAGATTGAATAAGATAGGTTCCACTGAACCTATTAGTCTTGTGGTTAAAAGCCCGTAACGACAATGGGATATCGACATTACGGATAATTAGATGATCAGTAACCTGAACTGAGCTTTATCAAGGCTATTTATATGATCAAATGGTGTAAATGGATTAACGCAAAATGAGAAACTGCTTATTAGGGACACCATTCTGAGCAACTTTCATTATGAACCGATTTGATCAGACTTTATTTTTCACTTCTCCATACAAATCAGCTGACACACTCAGGCCAAAATGTACTGGGAAGTGAAAAATAAAGTTGCTCTGATCAAATCGGTTTTAATATGAAAGTTGCTCAGAATGATGTCCCTAACAAAGTAGTTTCTCATTTTGCGTTAATTCATTTAGACCTTGTATTTATTGGCCGTCCAGACCACGTCCACCCGATGAAAGCTTATGAAAGGCAACCGTGCAATTTGGTTTCTCAAACCAGTTTCCATTTTTAGCGATTAATTATTTTTGGATCTTTTTGTTACTTATCAAATGTAATTTTACTATTTTATGTGTATGATAAATATAAAATGAATAGTCACGTAACCTCAAACGTCGGTAAGAATGCACATGCAGATAAAGCTCTAGATTATTTATTTGTCAATACTATACTTAGCAAAATCCTTCTAGTCTACATATTTGGAATTCACATGGCCACTTAGAACTTAATTCCGATAATCAAAGTAAACCTATGATCGTAAAGTGATGAATAAGGATACTAGATGACCTTTAGCCTCCCACGTGTCTTGGGGAACCATAAATGGCATGACAACTATGATGTGGACAATAGAAACCATACAGTGTTCCCGATTGCAGTAGTGTATAGGCCACATTCTGCGGGAATCGCCCGTGGTGCGGGCTCTGCTACTGTTTAACAGAATAACAGACAGAACGGATGTGGATTAATTTGCTGTTCTCTGACGGAGTTCACAAAGGCGGCCAGTTTTTGCGTCTGTTATTGATAGCGATACTATCTAATAATTTATATTTGAAATGTATGTTTTCGAATTATTATGGAATTATTGGTGTATTATTTATTAAGTTATTGGAATTCTTATTATTAATTTTATAATATTTGGAATTTTTAATTATTGTATTGTAAATTATTTGATATTAATGTTTTAAAATGTGTGTGTTTTGTCGATTTGGCCTGTCTGTAACGGCACAATTACCGATTCGAAATTAATAAATAAATGACATGCGAGCCCACGAATTCGTCTACCAGTTAAAGCGGTGTCTGCACCCAAAATCGGTCGAACCACATCATCACAATAGTGTCAATAGTATGGAACATGTATAATATTTCTTGGGAAACTCGAGCGTGCTGCGCCCTGTGTGGTTAGGCCCGTGCAAGCAAGGTCACTATGGCTCAGATGTACAATGTCATATCAATTGTTAACTAACGCCTGTGACTAACGCTCAAAGTTACTGTCACTGTTAAGTCACTGTCATTCGTGCAAGCAAATCAACTGGCCAATTTGATGTTGAGGCAACTTCTTACTAGAAAATAACTTTAAACATTGCATCGGTAAATGAATCATAAAATTTAAATGGGCGTGTGTATTTGTCATATATTACTAAAAATGCACGCTAATTATAGTAAATTTTACATTCTGGTATTATTCAATGAACGTAGATTAAAATTCCTAATTAACGCAGACCACACAAATATACATTGTTATACATATTCATACAGGAATATAATTACCGATGATATGATTTATTGAATATCTGGGAAAAGGCTGACATATGTAAAGAATACTCCAATTAAAGGACAAAACCTGAACTAATAATATACAGCTGATTTAATAAGACCTCACATGGCAACAACAGCGTATAAATTAACATAATTAAAACACATCTGGCATTGCATTGTGATAACAAGAACTGTTGAGCGCGATGTCTAGACTGCCTACTTTGGGCATTACTTTACTGATGATAATAATTGAATAATAATGCACAAAATCTAAATCAATATTTGGTGAAGATATTAAAAAAAACGTCCAAGTAACACAACTTTATGAAACGAATATCCGGTATAAAGACATTCAAGAGCTCATCGAAGGAAGCTTGTCTTTGGGTGGGATGCATCACCAACAAAATTTAAAGAATGTTCGAAATCAATCATGATAGCTGTCATAGGGCTGACAATATATCAATCGATCAGGGACAGAGTGTTAATATAATTTTAAGGGGCACTTGAATTGAGCAGGAGTCTGTATTTTTGGCCATAGGGCTATTTAATAGTACTCATTAAATTTATACATACATACTGTAATGATATCATTTAATATAATCTGAGTCAATACTAGTATGCCTACTTCGTTTTGCACTGATGCCAAGGTCACTGATGCCACAGATAAAACTACTTACGATGGAGGAGATTTGGTAAGACGGGCAAAACTTGTTCAAATCTTAAAAAAAAAAATGTGTCTCCCCTTTTCCTAAATGGGCTGGCAGAGGTCCAATTTCAGCTCAGTTTTGCTTGAGAAAGGGGTAGCCCATCGGCTTTATAGTGAAAAATAAATAAATTCTTTCATAAAATTATGTATGTGTCAATATGAGAAGAGTAGTCGTGTTTTTTGTGTAAAAAAAAAGCTCATTTATGTCCCCACCGAGGGGACACGAGCCTATATATGGGTAAGAGTTAGATTGAGCCATACTCGCTTTTAGTGATACACCGAGTAATGCCTATTTCTATCTGCTGCTAATCTGCACGTAGCAAAAAATATTACTCTACATTTCATATTCTGATAGTTTTATCATAATTTGTGTTATACAGCTGTTAAAACTTATGATGTAACGAAAATGTGTATCGAATTATTAGCGAACCGTGAGTCCGTGAGTGAGCTGTCTTTGTCACTCTGAGTGAGAATGAGATGTTCGTCAAATCATTATTAAAAGCACTCAACCAAATATTTCTCTAGTTTAGACAACAAAAAATAAATGAAGGCAATGGCAATCTAAGAATAAAAAATGCACCGCATAAAATAATGGCCTTCCTGACAAGCAGGATTAAGAGAAGTAGTTGTTAGTTATTCCTCCAAATGAATATAAGCTATTAAAGGCCCACGTTGTCGCTCTAATCCTATGGCTGTGAGCATGTCCTCAAGCATGTTTGTCTTGTAGCCCTGAATAAAGTACTGGAGGTTTAGTATTAGGTTTGGTCCCTTTGGTACAGAATCCTACAAATTAAGACTTTATTCGGCCCTGTCTATGAGTCTGTGAATTTTAATACCTAGCTAACACAATTGTACCTCGGCCACCCCTTTTTGGAAAAGGCGTGATGCCATGTTTTGTTATGTTTGTGTAAGTGTCAAAAATATTGTTATGGTCCCTTGAAGTTTCGGTTCTATGTATAAAGCAGCTGTATACTTACTTTTCGCGTCCATCTTCATGGTAAGGAACAACAAATATCCCATTTCCTTCACCAGTCATCATCTTCCTGAATGTCATCTTGATATAATATTGCCTATTATGAATGCGGTAAGGCTCCAAATCTTCTCTCAAGTATAAATTAATCTTTCCTGCTTGTTTATCATATTCGTAAGGGCGCACTTCGTTGATTATGTTGATGTTGTTATTATATGTCACTTTGATCGTGTCCCATCGAAAGTCTAAATCCTTTGCGTCTAGTTCAATTCTTCTTACATTTGGAACGGACGCAATAACTGTGATGGTAACATCACAGTCGTAATAAGAAGTTTTTCCTCTTATTTCGGGGTGTATCGTTATGTCATATTGCACTGGGTAAATGGTATAGTTTAGGCATTCTTCTTCATTTAAATAGTAGGCACTGGCTGAATATAAAAACAGAGTCCACAAAAATGTTTTGAGTAACATTTTTGAATTTCGAATTCGATTTTCATTTACGTTTAGAGTTTCCCGCCTAGAGGCGACCGAACGCGGCGCGGGCGATTCGTTTATTATTTTCGCGCCAACGAAGTTGGAAAAGTTATGTGGTGCTGTGACTGTGACCAGTATTGAAGACCTACCTCTTCCCCTTCCAATTGTACTGAGGTGGACGCGTTATCAGCAAGAACAAGTGTAGGCGGAGGCCTGGTTTGGTTGGTTACCAACCAACCTCCGGTAGGTACATAGAAGAGGTGTGCGTTTCCTCCGTAATAAAAGTTACTTTTGTTTTTGGCTTTTCCCAAGTACCCAGGAATGAATGGGATCTGTATTGAGATTCAAAAAAAAAACTATTAGCATTAGCATTAACATACCTTGGTAGTATGTAGTAGTCGTAAAACCCCTCCACCAACCAACACGGAGCGCTCGTGATGGAGTATGGCTCAATTTTACTCGGATCCGGGTAAAGGCCTGAGCCCCTCGGTGGAGACATTAATGGGCTACATTTACTTTACAAACAAACAATAATTGTTATTGGCGAATGGGCTTATAAACTGCCTACTGCTCACTTCAGAGGTCGCCACTGTGGACTGTCTATAAATTTGACAGTTCCTCTTAGTAAACATGTAAACAAACTAATTATTTTATGAATAAATTCTTTCAATGCCTCGTTGTGCAGCTGTTGATTGCAAAAATGTGGGGATTCATATATTCCCTAAAGACGCTAAAAGAAGAAAATTGTGGGAGAAAGCTCTTCGTATAAAAAATTGGCATGCAAGTACTTCGTCAAGGTTATGTGCTACCCATTTCCTACCTGACGATTATTTTGGACCAAATTCGTATACAGGTGATAAATCTCTAATCAAAGTGTTGAAGAAAACTGCTGTACCGTCTTTATTTTCACATTCTAAGGTCAAAACAATCACACAGACAACACAACAACAACAGCGATCGGATAGACAGCTTCGGAGAACTCTTCCAAGTCAGGAATGACCGGGATCTCATCCTCGAGTTCATCTTCAACTCCGAGAAGGTTATTCTTGTCGTACGCCCTTAGTCTACAACAAGAAAATGGATTTTACAATAAAACCGCAACATAACCTTTATATCATAACAATGCCAGTTTATAACTTACCTTTCAATTAAAACTGCTTTTTTACCAACGATGGACGCTTTTCTTTTTCTCAGCTCGACTTTTAATTGAATCACACTCCATGTCGCATACATTGATATAGTTTATTTTGTTATCTGGGTGCACGGCAGTGCACCACCAAGTCGAGCAAGCACAGCCGTACCATCCTTTTCTCGAAGCAATTCAGGCCATATTCGACCCCCCTAAAACTTCGTTGTGGATAAAACAAGAAGCCTGATTTTTCTGTTACTAATTAGGCCTTATATCAACACGATATATTAATTTTTTTATTCAATTTGAACCAGTAGTTTAAGAATTGTAACATGTCAAAGTTTCCTCATTTTGTCACTGACTGACCGATCATCAAAACTCCCAGGCACTTCTAGCAGACATAGAACCTTCAAATTTGGGATATAAATAGTAATTAGTATTCTTATCAAGGGAAAACTTAAACATTTCAAGCTTATGTTATAGTTTTCCAGAAAACCCATCTGCATCAATAACTTTGTAATCTTATATAAAATGTATAGGATTACAAAGTTACATTTGCAGTTTATGAATCATTGAATGCCCCTAGGAAAATATGCCTTTACAAACAAGATTCTATAAACATATTATGTAATACATACATAATATCACGCCTGTTTCCTAGAAGAGGGATACGTACATCCACCAGGGACCACCACTTACCACGGTCCAGGCATACATCCCTCGTTTCCTTTGGTTACCATTATGCTTAAATTATATATTACTAGCTGACCCGGCAAACGCTGTTTTGCCATATAAATAATTATAACACTTAGGGGTATGAAAAATAGATGTTAGCCGATTCTCAGACTACGAAGACAAACACTGTGACACGAGAATTTTATATACAGGGTGTAACAAAAAGGGTTTAACTCCCGAATGTATGTGGTTACTATGGGACCAACTTGATCAGAGCAACTTGATTTTTCACTTCTCCATATAAATCAGCCGAGCGCCCAGACCGAAATGTATGGGGAAGTGAAAAATCAAGTTGCTCTAATCAAGTTGGTCCCATAGTAAAAGTTGCTCAGAATGATGTCCCAAACCACATACATCCGGGAGTTAAACCCTTTTTGTTACACCCTGTATATATGTATGATGTACATTCCCGACAAAATGCTTCAAATATAATAAAACTATTCAATCAATAGAACATATTGCGTTCTAATGCGACGGGAGTGGTAGCAGATTAATCCAATTGCTCGATAGATGGCGCTGCCTGTATTTTAACTCACGCTATGGTTTGAAACCGTCGCTAGCTTAAGTAGCGGAGTTGCTCGCCAGCGATTTCAACTAGTTGTTGATAATTTTTGTATCTGCCTTAATTATTATATTTACTAACTATTTGGATTTGTTCATCTAGCACATTTGCCAGAACTAGTAGTCGCAATGGATTCGGAAATAGTGTATGTGAATGACCAACCATGCCCACACCGGATTGTACGGATACCTGGCGATGGGTCGTGTTTGTTTCATTCTTTGTCATTCTCTATGTATGAGAATATTGAGTCGTCGTATGAGATTAGACTTGCTATAGTCGAGTATGTGGTAGCACATTGGGAAGAGTTCCAAGTTTATACTTGTGACGAGCACGGAGACCCCTACATTAACGCTATGTTTTTTATTGTTATTGTAAAAGTACCAAAGGTACCAAATTTTAAAAAGTAGAACTTTACAAAAAGAAGTGAGATCCCATCAAAAACATCCTGTAAAAAATACCAAGTCTCGCAGCTCTGTGATTCTACCGTAAAAAGTTGTGAGATCCATGTTATACCAAGTCGGTTAACTGATTTAGTCCCTACTTAAGGGGCCTTCTGTCTTAAGTTAATACGTAAGATATTTTCATATCTATATTCAAATCTTTTACTTTTTAAATAAAAATATCGACTTGGTCATCGCATGAAGGCACAATGTATCTTCGAAATCATATCTACATTATATTAGGTTGTTTAGAGTATAATTGCGTTCTACACGATTAAAACTTGGTTCCAAAACTAATATATGTATACCTTTAACAAGCGGCAACAATAGAAAATGGAAGACTAGTGCAACAAAATTACTAATGCTCTAGTTATTTTCAGTCCATTAAATTCCAGTACCTTTCACTTCTTTATGCATTCGGAAGGAATTTGATGAAAAACCAGGTTTCTGGCTCTTAGTTCTGTGTGATAGATAACGTATTTGTATATATTTATTATACGATACATGACAGGACATAAAAACAGAAATAACATGTACCAAGGTCAGCTTATCTCTAAATAGAGATTTCTTCCAGCAGACCCTGGTTGTAAAGGACTAAACAAACTAAGCATGCGATGGCCAAGTCGATATTTTTATTTAAAAAGTAAAAGATTTGAATATAGATATGAAAATATCTTACGTATTAACTTAAGACAGAAGGCCCCTTAAGTAGGGACTAAATCAGTTAACCGACTTGGTATAACATGGATCTCACAACTTTTTACGGTAGAATCACAGAGCTGCGAGACTTGGTATTTTTTACAGGATGTTTTTGATGGGATTTCAATTATTCGTGAAACAATAACAACTAGACAATATGGCAGTTCTTAGACACCCCATAGTGCTGCCCTCTGCAATTGGCTTTCAGTTTCAAACCCTATTGAATTCTTCTTTGAGGAACCGTTTGTAATTGTCTCTTCTTTTTTGTTGTTTGTAACCAGAAGTATTAAGAATTAGATTTTAATGTTGTCACGTCATAAGTAAGTCATTATACTTAAGTATTTCATAGAGATACATCTCATGTCTCATGTGTCACTCTTGTGCTTTTTGAATAATCAGATCGACGGAACAAGAAAACGCGTAGGTTTTAAGAAATGCATTGTCCAAACGCTAACCCGTACAGTGACGGAATACAACCAATGCTGCTGTAGCAATATTTATTTATTTATTTATTTACATAAGGCACATCAACAAAGCAAACACAAACACACACAGACAAATATTACCAAAACAATCTAAGAGTTTGCCTCAATTAAAGATGCGCACAGCGTTCACAAAAAATATCAAATCGCTAGAATACAAAAACAAAAAAAATGTATATTAAAAAACAGAGTTACAAAAAATAAAGTATACAGGTAAAGGGTAAAAACAGATACCTAATTAAACGAAACATAAGAGAAAAAATAAAGTTGCAGAAAATTTAAACAATGTAAAAAATTTAAACAATATGCCCTCTATGCAAGATTTATAGTAGCCCCTTTAATACTAAGGCCCGTATTCAAAAAAATCTTTTCCTTGAGAGCTCTCTCAAGCGCGTAAAAATTACACCTTTGATATGGCGAAACCATTATTGTGTCATAGCTGAAACAACTCTGAGCTGAGAGCAGTATATTATTACGTGCAGTCAGGTATAACAATGAGTTATAGATATGTCTGACAAGTCCCGTATACGGAGATTAGGTGATGGAAAACATCGTGAGGTCACATAGTATCACGCAAAATGGAGTACTAATGTAACTGAGCCTTTACAACCCTGTTTTGCAAATGGCGCTGGCGTGATGTTATATCTGTCGGCGGCCGATCGTGGAATTGGGCACATCATGATGTGCCCAAACGTGAAATATCATGAAACGATATAATCTCTTAAGGCAAACACTGCGGTAGCTTAGGTGATAGTCTTCGTGTTCGTTTGACATGTATAACACAAAAACACCACGTAGTGCTAAATAAAAATGCTTTTAAAAATACATGTTTTCATTAAAACCCGCCACATCATGATGTGCCCAGAAATTGCTTGGGCATATCATGAAATGGCGGGGCACATGACGGTACATCATGTTGTGCCCGATTCTACGATCGGCCGCTGACATATTGACACATTTTCGTTTATATTTTATTTAAACTTGTTATTGTGCACTGCCTACCCTTTCATCATATAATTTTTCCTTTCACGCCTGGTTTTCTGAAAGAGATCTCTTTTTAGAGATAAGCTCGCCTTTGTACATGTATTTTCTTTTAATGTTACTGTTTAAATTATTGTGTGCAATAAAGAATTTAATTTAATTTAATTTAATTGACTTGGCGGGGGCATTTCCGTGCCCGCAGATCTGGGCCATGTCCGGATCCAAAAGAAAATTGAGTTCTCCATTGTACTCATAAGTGCGTTTCCGCCCACGAACACATATCTATTAGATATAGAATTGTCTCGAAGAAGTACCGCTAAGTGCATTAGGAGAGTTCATTCAGCGTAGTATGTGGGCACGGCTTAAAACCTACAATTATTAAAGAATGCAGATTTCTTAAATATATAATTCCGACAATTTTGCAACCAGCAATTTATGTAGCGAAAATTTAAGAAGATACAGAGTTAAAATTCATCATATTAAGTAATACAAATAAAATAAAATAACGAAGACGACGACGACGGTTTATTAAAAGATATAATTTAAGAGAACTAACTAGAATATTGTTAATCCGAATGTTTATAAACTATTTAACACTAATCTTTTCTACTTTTAGTGGAGCAGAATCTCTTTCAACTTACACACTATAATCATTAAAAATTACATAAACTATGTACAATTACGAATTGTTTATTGGCACTTAACTTACCTAAACAAGTATCAAAAATATCAAAGTCTGTGTCGTGCTGATTTTATTACACACGCACATGAGCCTGCATAAGAAAAAATAATTCCAAAATACAAGAACTAACTTACTGCCATATTAGAGTCATTTAATGATTCATTAGGGATTGCTTAATATTTTCTAACGACGTTTAAACATTAGGGAATTGAATTGAATATTTTTGAAGATAAATTCTGTAACCGGATTAATAATCCAGTAACTTTGTACATTATAGTATGCGTCAAATCTGGTAGTTATGATTTTTGCAGACTTGTTTATGATGTTGGCCCAATGAATAATCCAAGTTTGTGACCTCGAGCGCCGAACGCAACTTTGTCAAAAATCGTAAAAACTGCGAAATAAACGTTTTTAATTTTTTATTTTGGCGATTATAACCCTAAAGGACTAGTTTTTGAAAAAACTCTCTTAAGTCGTTTTTAAAGTAGACTAAATTTGCTACAATATGATACTAGAACTACCTCTCCTCTATAATGGATTGGATGGACATTAATATACTCTATGTATAGCGGTTAGTTATGGTTGCAGCTCTTTAGTAAAACATTGAGAATGCAAAAAGAAGCAATAGCAAAGATGGCGCTGTACAATATGAGCCGCTTCGTAATTGTGTCATGATATCGCTCTTATGAGCTTCGGACCAGGCCACAGCAGCACGGGCGGAAACTAAAGACTCCTTCGCTTTGTCTTTTACAGCTTCTAAACAGACCGTGCAGTTTGTCAGCCAGTCTTCCATCTGTGGAAAAAGGGTTTTAGGCTGGGCTTAATGTCACGTCTGGAATGGCAGTTAACTATATCCTGATGAAAAATACACTTGTCAAAACCAGTTATCTGATATTCTATTTCATTCTATCAATATCTCTATCTCTTATAGACTACTGAGTAATCCAAAGCCGGAATTCAGGCGCATAGAAATGTGATCGTAGGGCGTAAATTCAGAATTCGATATCTGAATTCGTATTTGATGATGATGATGCGCGCAACATCTACAAAGGCGAGCTTATCTCTTCTGTCGTGTTACATTACGCGCAGAACGTTCCTAGTATGGCCATGGTATGTGACACTGCAGAGAGACCTTAAAATTGGCAACTCGGTCAATTAGGACTATATATTAGACCGCGTGTTGTTTCGACAAACATCGAAGAGGGCTCTTAATGAGTATGCTGAGTGGTGTTTGACAGCGACACTCATTTGGGTCATTTCGGGTCATGGCAATTAAGGGTTGAGTGGTATACAGGGAGTTATAGACAGGTGTGGTCATCTTTTAAACATGTGAGAAGCCCATCGACCATAAACATCGTCGTACAGTAATGTGAGAATAAAGTTGCTCAGATCTACACGATCAATCGATAAAAAGTATTTGATACTGGTAACAAAGTGAAAGTAGCATTCGGAATTCCGAATCATACTATTTACAATACTGCATTGTTGGTATCGCGCCAGAATACTAAAATCTAAAATAATACGCACTTGACCTAGACTTTGAATCACACAGAACACTAGGTATTTCCTTGACTATCTAGATTAGAATAGTATAGACTGGATAGTAATTTTAGGATAAATATTACGCCATCTGAATTACGCTTTTCATCTTGTTTATTTTGTAACTATGATAATATTTAATTTAATAATAGCATTACCTCCTTGAATTGTGTCTCGGTGTGCATTGCGTCTATCACATTACCCACAATAGAATCCATCGATCCGACACTGAAATAAAAAACTCAAAATGAAATGATTATTGATATGTTTTTTTATAGACTAAATTATAACTGATTAGTATATCTTGTAATTGTTGAGTTTGCTTCTTGTAATTGTTGAGTTTGCTAATTGTACTAGTATAGGTCTTACCGAATAAAAAAGACAACTTGATAGGTAGCCGTTTTTAAAAGTCAACAGTTGATCTGCATGTTAGATTTAAGTTAGTAAGTTTATTTAAATTTCAAATTATTAACTATTGTTTTCAATGAGATGTATTTCAGATAAGATACCATAAAAACAAGACTGTAGGCGAAAGAGGCTAGTCCCCACGCCACGACACAGGGAATCCTAGTGTGGGGTCTTGGGATACTGTAAAAAGTTGTAAATCTATTTAACAATAAACGATTTTGTATTTTTATTTTGTATTTTGTATAGTAGTTTGGAAAACGCAATGTAGCCTGGCATTAAAGTGGCTAACTAACGTCACAAATCTGTCCTTCTGCTAACCCACACGAAAAATGTTTTAACAATAATACTTAATTATGAAATTCTGAAGGTATAATGATTAAACAAAAAGTAAAACTTAAAAAAACGACTTCCACAACCTTATTTGATAACATTGAGTTTAATACAAACTGTAACCACCTATTTCCCCAATTGGGGATTTGTTTTCTCCACATGGAACCCCTGTACAAACACAAAGTTTCATAGCTCTAGGTCCACCGGTTTAGGCTATGGGTTGCCCGTCAGCCACGCATAGTAGATTATATTTGTACCTAGTATTGAGCAGTACTGGTGGCTATGGGTGGTCTTCGTCATCAGTTCCGCATCACAATGTTATGCTTACCATGAGTAAATGCACGAGTTATTATGAGTAACACAAAAATCACTATAATATTTGAAGAGTTCCCTCGATTTCTCCAGGATCTCATCATCAGATCCTGACCCTGGTTTAAATATGAATCTCTTTTTGAGAAGTTGGTTAAAAAGCCAAACACTTACGTCTTATTCAATGCGGTATAATTTGCTTTGATGAACTCAAATACTAGATCGGCATTATTATTGTCAGAGAGAGTGTAAACGATTGGATACTTTATGTCCTGACTTCTGATTGGTCCGTTTTCTTGTAAGGAAGTTCCCAAATATCTGTGAAAATAAGAGATTTTTTTTAGGCTATATAAATGTCTTAATTATAGATTCATCTGTCACGCATGTAACATTTATCAAAAAAATATATATCTGTTTCATAGGACTCATTAGTTGAAAATTGTAATGCTCTTCTCCCATTACTATACGATTGGGTATCGTGATTCGTGAGTCTCTAAAACTAGTCGCCACAAAGTATCTCTCTTTGATTGAATGTAGGAATCCGGTACCTAGTGTAGATTTCTACGCGACTCGGAGATTACAAGCGAAATCTCCTCGCTTATTAGCTATGGGAGAAGAGCCTAAAATCGAAACCATTAACAGGTGCTAAATAAAAATATTCTTTAGTACCTACTTATTACAGGATTAAAACTACATATAACTACGCAACTATAGCGCAGGGCCTCGATGGAACTAGAAATAGCAATATAATTTGCTCCCAAGTGCCGAAGTGGCAGTTTATTCACATAAGAAATTAGAAAGAGAAGAAAATAGATGCCGCTGACAAGCCCAATACGGTGTTTTGTTCTATTGGACAGTCGTTACACTTTTTCTATCGCAGTTCCATACCTACAACTATCGAGGCCTTATCGCCGTATGATGAATGAATAACGAAATTTCGCAAAATATTTTAGTCATAAGCTCATTTATCTAAATAACTTACTCTTTCAACTTATCCTCGTTTTTGGTGCATGCCAGAGCACTTAATATAACCTGAGCTTCATTCACGACGTTGGTAGTTATCATCCGTTGGTAGAGAAAGTCATAGTCATCCTGGTTGCCGTATCTGACGCCGTTGCAGTATGCCACTGGACGGAGGCTTGGTGATATTCTGGTGGAAATGAAATGAAAGTATAACAAAGATGCGGCAATAGGCTAGCTCCCTGTCACATAAAATATTGAAACTGTCACTGCCCCTTTATATGAAAGGGCAAGACGCTGTCGCGTTGCATTATGCTGATATAACAATTATGACTATTAAACATATTGAAGGTCTGTTTAAAGTTACTCGTAATTTTACGTGCGAAATGGGACTTATGATTTTCTGTCGCACAAGGCCTATTCAGACAGTGTGAAAAATGCTCTTAGTGGCGGTAAGAGGAAATTAACGAGATATATGTATTTATGTAGGCAGTTGAGGATGTTACATCTTAGGATAAAAAAATTGGTTGGTGTGAAGAACCACAATATGCCTTTTTTGCCGAGTCTGCTGCTCCAGAAATGAACTGTTTAATGCCAATTTAAATAAGAAAAAAACAGCTAGCGACATAATTAAAATAACGTGCATTTAATCTGTCAATTGGCCAATTAAAAAGAACAAATTGCCGGAAGAACAAAACGACTATTATGTTTATACTTTCACATCATCAAAATGGGTAGTTTTTAGGACTTATACGACTGAAATAATGTTCTTTGAAGATTTATTTAAGGATGTTGCGACGACACTTTTATGGACGTGGGGTTTTTATTTGATGACCACTTAGGGTTACTATTTTAGATGGACTGTGCTATTCGTAGACTGTGCTATTTTATTATGTTTTGGGCGTTAACCGATCAGTAGATTTCAAGATTAATGTGAAATTTTTTGGGCCAAAGTTTTAAAATAACTCAGTTGTTGGGTAGTTAAATTTATAGTTAAAGTTAGGTGATACTTTTATGTAAGTAACTTTTGCATTTAAGCAACATACTTATTAGGTAGCTATTAGGAGTTTGAATGTGTTGAATTGTCTTGACCATTGTCTCATCTGTTTAAACGTTCGGTGTTTCACTTACCTTGTACCATTTTCCTTCAAACCTTTGAAAAGTGCAACAGTCTTTTCTACACATTCCTTATGACCAAGCTCACAGGCAAACTTCAATATCTGCATCCGATTGACTTCTGTTTCAAACGAGTCAGTTGTTTTCACAACATATCCTAACTCTTCGATAATATTGGACATGAGCTCCAGTGCATAATCCTGTAAATTTTCAAAACTCAGTAAATATTTGCATAATCACTAGGTACGAAGATATTTATACAATGCCGCGTTTAGCGTGCTTTCTTTCAGTTTCCAAAATTCATCCTTCTAATAGGTTATTACTAGATCTATTTTGACGTATTTACATTATTCTGCTATCGTTTCTAACCGTGTCTTACTGATTTGGTCAAATTCCTTACCTACAGGTCAGCTTAGTATGGATATATACCTGTTATACTGTCTTCATCTTTACAATTTAGGCACAGCACTTACTTCAATAGTTTGTAGAACTTCGGTGGAGAAATAGAAAGATCGCAGATTGTGTAAGCCATTAACTGCTGCGTACCATACTGCATAGTCGTTCTCGTTTACCAGAAATTGTAGAATTTCATGTAACACCTCAAACGATCCCTTGTCAGCGGCGAAGAAGATAAACATGTCGTTGATAATCTGGAACAGTGGCAAATATGTATCTATGCTGCTTTAAGCACCTGTTGCAGAGTAATAGTCTTCTTTATCCTCATTAATATCCGCTGACCTGAGATGGCAAACAATTTGAAGATGCCGTCAATACATCGAAAATAAGCTGAACCACAGGGTGCTCATCCCATACAAAAAAGAGATGGCGTGAGGAGTATGATTTGTACTTTAAACGTCATTGTTTCAGTTAACATACTTTTAAGTGGCGCTAATCTTAGAATAAATCATATATATCTTAGCGCCATCTCGTGGTATTTGCAATTTTTTGATGGCGCTGCACCAAGCGGTAATGGCCTCGAACTAAAGAAGCTTCCGTAGCATCTCAGTTAACGACCGATGTCAAATTTTGTTCGAGGTGGTCTATCTGTATTATCATAGTATTATAGTATCTGTGGTTGTACGTTGAATACATAAATAAATTGCATAAATTTTCTAGAACTTTGCTAGATTCCTATACTTGAGATTTAATTTATATCTTTAAATATTGCAATTACAATTACAACAATCCTAATAAAATAGGACACATTGACTAAAAATACCTTAGCTCGATTAATGTGGTGTATCTTCTGTCTAGTGTCATTGCTTTTCAGTACATTTGATTTGGTGCACCAAGCGGTAATGGCCTCGAACTAAAGAAGCTTCCTGTTCTAGGTGGTCTATCTGTATTAGCATAGTATTATAGTATCTGTGGTTGTACGTTGAATACATAAATAAATTGCATAAATTTTCTAGAACTTTGCTAGATTCCTATACTTGAGATTTAATTTATATCTTTAAATATTGCAATTACAATTACAACAATCCTAATGAAATAGGACACATTGACTAAAAATACCTTAGCTCGATTAATGTGGTGTATCTTCTGTCTAGTGTCATTGCTTTTCAGTACATTTGATATTATCGACCATGTGTGATCATCATAATTTACTCTGTAGAGACCTGGAACAAAATCATGATGTAAACTCATCTTGCTGATTCTAGTTCCTAAACGCTCTTGGTTTTTTGCGGACTTAGTTTTTGTAGTCAGTTAGTCACATTACCTGTTTCCTGGATATTAAAAAGGACCCAACTATGATTCTTGACTTCAGGAACCATTAGCACACGTGTTTTGTCGCTCATGATAAATCTTGGCTTGGTGTTATTAAAGTCAGCTTCTTCTGCCGTTGTGTATGTGATTGGTACTTTATACAGCTCGTCAGAATCGTTATATGATGCCTTTGAGTAGAATCGTTTCTGCAAAATGTTAACAATTACACAAAAGCTTCATATTCTTTCTACATTTGTTTAAAGCATATTTTGAATAACTTTTACTATGAAACCAATTTCCCATTCCCACTTAAAATTTTGATAAATTAGATTTTGGCCTAATCAAATAACTATTAGCTGAGTAAACTAAGCAGATGTAAAAAATAAAGTTGTCAACAGTAAATGACTGCCATCTTCAAACAGACCTGAGTGAGGGTAACATTCCCGGTATCATAATCCACTTCGACATTCAGCACTGGATGACCAGCTTTTGTTATCCAGGAACTCATAACTGACTGTATAGTTTCTCCTGGATAATCGCCCAATGAACCAGTGATCGTAACACCCTTATCAAGTCCAATATACAGTTTCTCCGGATAACCCACGTTGAATTCGCTGAAAATATTTATAACATTCAGGTATTATATTAATTTTGAGGATGATATCTTAATGTTCTTCTGCCTCCACTCCTTAACATATTGTATTCTGCATCCACTGTTGAGACGTCGTTATAACGTTAAGTTATATTCGTTACTTAACGTTAGTTTTAGATGGTTTCAGCTATGACTAGTAGCTGCGTTTTAGTTCAATATAGACTAACGATGTTAATGATGAACAAACTAGTTACGAAAATAACCGGCCAAGTGCGAGTCGGACTCGCGCACGAAGGGTTCCGTACCATTATCTATAAAAAACCGCAAAAAAGTAAAAAAAATGTATGGGAGCCCCCGCTAAATATTAATTTAATTATTTATTTTTTAAGTAAATAATATACTCAATATATTGTGAACGTTTTAAGCGTCTACCTGCTACCAGTATTTATCAATATCCAGCAAAAATGAGCAAAAAAATCACGTTTGTCATATGGGAGCCCCCCTTAATAATAAATTTCTTTCGATATTTAGTATTTTTTGTTATAGCGGCAACAGAAATACATCATCTGTGAAAATTTCAACTGTCTAGCTACTACGGTTCAGACAGACAGACATACAGACAGACGGACGGACAGACAGCGAAGTCTCAGTAATAGGGTCCCGTTTGGCACCCTTAGGGTACGGAACCCTAAAAATACTTACTTGGTCACCAAGTATTCATGCAGTCCAGCCTTAAAAGCTGCATCACCAATCAAATGGTGCATCATTCTGATGACGGAGCCAGCTTTCTGGTAGGAGATAGCTCCAAAATGTGTGCCGATTTCATCAGGGGAGTTGACATTATTGTTGGTGATTGGTTCAGCTTCAGGATCCTCGTCAGCCGAATAGGCAGTGTACACTGAGCCGATGACTAATTGAGTTGCTGCACCGACTTTAGGGTCGACCTGATAATCAAATTAAGCATCATTAATATGAATAATTACAAAATTTCCATTATGACATTCGCTTTGGCTACCATCCCGTAATCCGTTTACCAGGTACCTACTTTATCCGTGATATAATCCTGGAAGTAATTAGCAAATCCTTCATTCAGCCAAGTATCACTCCACCAGTGGCAAGTGACTAGGTCACCGAACCACATGTGAGTTGTCTCATGCGCCATTATTTGTGCTACCCTGTATTTGTAGTAGGGTGTCGATTCTTCTGGATCAAACAGCAGAAGGTATTCCCTGGTAAATAATGAAGAATGAATGAATTTTGGTGGGACGCAAATGATACCATTCAGAGGTCCGTCGGTAGACATTAACCAATAGGGCGTACTTGGGTAGATTCTTCCTGCAGTAGAAGAGCGGTGAGAGAAGGGTGATATACATGCACATACATGCTTGGCCGACCCCTCGTCGGTTGGTGTGATTTCGCGCCAAACAGACGTCACAAAAACACACACCTCCCACACAAGCACTGACTGCAAGACCTACGTGATGGACCAGTGCTATTTATTTTTTCAATCTATGTAATGTTTAACCCTGGTCAGTGAGTGTGGCCTGTATGGGCAGATAACAATTGAAATATAATTGCTATAAAATTACCCATTGACGACAAGTTAAGCGTCCTTTCTCATGTAAGTTTCATGACACTCTGAAGAGCAGAGCTGTAAGGCAAAGGAATCTGGTAAACACCTAAAACATTACTAGTTACCTGTATTTAATCAAACCCCAATTCTCCATAGCGCCAGCCCTAAAATCTGGTAGCGCCACGTGGTCCAACTTCAAGTACGGATTGAAAGAATAATAGTCTAGATCGTAGTATTCCCCCAGGGCTGCCAGGACCTTGACGCCAAACTCAAAGGCATAGTCGCTCTGGTTCTGGGCTTCGGGTCGGGTGTAAATTCCGAAGTTTTTGGTAGGAGTCTGCTTAGCTGGTGTGAACTCAGATACCAGGATTGCGACAAGATAGGTCGACATTTTTGGTGTAGGGTGGAACACTTCTCGGATGTAGCCATCGTTTCTGAAAATTTATATGAATCATTCGTTAACTGACTAACTTGAATCGTATCCTGGTTTATGCTGAGTGCCTTGGTGGGGAACTAAATAGTTACATACGGTCTACACTACACATGATGCAATTACGATTTACAGAAACTGACTTGGACTATATAAATAAGTTCTGTAAGCGCTTCTTATGTTAAATCGATGATTGTATAATTTTATATATTATAAATTAAAAAAAAACCAAGTTATAACATACAAATCCTGAGAAGTCAGCAATTCAGTGTTGGCCAAAGTCTGCTGATAATTCGCCGGTCGATCGATGGTCAGCTGAAAGACTGCTTTATACTGAGGCTCGTCCAAACAAGGGAACACTTTCCTAGCGTGTGTCGGCTCCATTTGGGTCGCGGCCAGCCATCTGTAATTAGTTGAATTGGATGAGCCTACACATCGCGTTGTTTCGTTGGGTTAAAGGCGTGTTTTATTGGCTATGATTTGCTTTGTGTACGATGGTTGAGAGAAGAGAGTAACTGTTCTGAACTCTTAAATAAACTGATTATTGTTATGTTAACTCGTTTGGCTTAGTTTACACCGTGGTGGCTCATTATTTTATAATATCTTTATTGCACATGATTAATAAAGGAAACAAAAAGTAAATAAAAATAGTGTACCAAGGCGAGCTTATCATATGGCTAAAAAGAGATCTCTTCCAGCAAACCAAGTTCCGATGAGAGAGTTTCATATTCATGCCTTTTAAGTAGGTTTTTTTTAAAATAATGAACAAACAAACATAAACATTTACATACAGGCACATACATTGCTTCTGGTCCCACACTAGGATACCCTGTGTCGTGGGAACCAGAAACAGCGACATCACAAACATGCAAACATCCAAGACCTGGGGGCTTTTTTTTGTCCCCAGCTGGGATTCGTACCCGGGACCTCTCGCATGGTAGGCAGATGCACAACCGCTACGCCACAGAGGTCGTCTTACAGAGTATTACACTACGGGGCCTTTGTTGTGGCACGTCGGGTCCATCTCGCTCTCTCTCTCCCTGTCTCGCAAAGTCAAACGCAGAGTATCATACTTGCTTTTGGCACCTCGGGTGCCATCCCGACGTGCCAAGACAAAGACTCCGTACTGTACCTACATATTTAATACTCCCACACCTAGCCGCACCAACTACCTAATGATAAGGTATCGTGAATTGGCGAATAAATGGTGTAGACCCATAAAACGACAAAAAATCTAAAAATGTAGATAACAAAATAAAAAATAGCAATAGTGTAAATAAAATGTGTAGTTACTATAATCGTAAACCATAGTAAAAACAATGACATCAGGAAATTAACGTTGGAGTGTACAGTGTACAGAGCCACCAACTTAGCTGTTCAGGTGGGAAAAATTGGTACTACGGACTTGGCATCCGCTATCAAAGAGAATAAATACTATAATGTCCGCTATTATGAAGACTACTATGACACTAGCGACCGCTATCAACTGAACAGCTAAGATGGTGGCACTGTATGTACCTGTCACATGGAATCTATAAGAAATATAGTTTATCCCAACAAAACATGCATATGCATATACAAAAACGCCAGTCTCGCAGCCTGCGCAGTTTATTCTACCGTAAAAAGTTGTAAGATCTAATTTTAAACCAAGTCGGTTAATTTAACCAGTATCTGTGTATGGTAGAATCTTTCCAACAACTTTAATATCGTATACTGTTAAGTACCTACCTAATTAGTTAACTAATAACATTTATAGTGGTCGGATCAATATAAGACATCTTTATTTCTTCAATAATAATTAGAATGACTTGGCAATCGCACGTAGAAAAGTTGTCGACTATAGGACCGTGTGTGCAACGTAATGTACCTATTGCTCTCGCTCCGAAATAATTCGTTGTTTTCTTATTAGTTAAGTTTATCTTTATTTAGAGATATGTTGTGTTGAGTAATGATATTCATTTGTGCTCTGGGTGCTATAGAGTGGTCAGTTGAGCGCGATTGCCAAGTCATTCTAATTATTATTGAAGAAATAAAGATGTCTTATATTGATCCGATCACTATAAATGTTATTAGTTAACTAATTAGGTAGGTACTTAACAGTATACGATAATAAAGTTGTTGGAAAGATTCTACCATACACAGATACTGGTTAAATTAACCGACTTGGTTTAAAATTAGATCTTACAACTTTTTACGGTAGAATAAACTGCGCAGGCTGCGAGACTGGCGTTTTTGTATATGCATATGCATGTTTTGTTGGGATCTCATTTCTTTTTGTAAGTAACTTTCCTTTTTTTCTTTTCGGGTACTATTTCTTGTGCGTTAGCTACCGACTTTCTCAAAGCCCACTCCCTATCTCTATGGGCTCTTCTCTGTGGCTTTGATGTTACGATTTGTGACAAGTCTGGGCGGTGAATTATATAAATATAAATCATACCTCAAACCAAACCATACCGCGATTCAGGAAATGCACACCTACACTCAGAGAAAAATCGGCTGACAAAACGACAATAAATGCTTTGTTAGAAATTTATTGTTACCACACGTAAGTGCATCGTCGCTGCAGCTATAGGCCCATAGTGCCTGTGACATCTTTTTTATTGTTGAAATTGTTTTTTTATTTCAGCTAAAGACACGTAGATACGGTAACTATGTTAAAAATATTTAAACGGGATAACTACGGCACGTTGCCAACTTATCACCTATTATGAAGTGATGTTGTAGCAAAGTTTAATCTATCAAAATAGGCGTTGTTACTATGGCTAGTTGTGTTATTGATACGGCTAAGTGTGTTTTTGATGCGGCAGTAGCTCAAAGTACTTGTTCGTCGCAAGCGCAAACCTTTTCTCTGACTCTGCCAGTTTCAACGTGAATTTCGTGCAAAGAACACCTGTGTTTGTGCTCGTGCCGTCGTCGTGCGTGAAGAAATATGGATTTGCAGAAAATTTAAGCACCAAGCAGTCATCAGCTAATTTGTATGGAGAAGTGGAAAATAAAGATGCTCCGATCAAATCGGTTTCACAGTAAAAGTTGTCAGGATAATGTCTCCTACTCCCCAAAAAGTGTTTTCACTTGATACACCAAACACTCGGTATTAAATATTTTGTTCTTTGTTGTAATCCTAGTGTGACTCGAGTAGAGATTAATATACCATACTTTTGATAGAATTGTCTTCGTTTTTTCTTTTAGGATTCTCAAATACCGCTATCCTCTTTATCATATCTTGTGCTACCCGAGTAATGTAACATTGTAGGTTTTGATCCCTTCACTTTGTAAATAGTACACTGAAAAAATTATATATTCCCCGAAGCTTCTGTGCCTTTATTATTAGAGGTATGCGTACTTTGACCGGAGTTCTCTATGTATGCACCATACGCATGTATGGTGTTTGGTGTACAAAATAAGCATATTTCAGGGTACGCATGCTCCTGGAATAATAGGCAGTAGCTTCGTGGAGTATATAATTTTTGTTCATGGTGTACCATTAACAAAGTGCAGGTATCCAGATCAACAATGTTACTTTGCTAGAGTAGCAAAATACTTTGTCATCGGAACAAAGCAGATTTGATACTGTAGCTAAGGGAAATTAGACGTAGGGACAATATACTTTGATATGATAGTTAAAGGAATTTGTCATGGGAACAAAAGGACATGAAATCCTATTGTGACATGAACAATTTTAGCATTGTAATTTCAACAGTTGTTTTATTGCTGTTACATCAATGTTGGTAAATTTGTTGCATTAGCAATTGAAGAGTAACAATAAAAACGTTGTCTTCATTACTATGCACCTTTGACGACTGTCCAGCAGCAAAGCTTTTTTGTAGCAATGGCAATATTTTTTGAGAGTGTAGCGACATCTAATGGGGAATAGCGATATTAGACAATATTGTAACCGCTTTATTAGGGTTCCGTACCCGAAGGGTGCCAAACGGGACCCTATTACTGAGACTTCGCTGTCCGTCTGTCCGTCCGTCCGTCCGTCTGTCACCAGGCTGTATCTCATGAACCGTGGTAGCTAGACAGTTGAAATTTTCACAGATGATGTATTTCTGTGGCCGCTATAACAACAAATACTAAAAATCAAAAGAAATTTAATATTAAGGGGGGCTCCCATACAACAAACGTGATTTTTTTGCTCATTTTTGCTCGATATTGATAATGGTAGCAGGTAGACGCTTAAAGTGTTCACAATATATTGAGTATATATTTATTTAAAAAATAAATAATTAAATTAAAATTAAATTAATATTTAGGGGGGCTCCCATACATTTTTTTTTGCGGTTTTTTATAGATAATGGTACGGAACCCTTCGTGCGCGAGTCCGACTCGCACTTGGCCGGTTATTTAAATCATAGCTGGAACCAAACCATACCGCGATTCAAGATACACATAGCGACTAGCGACATCTAATGGGGAATAGCGATGAATCGAAGTAGTCGTGTACTGAGCTTATTGATAATTAATATATTATGAAATTGGGGCTAAAATTGCGCAATGTTTGAGTTTTCCTTGGCTTTGCAGGCTAAACTCTAACCATGCTCAAAATTTTAAGCTTGTGGGTTCGCTAGAAGTAACCTTTAGAGTTTTCATGATCGTGAATCAGTGAGTCAGTGAGTGTCAAAATTGAGGAACTTTGAATTGCTGTACCTTCAACTCTACTGGTTCAAATTTATTGAAATTTTGAGAATATGTCTTATGACATGGTGCCTTTTAGCCGCCGGGAATTCAGGTTTCTATCTTTATCCACAACGGAGTAACAGGTAGGTCAAATATGCTCTGAATGGCTTCCTGTAAAGGATGTTACTGCTGCGCCCGTATGTTTTGCTTTTTGCTCGACTTGGCTTGGGGGCGCTGCCGCGCCCCCAGATCATAGGTATATCTGTACATGTCACCTTCTTAAACTAAAACAAACGTTAACTAATTCATCATCATAGTTACCTACATCTATGTATTGTGTAGTGGTTTTTCGTCCCAAATAAATAAAATAAAATAAAATAAATCATCTGAGGTACTTTTCTTTACAGTTATCAAGTGGAGTTTTTTGTTGCATGAAAAGTTTCAAGCATTACTTATACTACTTAATGAAAATCAGCTAATTATTTCCAGATATTAAAACAAAAAGTCTTAAAAATAAACTGAAAATCGTACCCGAAGGGTGCCAGTGCCTTTTCAAAAGCATTTTTATTTAGCACTGCGTGATGTTTTTTGTGTTATACATGTCAAACGAACACGAAGACTATTCGGGGGCTTCGCTGCGCTCGCCCCTTTTAGTCTTCACCTTACCTAGGTACCGCAGTGTTCGCGATTTGCGAGATTTCATTGTTTCATGATATTTCACGTTTGATGGGCACATCATGACGTGTCCAATTCTACGATCGGCTGCCGACATCTATCATATCACAAAATTATGCGATTTTCCGGAGGAACTCCCCGTAGAAGAAACGTGTTGTGTTGTGATTGGCGCTTTGCTTCGCGAGTCTAATGCGCATGTAATGTCAATGCGTTCAATAATGTGTTCCTTCTGATACTTACTTAGTCTTTCCATTCTCAACGTAGGAGCTTCTGTACAGGCCACTTAGATCTGTCCGTATAGGTCCTCTGTAAAGGATCATCAACGTATATCTTACGCCCAGTTCAAGCGATGTCTCCAAGTGTATGTCCACAAATGAGTAATTTTTAACAAACTCCAACGGATTCTGAGGGTTCAGGCCTATAGCTGCGTTTTGTCTGGTCACGGTGATGTTACTAGCTCCGAAGATTAGGTCTTCTGAGTGGAGCCTTATTCGACTGACATTTGCTTCAGTTGCCTCCAGTGTTAGGCTAACTTCTCCATCGAAGGTAAATGCCAGGGCGTCTCCAGCCTCAAAGTATGGTCTTATGACTATAGAGTATTCGATTGGAGTAAGTTTGGAGTTCAGTCTGTAGTTTGGGTCACTGACCGCTTGGCTTTCGTGTAGTAAAGCCCATGATGCTAAAACCAACAGATATGTTGGCGACATAGCTGCAAATGTTTAAATGGTTACTTGTATTTGTTGATAAGAAAAGACATAAAGCAGACTTAAGCAAACTTAAGAAATACTTTTACGGTTTGTTTTACGAGAAGGTACTTAGTCATTGTAGATTTAATAGATGGTTGGGTAATCTAACCCTTCCTCAATGTAAATTTCTGAATCGGGCAGAAAACAATTCAAAAGTATCTGTATTATAAAGTACCTACTGATGAGAATTTAAGGTAACACTTTGCTCTAACGTAAGTTGTCGGAGTAGATAATAAACATGTAGTTATAGAGGTACCTAATCATTACTCGACTAATATTTAGTCTTTCCAAACTAATTCACTATTATGTAAGGTTTCTTTTTTTACAGATCCATAAATGAGTAGGTGTTAATATTACAAATTTTAAATTAAAGTGAAAAACTTACCTGCTTATCAGGCGCCGGTTCGTCAGTGAATACCTGTGTTAGCAAAACTATGACCCTTTTGCAATAAACTATATGTTTAGCAAAATACTTGAGACCGAGACAGATAACGTGTTGTCATCTCAAGTATTTCTTATCTATAGAACTGTTTTCTGATAAATAGGATTTTGTGTGGTGAGGTGAGCTATCTGCAATGGCTGGATCTTTATTACGAGTGGCAAATATTGCAAAACTAAGTATCTATTGTTTTCAGATTAGCAGACGTCAGTTTCTGTACGGTAATATATCATTAGGGAGTAAAGACAGACACATTTGGTCATACTTACTACACGTTTACAGTACGATTTATGTATCTAGACTCAGAGGTAACTGTGGATTACCTGAGTATGCTATGAAAGCATACGTCTAAATTGTGACTGTATACCTACTTGATGATTGTTATAAATGGCTGAAAATCGTCACAAAGTTATTAAAACGAAAACAATGGACTTTTTATGACGAAAAGTATCCATCATGATTTATTTTCGCGTTCGCTAAAAATCAATAATGTTCATTTTCCTTGAAATGTTAGAAGTAGAATGTTTAAACTTTCCTTCATATCTCTAAAGCAGCGGCGGCTGATATGAAAAGTGAACTTGTAGGTTTTCAATAGCACGCAAATAAAATAGGTTAGGAATTATAATGTAACGATTTTATTTCAATGTTAACATATTCTTCATCAAATTATCCTATTTAAAGTAAGACAACATGTCACCACTCTACCTAATACCACAGATACTATAATATTATACTATAAATGGCCGATTTCACAAACAACTCCTATCTTCTAAGGGACATTTTATTTCCTTTCAATACTCAATACTCAATCATTTATATGCACTCCATAGGTTTACAAAAATGGTAAAAACAAAGGAGTTGGCAAAATGACTGCCCTAGCAATGTACAAAGACTTCTCTCAAGCCAATAGAATTTAAATATTCATTTATTAATTACTGCGTCACTACTTAATAAGTTTGTAGAACTTGTAGGAATAAATTCAATAATTAATAGTTTTTAGCATAAATTCCGTTCATTTTCCTAGCAATGTACAAAGACTTCTCTCAAGCCAATAGAATTTAAATATTCATTTATTAATTACTGCGTCACTAATAAGTTTGTAGAACTTGTAGGAATAAATTCAATAATTAATAGTTTTTAGCATAAATTCCGTTCATTTTCTATGATTCTGTGAGGTTTGCCGTCGCTAGAGGTGGGTCAAAGCATAAAGTAACGATAACAGTTACTGTCTAAACAAAACGTATACTTTCGTACGTATACTTTCAACGTATGTACAACTCTTCGTGACCATAAAATTTGTCTTTCGCTACCTAAGTTTGTGAAGCCCATTCTTCGCTTGACGTTTGACGTATAATCTCAGTTTAGGCACGTTTGTACTCAATCCAATAGTCCTCAACACATTTAAATCGTGATTCTACGTAATTTTGAGTCAATCTCACTTTGGGGCACTTTTTCTGGTTGTCTTCGGTGGTGTTTTGGCTTAAATTGGCTAGTGTTGAAGCAGTTTTTTCCACGGTGTAAGTATAAAGCTTTTTCCACTTCCGTAGCCATTGTTAATATTTTTGATTGAGTAGTAACTGATTTTCTCACGAACGTCTTTTGATTTTTTTCAATAGCGAATCAAAATGTGGTATTTGTTTACTGCGAGGAAACCTCGCCACTACCATCTGGCTCGAAGGACCAAATGTTGGGATGATATCATTGAAATTCGTCTGAATTAAATACTTTAGTAAATGTGATTTGTTTCACTGTTTATTTGCTACTGATCTAAAACAAAAGATTGACATATCACAATAAGGAAGGTTTGCATGCAGGCCAGTATTTGTCTGTACAAAACTACAAACAAAACTAAAAAGGTTGACTAAACAAACATTAATTTACTTGGAGTACGGCGGTTAGTCATGTTTGCAGCTCTTTAGTAGAACATTAAAATTGCAACAAGAAGTATTAAGAAAGATGGCGCCAGACAATATGAGCCGCTTCGTAATTGTGTCATGATATCGCTCTTATGAGCTTCGGACCAGGCCACAGCAGCACGGGCGGAAACTAAAGACTTCTTCGCTTTGTCTTTTACAGCTTCTGAACAGACCGTGCAGTTTGTCAGCCAGTCTTCCATCTGTGGAAAAAATGGGTTTTATGTTGGATTTAAACGTCCGGAGTAGAACCCCTAATTCAGTAAACTGAATCCTGATGAAGAAAATACTTTTTTTAAATCAGTCATCTGATTCACTCTTTTTCATTCTATCAATATCTCTGAATCTTTGTAACACATATGACTATTGAGAAATTCAGAGGCGATATTCGGAAAAATGCGATAAGTAGTAGGGCGTAAATTCAGAATTCAGTATCTGAATTCGTACTCGATGATGATGATGCGCGCAGCATGTACAAAGGCGAGCTTATCTCATCTGTCGTGTTTCTTTACCCGCAGAATGTTCCTACTATGGCCATGGTATATAGGACACTGCAGAGAGACCTTAAAATTCGTAACTCAGTCAAATAGGACTATTTAGACCGCGTGTTGTTTCGACAAACATCGAAGAGGGTTTTTATTGAGTATGCTGAGTGGTGTTTGATAGCGACACTCATTGGGGTCATTTTGGGTCATGCGAATTAAGGGTTGAGTGGTATTAACAGGAGTTATAGAAAAGTGTGGTCATCTTTCAAAAATGCATCGTCGTACACATAGTGATGTGAGAATAAAGTTGCTCATATCTACACGATCAATCAATAAAAAGTATTTGCTACTGGTAACAAAGGTGGCATTCAGAATTCCCAATTATACTATTTACAATATCTACTGCATTGTTGGAATCACCCCAAAATACTAAAATCTAAAATAATATGCACTTGACAGACAAAGAATCACACAGAACACTAGGTATTTCCTTGACTATCCAGATTAGATAAGTATAGACTGGATCGTTATTTTAGGATAAATATCACGTCATCTGAATTACGCTTTTCACTTTGTTTATTACCTATGTTTTTTATTTCATAATTTAATAATAGCTTTACCTCCTTGAATTGTGTCTCGGTGTGCATTGCGGCTATCACATTACCTACAATAGAATCCATTGAACCAACACTGAAAAAAATATTTAAATTAAATGATTATGAAAAATGTAATGGAATTGAAATTATAACTATTATTAATAGTTTGAAAAACGTAATGTAGTCTATTTTAGCATTAAAGTGGCCAACTAACGACACAAATCTGTGTTTCAGCTACCCCATGCGAAAAATGTTTAATACAAATTCTGAAGATATGAAAAAAGCCACACACTTACGTCTTATTCAGTGCAGTATAATTTGCTTTGATGAACTCAAATACTAGATCGGCATTATTATTGTCAGAGAGAGTGTAAATTATTGGATATTTTATGTCCTGTGCTCTGACTGGTCCATTTTCTTGTAGTGCCATTCCCAAATATCTGTGAAAATAAGTTATAATTTACTCACGGTAGTTCTATGTTCTGTGCTCAGACAAACCTCAGTGGTTTACGAGTATAATTATGTTGTATATAAAATACAATCAATAAATAAAAAATATGTAGCTGGTTTTAAGGAGTTCCGATAAGCTGTATTAATTTTAGATTCATCTGTCATTTAACATACAAATATATTATTATCTGCTGATTAGTTGAAAACTGCAATGCTGCCAATAAGATACAATTTGGTATAGTCGTGGGTCTCTAAAACTGTCGCCACAAAGTTTTTTAAGCGACTCAGAGACTACACGAGTAGAGTTATAGGTCTATTAATAGGAGAAGGGCATCAGACCGCCGAAATTATTAACAGTTATAGTTTAATCACAATATAAGCACTTATTACCAGGTTAAAACTACATATAAACTATGCAACTAGCTTGACACCAATCCAATTACCTGCACTGAGTTACATTTATTATTATTGTCACAGAAGCTGTTTTATTTGAATATTGTAGTGGATTTTGTAAGTCTTTTGTTTTAATGTCTTCTTCGTTTGATTTAGAACATTTGCTCAAAATTAAAAATTAAATAATCAAATGGATAGTTTATTTTGTTTTTAGGGTACCGTACCCGAAGGGTGCCAAACGGGACCCTATTACTGAGACTTCGCTGTCCGTCTGTCCGTCCGTCCGTCCGTCCGTCCTGTCTGTCACCGGGTCCGTCTGCACGAACCGTAATAGCTAGAAAGCTGAAATTTTCACAGAATGTGTATATCTGTTGCGCCGCACCAACCACAAATACTAAAATACGAGAGATATTGCAAATTAAAGGGGGCCCCGATACAAGAGACGTGTTTAGATACACTTACGCATTTCAAAATGGAGATCTTGACTGAAACTGTTTATTTATTGTCATAGCAACCATGTCATAGACACATATACTACACATATTTAAATATGACAGCATATTTCGCGTGAACCCACATGGTTGTGGTTAGCTGGTGTGGTATGATGTAGACTCTCAATCCGGACGTCGTCGGTTCAAATCTCGTGAAGGCATAAACTTTTTAAATTTTCTTTTTGTTTATTTTTTTATTGTTTTGAGTGCTTTTGATTTGTTGTACGATGGTACGGTACCCTTCGTGTGCGATACCGACCCGCACTTAACCGATTATTGTTTCTTTCTGTTTGTCAACTGTAAAGATAAAACAGCCTCTATGACAAAATTGCTCAGTTAAAATTAGGTACGGGCTGTACTGGAACTATCTATATTTTTTCGGTTTTGTTCTCATTACGGCCGATACTAGCGCCAACTGTCATGTTTACCTAGAGAGACGCCAAAACCTAGCGATGTGTCATTTTAGAGAAGCGAAACAGTCGGTGGTCGGTGTATACTATCAGGGTGTCAAGTCTGGTAAAAGCCGTACAACATCTGTGGTGCATCTTAACATAATACTTTCATAGCATAACACGTCAGTATGACAACGAACAGTAGACTAGGTACCAATTATATCAAATTTGTTGTTTAGCATACTTGACGCCCAGGCCCCGGATTATACAAACGAATTGCATTTCAAATGCTGTAGCGAATGTGCAGAAACCAGTTTGTTTGTAGCCGGCGCGGGATGTCTCATATTATCCATAGTTTTAATGGAATGATAGTTTTTAGTAAGTGACAGATTTTAACACGTTGAAGCTAAATTACGACAGTCAAATTACTTTCAAACGTACTTATTCAATTCACCGCGAACGCGAGATGTCCAAGCACTGTCTGCCGCCCGCGCGAGTCGCCCGCATCACCACACCCCCCACCTCAGACATCAGTGCGAAAATCGACAGTTCATAACTATCAAACTAGACCAGTCTAGTGAGATGATTAATGATTATATAACCAGACTGCACTCGTATCATAATCATATCCCTAGTATGATAGTAATGAAACGGTTACTCATTACATTACTATAACCCGGCACATGATTATATCACTAGGGATATGATCATATTGATCATATCACGGCTATTACTATCTTACTGCGACAGATACACTTTTGCTATCGCAGTTCCATACCTATAACATTCGAGGCCATAATTGCCTTATGATGAGATTACATATATTTCACAAAATATTTTTGTCAAAAGCTCATTTATCTAACTTAACTTACTCCTTTAACTTGTCCTCATTTCTGGTGCACGCCAGAGCACTTAATATAAATTGAGCTTCATTCACGACGTTGGTAGTTATCATCCGTTGGTAGAGAAAGTCATAGTCATCCTGGTTGCCGTATCTGACGCCGTTGCAGTATGCCACTGGACGGAGGCTTGGAGATATTCTAATGAAAATTCATTAAAGTTTTTAATTATATTGGGTTGTTGAGTTTATAGTTAATCGGTTCGCTCGCGTTAAGACATACGAGGGCCAAACTAAGAATAGCAACAATAAACGTGCGAGCGAGAGGGAGTTAAGTGATGATGTAGGAACTGCCAGATTGGTTTACTTTAGTTATTTCCATAGTATTATGTCTTACGGAATACTGCTTTGGGGGAGAGCGGCAGATATAAACACAATATTTGTCTTACAAAAAAGGGCCATTCGGGCTATCTATCAACTAGATGCTAGGCAATCACTAAGGGACAAATTCAAAAATATCAATATACTTACTGTTACCTGTCAATACATTTATGAAAATATCATGTATTATACCAGAAAAAACATAGGTTTATTTAAGACTTTAGGTCATAATCATAGTATTAGCACTAGAAATAGAAATAAGATTGCTATGCCCGCGTTCAGACTCAGTAAGGTTGCTCACTCTTTTATGGGAGTATGTGTTAGTTTTTATAATAAAATACCTAATGAAGCAACGGACCTACCAGAAAGGAGGTTCAAAAACTATGTCAAAAACGGCCTATTGAAGAAGTCTTATTACAGTGTAAAAGAATATTTAGATGACAAAACTGCATGGTCTTTACCATCTGAGGGGCGATGGACTGAGTCAGTACGTCTCTCCTCGGTGTATTTCCTTAGACTTAAGTAGAAATACATAACATTGTATTTTTAAGGCTCTGATATTTTAAAAGAGGTACGGGGGAGGTTTCTTGCCCTTCTTTGCTCCATCCCTAAGCCCACAACTTCCGAACGGGCGGTAGTATACAAAAATATTAATATTGTATTGACGTTGACTAAGTAATATGTATGATTTTATGGTCAATAAAAATTTTGAACTGAACTGAACTGAACTGATATTTTACCTAAGTTACTTTCGTATTTCAGTACCTACTAAGTAGCAAGATTTAATGTGTTATATTGTCTTGTCCATTATCTTGACATCATTTGTTTAAACTTTCGGTGTTTCGCTTACCTTGTACTGTTTGTCTTTAAGCCTTTGAAAAGTGCAACAGTCTTTTCTACACATTCAATAAGACCACACTCACAGGCAAACTTCAATATCTGCATCCGATTGACTTCTGTTTCAAACGAATCAGTTGTTTTCACAGCATACCCTAACTCTTCGATAATATTAAACATGAGCTCCAATGCATAATCCTGAAAGGTTTAAAACTCAGAAAATATTTACATTATACAAAAATGTTTTTATAGCGTGCTTTCTTTCAGTTTCCAAAATTCATTCTTCTGATAGGTCACGAGCTCTATTTTGACTTATTCACATTATGCTGATATCGTTTCTTACTGATTTGGTCAAGTTCCTTACTGACCTATCAGCTATTAGTTGTACTTCCTTCATCTTTACAATTTAGGTTAAAGCACTTACTTCAATAGCTTGTAGAACTTCTGTGGAGTAGTAGAAAGATCTCAGTGTTTGCAAGCCATTAACTGCCGCGTACCATACTGCATAGTCGTTCTCGTTTACCAGAAAATGTAGAATTGTATGTAACACCTCGAACGATTCCTTGTCAGCGGCGAAGAAGATAAACATGTCGTTGATAATCTGGAACGGTGGGAGATATTTATCTATGCTGCTTCTAGCACCCGTTGCAGAGTAATAGTCTTCTTTATCCTCAACAATATCCACTGTCCTGAGATGGCAAACAATTTGAAGATGCCGTCAAACCACCGAAAATAAGTTATACGTTAAATAACCGCTTGCGAATAATTTTACCTATGCTTATTTCCTTTCTGCACTTGAGATTTAAGTTAAATTTTCAAAAAAAAATTGCAATTGCAAGTACAACAATCCTAAATTATATCAGAAAACACATTGACAAAAAATACCTACTTTAGCTCGATTAATGTGGTGTATCTTCGTCCGGTCATTGCTTTTCAGTACATTTGATATTATCGACCATGTGTGATCATCATAATTTACTCTGTAGAGACCTGGAACAAAATCATGACGTTAACTCATCTTGCTGATTCTAGTTCCTAAAAGCTCTTTGCTTTTCGCGGACTTAGTTGTTGTCGTCAGTTAATCACAATAACCTGTTTCCTGGACATTGAAAAGGATCCAACTATGATTCTTGACTTCAGGAACCATAAGCACATGTGTTTTGTCGCCCATGATAAATCTTGGCTTTGTATTGTTAAAGTCAGCCTCTTCTGCCGTTGTGTAAGTAATTGGCACTTTATATAGCTCATCGGAATCGTTATAAGATGCCTTTGAGTAGAATCGTTTCTGCAAAATGTTTAAAATTACACAAAAACTTCATTTATTCTATCTAGTGATTATGTCATCATTTAAAATAACTTTCACTATGAAACCGATTTCCCAATTGAAATTTTGATAAATTCTGTTTTGGCCTACTCGAATAAATATAGCTGGGTAAGCTAAGCAGATAGTGAAATGACCGCCTGTGTAACCATCTTGGAACGTACTTGAGTGAGGGTTACATTCCCGGTATTATAATCCACTTCGACATTCAGCACTGGATGACCAGCTTTTGTTATCCAGGAACTCATAATTGACTGTATAGTTTCTCCTGGATAATCGTCCAATGAACCAGTGCTTGTAGTTCCCTTGTCGAGTCCACTATACAGGTTCTCTGGATAACCCACGTAGAATTTGCTGAAATTATTTATAAACATTTAGGTATTATTATTTTTTAGGTTGATTTCTCAATGTACTTCTGCCTCCTTTGTTGAGACGTCATTAAAACGTAAAGTTACATTCGTTTAGTTTTAGATGGTTTTAGCAATGTCTAGCAGCTGCGTTTTAGTTCAATATAGACTGACTGACGTTAATGATGAACAAACTATTTACGATTGTTTCGTAAATAACATAATAAAAACTTACTTGGTCACCAAGTATTCATGCAGTCCAGCCTTAAAAGCTGCATCACCAATCAAATGGTGCATCATTCTGATGACGGAGCCAGCCTTTTCGTAGGAGATGGCTCCAAAATGTGTGTCGATTTCATCAGGGGAATTGACATTATTGTTGCTAATTGGTTCAGCTTCAGGGTCCTCGTCAACCGAATAGGCAGTATACACTGAGTCGATGACTAAATAAGTTGCTGCACCGAGTTCAGGGTCGACCTAATAATCAAATTAAGCATACTTAATATGAATACTTACAAAATTTCTATTTTGAAACTTACTTTTTCTACAATCCGTTTACCAGGAACCTACTTTATCCATGATATAATCCTGGAAATAATTAGCAAATCCTTCATTCAGCCAAGTATCACTCCACCAGTGGCAAGTGACTAGGTCACCAAACCACATGTGAGCTGTCTCATGCGCAACTATTTGTGCTACCGTGTATTTGAAGTAGGGCATCGATTCTTCCGGATCAAACAGTAGAAGATTTTCCCTGGTGAAGAATAAAGAATGAATGAATTTTGGTGGGACACAAATGAGACTAGTAAGAGGTCCGTCAGTAGAACCACCTCAAATAAACCATTGGTATAGTTGGACCATTCAGCCAAATGGTCCAACTATACCAATATGGTTTATTTGAGGTGATTCTTCCTGCAGTAGAAAACCGGTGAGACCCGTCGTCGATCGATGGGGTTTCGCGTCAAACAGACATCACAAAAAGACACACTTCCCACACCAGCACTCTAACTACAAGACTTACTAAGTGATGGACGAGTTCTATTTATTTTTTCTATGTAATATGTATGTAATGTTTATTAGGAGTCCTTAATCATGTAAGTTTCTTGACACTCTAAAAGCAGAGCGTTAAGGGAAAGGAATTTGGTAGATACCTGAAACATTACTAGGTTACCTGTATTTAATCAAACCCCAATTCTCCATAGCGCCAGCAAAATCTGGTAGCGCCACATGATTCAACTTCAAGTACGGAGCGAAAGAATAGTAGTCTAGATCGTAGTATTCCCCCAGGGCTGCCAGGATCTTTTCGCCAAACTCAAAGGCATAATCGCTCTGGTTGTGGGCTTCGGGACGGGAGTATACTCCGAAGTTTTTGCTGGAGGTCTGCTTAGCTGGTGTGAACTCAGATACGAGGATTGCGACTAGATAGGTTGACATTTTTGGTGTAGGGTGAAATACTTCTCGGATGTAGCCATCGTATCTGAAAATTGATATGAATCAGTCGTTAACTGACTAACTTAACTTGTATCCGGGTTTAGGCCTAAGTGCCTTGGTGGGGACCTAAATAGAACATATTATTATTGATCTACACATGATGCAAGTACGATTTACAGGAACTGACTTGGACCATATGTATAAGTCCTGTAAGCGCTTCTGATGGTAAATCGATGATTGTATAGTTAGTTATAAATAACCAAGTTTTAACATACAAATCCTGGGAACTCAGCCACTCAGTGTTAACCAAGGTCTGCTGATAATTCGCCGGTCGATCGATGGTCAGCTGAAAGACTGCTTTATACTGAGGCTCGTCGAAACAAGGGAACACTTTCCTAGCGTGTATCGCCTGCATTTGTGTCGCGGCCAGCCATCTGTAATAGGTGAATTGGATGAGCCTACACGCGTTTTTTCGTTGGATTCAAGGCGTGTTTTATAGGCTGTGATTTGTTGTGTGTACGATTTAGAGAAGAGAAAAACATTTATTCCGAACTTATAAATTAAACTGATTATTGTTAACCCTTTTACTCATTCGGCTTAGTTTACACCGTGGCTCTTTCCTGTATAACATCTTTATTGCACATAATTAGTTGAGGAATCAAAAAAATAATAAAAATAGTGTACCAAGGCGACCTTTTTAAATAGCCGAAAAAGGATTGCTTCCAGCAAACCACACAATCTACACCCACAACCACATACTCAAGTAGGGGTAGACTTATAGTCATTATATGACTCATAATGGTTTTCAGCATTTGAGAGGATTACCTACATATTTGATACTCCCACAAAAAGTCGCACCAACTACATACGAGTATCAATAAGGTATCGTAAATCGACGAATAAATGGTGTAGAAAATGGAGTACAAAGCGCAGCAAGCAAGTGTAGATCCCTGTTGTAGAGTAGACCCATAAAACGACAAAAAATCGATAACAACATAACAAAATCAAAATAACAATATTATAAATAAAATGTGCAGCTACGACGTAGGTACTATAACCATAAACCATAGTAAAAATAATGACGTCAGAAAATTATCGTTAGAGTGTACGTACAGGGTATCTTCCTGTGTCACATGAAATCCATAAAAAATACAGTTTATCATAAATCTATAAAATTGTCACCTTCTAGACTAAAACCACATTCATCATCTGGGGTACGTTTCTTTTGAGTTATCAAGTGGAATTTTTTGTTGCATGAAAAGTTTCAAGTATTACTAAGTACATAATGGAAATCAGCTAATTATTTCCAGATATTAAAACAAAAAGTCTTAAAACTAATCTGAAAATCGTACCCGAAGGGTGCCAGTGCCTCCGCTGTCCGTCTGTCCGTCTGTCCACCTCTGTCTGTCATGTTTTATCTCATTCACCTTAAATAGGTAGAGAGAGAGTCAATCTTTCACAGAATGTGCATTTCTCCTGCCATAGCAATCAACAAAATATAACAAATAAAATATAAAATATTAAAAATTTGTGGTTCTCCGGGGAAACTCCCCGTAGAAGAAACATGTTTCCGCAAGTGTGCTTCGCGCTTCGCGAGTCCGATGTGTATGTTATATAATGTGTTCAATAATGTCTTCTGATACTTACTTGGTCTTTCCATTCTCAACGTAGGAGCTTCTGTACAGGCCACTTAGATCTGTCCGTATAGGTCCTCTGTAAAGGATCGTCAACGTATATCTTACGCCCAGTTCAAGCGATGTCTCCAAGTGTATGTCCACAAATGAGTATTTTTTAACGAACTCCAACGGATTCTGAGGGTTTAGAGCTATTGCTGCGTTTTGTCTGGTCACGGTGATGTTACTGGCTCCGAAGATTAGGTCTTCTGAGTGGAGCCTTATTCGACTGACATCTGCTTCAGTTGCCTCCAGTGTTAAGCTGACTTCTCCATCGAAGGTAAATGCCAAGGCGTCTCCAGTCTCAAAGTATGGTCTTATGACTATAGAGTATTCGATTGGAGTAAGTTTGGAGTTCAGTCTGTATTTTGGGTCACTGACCGCTTGGTTTTCGTGTAGTAAAGCCCATGATACTAAAACCAACAGATACGAGTATGTTGGCGACATAGCTGCAAATGTTGTAATGTTACGATTACTTAAAGTATTTAATTTGTTGATAAGAGCAGACTTAAATCAGACTTTTGAAAATATAAGAAATATTAATACTACTCCCCCCCCCTAAAAAGCTATTTTTACTCACGCAAAACAAAATGCCCTTTTACCCACTGGTTTGAATTTGAATTTAGAACACTAAAATAGTGACAAAAACAACAACCCCCGGGACGACGCGACGACTCGCGCGTCCGGAGGCGCGGAGGGCGCGATGGGGGGCGGGGTGGGCGCGAAGGAATACTCGTCATACAAACTCGTTGTGCAAATAACATCGCTCATGATTAAAACACTTGTATCAATCGCTACGCTCTATGGCCCTCGCATAATACCGTCCTTTATTCACTAGTTGCATAACGTACTACAACGGTTTGTTTTACGAGGAGGTACTTAAATCGACTTTCTGAAGTAATTCACTATCAAGTATTTTAAGGATATATTTTCTCACAGATCCATAAATGCCATAGGTGCCGATGTATTATACAAATTTTAAATTAAAGTAAAAATACTTACCTGTTTATCAGGCACCGGTTCGTTAACGAACACCTACCTGTGTTAGCAAATCTGTGGCCCTTTTGCAAAAAATCTTTACGTACTTAAATACATGACACGACAGATAACGTGTTATCATTCTCAAGTAAATCTTATCTTTAGATTTATTTTCTGATAGATAGGATTTTGTGTGGTGAGGTGAGCTATCTGGAATGGCTGCATCTTTATTACGACGAGTGCCAATATTTCTAAACTAAGTAGGTATCTATTGTTTTCAGATTATCAGACATCAGTTTATGTACGTTAATATCTATCATTAGGGAGTATAGACATAGTTGGTCATGCTTGCTACCTACACACGTTTGCATTTCGTTATGTATCTAGGCTAGACTCAGAGGTAAGTGTAGATTACCTGAGTAGGCTATGAAAGCATATACGTCTAAATTATGACGATATAGTATACCTCTTGATGATTGTAATAAATGACTGAAAATCGTCACAAAATTAATGAAAGGAAAACAATCGACTTTTTATGTATCCATCAGGTTTTAATTACGACGTTCGCTAAAAATCAATAATGTTCATTTTCCTTGAAATGTTAGTAGAATTTTATGCTTTCCTGTAATTTTCTTCATATTTATTTATTTATTTTATTTATTTATTTAACACAAATCCACAGCCAGTCGAATAATGAAACTTTCAAATAATACTTAACATAAGGCCAATTAGGGATTTCACTATGTATACATATGAATACAAAGACAAACAATTGTTTCTTACATTACATAAAACAGATAATGATAACAGTTTTGACAAAAGCTGTGAGCCAGGGAGTGAAAGGTGTGGGTGTGTTGTGTTGTGTGTAGTGTAAAGTGTGTGTGTCTGTATGTGTGTGCCTTAGAGATAAGACAGGACAGGTCTTAGGATACCATAAAATGACAGGTAACAGGTTGTTAGATTAGGCAGACGGCAAGCGCAACGATGGGTTCAATACCAACTTGGTAAGGGAGGGTTAACATGGATCTGATTTAGTTAAACAGGGGATGAGATAAATGATGATTATTATTATTAATAATTATTAATTATTATGGTTATGGTTTTCCTAGCAGTCCTATCTCTAAAGAAGCGGCGCGGCGGCTGATATGAAAAGTGAACTTGGAGGTTTTCAATAGCACGCAAATAAAATAGGTTAGGAATTATAAAGTACCGATTTTATTTCAATTAACAAATATTATTCTTCATCAAATTATCCTATTTTGTAGGACAACGTGTCAACACTTACACTATGTACCTAACTAGTACCTATTTTTTCTCCGATGACTTACTAGGTAACACTGCGGGGAAATGAATTCGATTGCCACAGACCAGATAAGTTGGCACAAACAGGCGTCTTATACCCAGCAGTGTGCGCAAACCGGATTTCAACAATGATGATCTTCTACTGCATCATCAGAACCAGCAGGCTCATCGCCAGTAGCAGCGCAGCAGGCACGGCCGCGGTGGCAGAATCTCTGACCGCTGCCAAGACCTCGTCTGCCATATTATCTCCCCACTGCATGCTGGTCCGCGCTGAGTTGATTGAGCTTATTCCGACGGCGTATTCGGGAATGTTCGCTTGTTCGGCGTTCAGCCAGTCTTCCATCTGTAATGGAATATGGAGATGAACATTTGTAAAGGAAGCCACAACAGCCTTTAAAAAATCTCAAGTAACGTTAAATCAGTTGTTTCGGTTATTACTCTATGCTGCAGTTTGTCCTCTTAGTTGCAATCCTAGACGAAATACAATCGCAATATACGGCGTTTTTTTTTCTTTAACCACTCAACCGTCCAGCGTCCCCAAAAGAAGCCAAATATATTGTTTTATTTTTCACAGGTTTTGAACTTTATCTCGATGTGGGTAGGTTGAAAATCGCAGGACGTGGACTTTAGACGGACCTTTGAGTCGTTAACAGGGTTGATCTGTAGATCCTAATGATGGAATTAAGAAATGGAGCCACCTGGATTTGTGATGATATAAGATTTATTTATACCAAGTGCAGTAGGTAGCTACAATAAATTGACCCTAATAATGGTTTATTCTATTAGTTTTATCTATCATTTACCTATATAATTTTGTAAAAATGTACCACAATGACGCAATAAATATATGAGTATGAGTATGTGTAGGATTTCATTGGAGTGCCACTTGTGAATTGCTTATTTATAATAACCTGATTAGCAACTACGCGTATTGCTCATTAGTTAGAGTCATAAACATCTTAACATAACTGACGAATTAGTATCTACAGAAGAGTTCCGTTCTAGAAGTTTCACGCTAGGTTCTGACTCAGAAGATGAGGGTTTGAATCTGCGTGAGGCTGACCATATATGTATACCAAGTACGAGATACGTTTGTCCTCATGGTTATGGAACACATTTCGAATGAATTAATTAATTAATAAATGAAATATGTTTATATCAGGCTTGACAGCCCATAGTTAAAAGTCAATTATAACAAGAATACAATTTTGAGAAACCCTTTAATTTCCATTGCTGCGGCGATAGGCTGGCCCCCTGTTACGCAAAATGGATTATTGCTAGCTAACCGTGGGCATAATTGTGAATTTGCCACCCCGTACAATTTCACATAAATACAAATATAAATGTGTGATAATAAAACACTTACTGCTTGCAAACCCTCCTCATCCATGTAAGCAGCCATGTTTGCCAATATTGAGCTGAACCAACTTGAATCGACAACTCTGAAATAAAAAAGATAATTCCCTTTTAATTTTAATGATTTTGATGATGATGGTGATATGGTAGAGCAACACAAACTTATCTGGCCCGGTGTTGGTATCGCTCGCGTCTGTGGCACTCGAATGACGTTTCATACCGGTGGCGTTATGAAGTTCTAGTTATGTATGACCACTGGGTCAGTTAGGTTTGTAGTTGAGTAACTTACGCTTCTCTGATTTCATTGTGCCGCTCTTTGATAAACTCCAGAGCCAGCCGAGTGTTGCTGCGTCCCCCCATGAAGAGGAAGGTGAATGCGTTCACGCGATCTTGAGCCTTCACGTCAGGTGTCAGAATCGTCTCCAGGTATCTGGAGAAACGAACTCAGCATCACTCATTTTCTTATACAGTTGTTGCCTGTGTAACCATTAGAGAGTTTATTAATATCTTAATGCATGGCTATTGTCTAACAACTGGTAACTTTACTAATGGCTGCTTATCATAGCATTATCGTACCGTGTTGTGACGTGGAAAAGTGACAGAATAACCACATACTTTATACACAGCTCTGTCCCATCTAACGATATAACTTCAAAAATTCGTAATTCAATTATGATGATTCAATTTCAATTCAGGTTTTACAGTACATTTTACTAAAATGTTGTGGTAATTTGAACTTTGACACTGCTTCTACAAATCTATGCTCTCTGGCGTAAGCTACAAGCTGTGTAGAACCTAACCATAATTCCTGCGGACGTGAGCATCTTTTCGGGGGGATTTCACAGAGATCTACTAGAATCACACTCACTGCTGAACCGCCTGCTCATTATTTGTGCATCCCAGCCCCCGCAGCATCACGAGGTCATTAGCCTGGTTGTTACCAGACAGCCGGAGCTGATGCAGGAAGCTCCACTCCTCGTAGCCTCCGAGCCGGAGACCTTGGCAGTACACATGCCGACGGAGGTTGGGGTTCACGCTGGTAGACAAATAATACAACACTATTATAATGGTTTTATGGGGCCAGTATCAATACTGGGTGGGATACCTTGTTGTAGTACCAGAAACAGCGAAACACATAATAAGGCACACAGCTTTTTGGTATGTTTTTTCTTCCTAAGGAAAGAGAAGAGCTAACCACTCAAAGGTCCAGCAGTTCATCTCGTTCACTTTCCATAGTAATGTTTTTTCATACGTTTTGAACATTATCTCGATGTGGGTTGATTGAAAATCGCGGGCCGTGGACTTTGGACGGGCATACGAGTACTGAGCCGGGATTCCGCCTGATCGATTTCGACCGATCGAATAGGTACCTTCATTTTGATTAGCCTACTGCAACATATTAAGACTTTGCAAGAATGAAAGGAAGGAACTCTAGAAGAAATGGAAAATTGCATGTTGTGATAGGTAGGTACGTACATATCTATTCAGATACAAATCATGATGCCACTTGGTACACTTCAAAAACGTGTATTCAAAATAAATAATTTGATCACCCTTACTCATTATTCTTAAAGCTAGTGTCGATCGAGCCGGTATTGAGCAATTCATCACTTTGGATGTAATCTTTCAGCGTTATGGCCAACGATAATAGCTTTAAGTCACGCGATTTCCTGAACGTTTATTATCCACCCTTAAAAAAAGTCTTTATCAACTAGTCCAAGCTACAATACTTACCATTATGTTTTAACAACGCCTGCAAACAACTCATTAGCAAGTTGGCAGTCGTAAGATAGAGAATTAAATTTTATCACTAAATGTAACACGACTTTACACGACTGTATTGAAAACTTACGAGCTTACAGATGCGACAAGTAGTCAAACGGACACTGCCGAATTTAACAACACAAAAATAATGCGTATTAAAAACATACTTTACCTCACACTATTGCTATACAATCCGATGAATTTGTCGAGCGCATCACTGATGCAGTCAGGATGGCCAACATTACACGCAAATGCCAACACGTACAATCGATTCAGGTTTCGGGTCAGAGAATCGTCTGCACCCTGGTTGAACCCAAGGTCGGCAACCACGGTTTCCAGAAAGCCGAGAATGATATTCTGAAAGAAGATGGTAGCAGCATTGAACAACTACAACATCAAACCCCTTACTTATAAATAACTATGCAACCTTTTGTTTAAAAAGGGCGTATAAATGGGGGGCGAAACGGTGGCTTTGTCCTGCTCTGCCACCTGTATACACCCTGCACAACTTTTAATTAGTAAAGGGGTAGGTATGTTTGTGTGTGTGTAGCAATAGGTACACACACGGAATAACATTATAGATTAGCAGCACAGACCAGCTAATGCCGCCGTTTGGAGTGCCTGTACAAATTATATGCAAAAGTTACCATAACTATAAAAATTCTATAAAAAATATAAACAGCTTACCTCAAACTCTTGCAGCGTGCCTTCTAGGTGCAGGAATCTATTCCTCAGCCAACTCAGGCCGGTGATGGCAGGATACCACACAATGTAGTTAGTCTCTGACTTCAAGAAGTCTAACACGTGAAAACCGAGGGCATAGGTCATCCTGCCAGAGCGCATGAGGGCGAATATATCGTCGACTATCTGCAAACCAAAGTACCCAATGGATGTTAGAGAATCCGGAATAGTTAAATAATTTAGGAAACGTCAGTTCACTGAAGTTTCATAATGGATTGTCAAAAGTTAGGTTAAAATCGGACCATTAAGTACAAGAAAACCACGTCGCTTGCATGGAGGCCCTTACATTTGGGTACGGAACCATAAAAAGTTAGTAGTAAAGTGAGCACCGACCAAGTTCATTATAAAATACATATTCCTCACAAAATATCGACAATATCATCTCACCTGTGCTCTGTTTAAGTAATGGATGCTATTGATGTCCTCCTTTAGAGCGGCAGCAATAAGATGCCAGTTGTGCTCGTTGTAGTTAACCCGGTAGATACCTGGAAGTAGTTACATAGTAGCTACATTTATAACTTCACATCCACTTTAGGCTCAACTTTCCACGATAAAGATAAATACGATGGTGATGGTAATGATGTTTTCCATCATTATCGTCATCATCACCATACTTAGCCCGCATCACTGCTGGACAAAAGCCTCTTCTCTTTACTGTATCTATTGAGATCTTGTCGACTTGATGACAGCGACAACGGAGTATCGGGCAGGTGGTTGCCTACTGGCTTTGTTGTTTTACATTACGATTGTGTTTTATATAGGTTAGACAACGCCATACCATTCTGCTTAACATTGAAGATGACCCATTCGTCAACAGCATCTTTTTGGATCTCTAAGGTCCCTTCAGTCATGACGTGGGTAGCTCTCGTCTGGTCCCAATCAGGATTTCCTTCGGTGGTGTAGGTGATAGGAATTGTCCATACTTGTTCAGTTTGAGCAACAGTTGCACTGATGAAGAATCTCTCCTGAAAATTTCAATTTGATACAACTTTGGGAACATCTATAGAAAAAAGGTTTTTATCGAGTGTTTGTAATAAACATAATTAAGGGTGAAATTCCAATATCCTAAATAACCACTCTACCCTAACAAAGCCTCTCTTTATTAGACGTTTAGTACCTAAGCAAGGCTGAAAATGCAGTTACCTGTTCGAGTGATATGACTCCAGAAGAAACATCGTAGTTGACATCCACAATCGGGTACCCGGGCTCATCGACCCAATAGTTCAAAAAGTTAGTAATATTGATATTGGAGAATGCACTCAATACTCCATCCTCTTGAACTGCTCTCTCGAAGCCACGGTACACATCTTCGGGGTAAGCGTGCTCATATGACCTAAAACATTGAAGGAGTGAATGGGAGTTCCTTTGTATAATACTGATGCGTTTGGCGAAACAGAGTATGAAGAGCAAACCACCAACTTTCAATAATGGCGTGCACAATAAGAAGAAAAAATAATTGAGGCTCCTATAAGGAAAACCATTGATTTCTTTCAGATTATCACACGCCTTAACTAGCTTATCAAGAGCCTTATCAACCCATTTAATGATCTTACACTCACGTTAAAAGGAAGAAAAATTAACGACAAACATATTTCTAAGCCCATGTTACATTAGTCGTCTTTAAGAACGTTGTATGATCAGTGAGGAGTACTAAATTTAAAAAGTTCTGCTGGCGTGCACAATAAGAAAAATATATTGGAGGCTCCTGTATGAAAGTTGAACCGTTGATTTCTCTCATACATAACAAACAGCAGATTTTTTTATTTTATTTAGCATTGTAGTGGACTAAGGAAAAAGGAAACTCACATATCCACCAAGTAATACTCCAGAGCCTTCCTGAAGGTTTCCTCCGTTAGGAAATGCTTCAGCATGTTCAGAAGAGATGCTCCCTTTGTGTAGCTGATACCACTAAAGTGCCCAGTGACCTCTGCAGGGCTGTTGACGGTATGTTGAAGAGCTCTAGTGCCAACCGCCGAATCAGCAGACAGAGAACTTTGGAGATACATAATGTTGAACTGGTCGTCCAATTCCATAGTTGGGTCCACCTGAAAGATACAAGCCTTGACTATACACATTGTTTGTATCCAGACTGCCTTAAAGACTGATTTTTGTGCCTTCTCACAACATTGAGCTAAACAGCGATATCTGCAAGCTGCAAAACGGTACTTTCACAGTAAATTTTCTAAAATAATGCGAGTTCTTGATCAAAAAATTCCTCAAGTTCAAAAGACAAATTCAAACTGGTCTTTTTAAAATCAAAATTCAAGAATAATTTTTCTTTCAGTAGCTATGTGTTGTTAAGGTAGGTGTAGATTTCATACGGCATCCATGGCGAAGTATTCAAAGTAACTGGCGTATCCCTCGTTGATCCACACGTTGTCCCACCAGCGAGCGGTGACCAGGTTGCCGAACCACTTGTGGGCCAGCTCGTGGGCAGTGATCGTGGCGACGCTCATCTTGTCTACGTCGTTGGTCTCGCCCTCCTCGTAGAGCAGTCGGAGTTCCCTTGAGACAGGTGTGAATGTTGAGAAGTAATTAATGAATACGGTACTTGATAGACGTACTCTAAACTGTACGTGCACGGTTAATGACGTACAGGACTGCCAAAGTAATAACGCGCACAGAAATATTCTTCAAACACTTACTTTGGGACTATTGTACGTGACTAGGTAAAAATCTGAAAGATGTTGGACTTTATCCACAAAAAATACGATTTGATCGGAACCCTCGGTGCACGAGTCCGGCTCACACTTGGCCGGTTTTAGTTTCTCAATGCACTAGGTATTTGATTTGATTTAATTTATTATATTTTGATGATTTGTGTAAGACGGACTGCAAATAATTTTGGACTTGACTTTGCCAGAAGAATCGTAAATTTTGGAATACCAATATTGACACCATAGTCTTACCTGTATGTGACCAATCCCCAGTTCTCGGTAGCACCAGAAGCCCAATAAGGTGACGCAAGCTGATCGTTCTTCATGTTCTCTCCCATTCCATAATAAGGAACACCTAAGTAGGTCTCGAGCCATTCTGTAAGGGGCGGTCCAACCTCCAGGGCATATTCTCCCTGTCCTCTTGCAGTGGGTCTGGCTATAATGCGGTATGACCTCTCTGAGTCGTTGTTGTCTGCAATGACTTCGAACTCTTCACTAATGTGGATGGTGACGAGGTAAGCGGACATTCTTGGAGTGGTGATGAAGGTATCTCTGACGCGGTCTCCAACGCTGAAAGTGGTAAGGGGAAATAAAAGACATGCCGAGAGGCTACACCTTTCTATAACAGTTCCTTTGTTTTTCTATTGACATCTTCAATTCAATTCAATTCAATTCTTTATTGCACACAATAATTTAAACAGTTACATTAAAAGAAAATACATGTACAAAGGCGAGCTTATCTCTAAAAAGAGATCTCTTCCAGCAAACCTGGCGTGAAAGGAAAAATTATATGATGAAAGGGTAGGCAGTGCACAATAACAAGTTCAAATAAAATATAAACATCTTACATCTTCTTACGTCTGTTTTCAATAACCTATCTATCCTCAATCTGCAGATAGATAGGGTCAAATTTTACATAGGTTCCATAGCGAAACTGTCAAATCTGTTAAAGGAAGTTAGTTGAATGAAGTACATAATTGAAATAACGTTTATCTTTGCAAAGAATGGGAAACAAATGAATTAATCTTGAAATAATTAAAAACGATCGTGACGTGAGGTAACCTAAATATCGTAACAACCAGGCCATATAAACTGAAATGGAATACCTATTGAATGATGTCTACCTATTAGACTTGGCATGACTGTGCCTCTGGCTCCCTGTGTGGGAAAAGGCGTGACGCTATATTAGTTTATTAAGTTTCAAACGATTAAAAAAGTCATCATCTTACGTGACACTCTCCAGAATATGCATGTTGGAGAATGTGCCGTTGTAGCTGGGAAGTCTATTGACGATGATGGCGAAGGTGGATTTGAAGCCAGGCTCATCCAAACACGGGAATAACTGCCTGCCATGGGTGGCTTGCAGGTGTGTTGCGGCGTACCAGCTATTAATGATAAGAATATCATTAGCACCATAAATATAATTTAAGACCTAAGATATAAGCAGGTCCATAATTATTACCTTTAAAGTTAGATCTATTGACTAAATCTGTGATATTAATAGTAACTTTTAACTTTTAACAATAACTGAACCACAACTTACTGAGTGGTGCCATCTGCACCAACATAACTTCCTCTGAACATTCCTCTTGACAATGGAGTCTCGTTCATATGTCCCACATACAATATCCTTATAATGTAAGTAGCGCCATTCTCCAAAACTACTCCATCTCTCAGATTTATCTTCAAGATTTGGTACTGACGGATACGTTCGATAGGAAGGGTCTCATTTAATAGAAGTGGGACTCCATTTGCGTCCATTACCGTGAGGCCACTGATGGTTCTTACATTGTCTTGTAGGATTATCTCAGTTATATCAGCTTCGACAGCCTGTTGGGTAAATAAAACTGATTTTGTTAAAACTTGGCTAATATCTCTCGCAGAAAAACCTTCCAGTCCACCACCAGTCTGGATTGGATATTGGTTCTTTGAATTTCTATGTCTCGCGTCTGTCTGTGGCCTTAAACTAATTTTAATATAATTTATTCAAAAAAGCTCAAGACCTGTTAGATTCAAGGTTGTCAGTTTTGTGCCTGTTAATTAATTTTGTATGAAACCTGACGGACTGATTCTCTGTAAAACAATTGGTTAAAGGAAAGAAAGATTAGCAAGTGTAGCAATAATTATTCTTACAACCAACAAAACTTACCCTCATAGTCATTGTAACAATACCATCAAACGAAAAGGCTGCTCTGTCAGCTGTAGCTTCAAAATACGGTGTGATTTCAACGTCATAGTGAATGGGATCCAGTGACTCTGGAATTCGGTAGCTGATGACATCTTCGTCATTTCTCGAAAATATAGGCACTTCGGTGTCGATCGGTAAGTCGGCATTGACCAACAGAAGTAGCGCTGGCAGAATTGCCAGCTTGAGTAGGTGAATCATGTTGCTGAAAACTGAAATTAACATTGGCTTGGTAAATGAGCAGGCTGCTGCTCAAATAAACTGTGGATTAAATGTTATCCTGGCATTGTTATTTTTCGAACGGGAGAGTGGGATCTTTTTATCTTAAAAACTCGTCTATTTTTTTCAGTTTCTAAACAAAAACAAACTCACCAGAAAGCCACCACTCACCAAATGATCAACTAAGACTTTACATTACTTATCTACTGACAAATAATCTGTTTGCTTTTAATCAAATGTTTAAAACACTATCAGTAATTTGGGATTAGACATGCTTCAGATATCGTGATGTATCAAGTATCTGAAGCGATTTTATTATCATTTATTACCTATAAAAAAACGTTAACTAAGTACTTACCTATGCCAATGAAAAAAAACATATGAGATTACCAGCCTGCCTCAATCAATAATTGATTTAGGTATATTAATTGCATTACACCTTTGCAAAAAAAATCTGTGGCATAGGTGGCAAACAAAACATATCAATGGATTGGCGTTAGATAGTAGATAATGAAGAGGCCTGGGCAGTGTTGAAGTGGCTGAGCATAATGATGATGATGACGATATTAATAAACACTATATAGCCTATAACTCTACATTTATTTATTATATTTTTAATCTACTATTGGTCGCTGTCAATTTCATCACAATTCACAAAGGTGGCAGCTAGAGCAGCCATTGGATAGCCTCTTCGTCAGCGGAGTGGATTTTTTTACCAAATACCAAATCTGTGTTTACTGAAGCCCACATTCGACACTAGGCCTTTTGTCTCTTCTAAATACTTATAGTGTGGCCATTGAGCTACCATTAGTAGTTCAATGAGAGTGGCCCATGTTTTCTGAAAATCAGCTTTTGTTCCAGTCAGCCAATCATATGATATATTTTCATAACTGCTTACTTACTTAGGCCACGAGTTTTTTTTTCAAAAGAGTACAATTTTGCGTCAGTGTCGTAGGGAAGGATGGGAAGGATGACAAAACCCAGGGCATTTCTTCATTTTCAATTATATTCAGAATAATATACAACATAACATGGTAGAGTATTAAAGCACAAATATACTTACCTCAGTGATAAGGATCTAGAAAGATATGTTATTCTAATCTATACGTCTTTATTACAATTACACAGGAATTCGGTTCAAACTGTTCTGCAATCAAATAAGGATATGGAAGTATTATTAAATCATCGGTATTATAAAGTTATAGCTAAATCATCGGTATTCTCTCATAAGGACACGGGCCGAATAAACTTACAATGGAGAAAAAAGACGTCAGAGCGAGAGGGTTAAGACTCATGAGGAAAACAAAATGCCTGATTTGCTTTTCGTTTGCGTAGGCTGTTTACAGAGCAGCATTTTGATTGATGATACTTATACGCAGTCTGATGAATATGAATTATAATACCTATTTTATTGTGTTGTTTGTACCACAAACCACCGAGCAACGGTTATCAGTAATTAAAACTAAAATGACATGGCAAACATGGCCGAAACAGCCAATATGGTTGCTGACACAACAATCTGCGCCGCCCCATCTCTTGCCGCTCCGACGATGATGTCCACGTTGTTGGTACCCCACTCCATGTTGGTTCTGGCAGCAGTAATGGCGCTGATCCCTGTTGCAAACTGGGCGGACGTACTTTGTGTTGTACGAAGCCAGTTCTCATACTGAAATGAAAATAAATGTACTTGGTTAGCCCTCTGCTGAAAAAAGACAATAAAAATCAAGGATTCTTCAGTAAAATAAAGAGGAATGTCTCCAGCCAGGGCAGTAACATACACTTTTGTTAACCACGACGAGATCGTCCTCTGATCTGTCACATTAATTAATTTATGTCGATAATAACGACTACATAAAGAAACGGAAGCAGAAAACATCTTACCACAGTCAACGCACTCTCATCCAAATATGCAGCCAAGTTAGATAAGACTGTGTGTACAGGATTGTTAGGTGCATCAGCTTGGTACCTAAAATATAAAGATATCAGATATTGGTCACTTGATGTTTCTGGTTTTTTTAAGACTCAATATAAAACCCGATCCGTTTCAAACTTTTTTCTAAAATTCCGATTCTATTCTCCAACTGCTGCATTTAAATTTTAGAGATTTAACTTTTTTTTCTACGTAACTTACGCATCTCTGATACGATCGATGTTATTCATAACGAATTCAAGAACAGTGTTTGCATTTTCCGGGTTCCCGAGGAGCGCATAGTTGAAGGCGTTGACTTTGTCTTGAGTTCGGACCACGAATGTGAGAGTCATCGGCAAGAATCTGCAAAGTTCAAGTTCAAGTTCAAAATTTTTTATTGACCATAAAATCATACATATTACTTAGTCAACGTCAATATAATATTAATATTTTTGTATACTAATCAAATCAAATAAACGCTTGAAGAAAGGCTACAATTCTGGGATCAAGAAATGAAAATGAAGAATATAAGTTAAGAAATCAAAAAAATACTACAGACAGTCATAACGTCATCCAATTTAATTAATAATAAATGTCCATGTTAGATTAATTTTGACATAGGAATTAAATGATGTTATCAAAGTAGCATAAGTAGAGTTCGGCTCGATATCAAACCTGGTTATTAAAATATTCTGATCTCTTGTAGCCGCCATAGCTCTGAGCATCTCCAGTTGATCATTGGCATAGTTAGACTGTATAAATCTGTTGAACAAATAATTGTAGTCTTCTTCACCACCCTCTCTGACTCCCACCACGAAGACATTGCGTTTGATACCAGGATTGACTCTGGAAATAATTAAATTAGTAGTTTTTATCATCATGACCTTTCATTTCCATATTAGTGATGATTTACTTGCCACCATCATACCATCATCATGCTTAGCTCACTGCTGGCCAAAGGCCTATCTTCTCGAATCCCCACGGTCACAGGCCCACCGCATCTACCGAGATCCAGCCAACTTAATTATACCATCGGACAATGGGGCTGGTTGGTTGTCTGCCCACTAGCCGTTGTCTGTAAGCTAAGCGCCAAGATCTAATTCTTACGTTTGTCCATTTTCACGAAGGGCGACGAATCGACTCCTAGACTCCTGGACGCATCTTTCATGGCCCAAAAGGCAAGCAAAGTGCAGCATATCCTGACGGCTCATAGTAATGGTGGGAGTCTCGTTGTCTTGTACATCATAGCCGAGGGTTTCGATGGCGTGCTCCATGTAGCTTAAGATAAAAGCCTGCAACCAACGAAGTAATTTTGTGTAATTAACATAAAAAATATTGGTTGTAAGGAACCCCTGTTATCCTAGGGAGTTATAAAATCATAACAGCCATCGGTGCTAAAGAAGCATAATCGAGGGTTTCTGCTACTCCAGAGGATATAATCAAACTTAAAAAGATAACAAACAACAAGATTCTACTTCTATTCAAAGTTTGATGACACTTAAAAGCTTTTATTTGGATAATTAGAACTTTGTACATCATAAGGTGGGTTTATTTATACTTACGTCAAACGTGGATTGGCGACTTGGTATGTGTCTAAGACGATTCCTAAGCCAAGTGTAGCCAGTGATGGCAGCATCCCAAACGTGGTAGTTGGTCTCGTGACGAAGGAACTTGAGGATCCCGAAGCCGTATTGATAGTCCATTCTGCCAGATCTCATGAGGGCGAACACGTCATCGACAACCTAAAATGTTTGGTATTTTTTAGTAGAGTTACAGATTGGCAAACATGATTATAATCATTTATTTGCTGAAAATTAAAAAGTTATGTTGCTCTCAGAGTCCAGATGCCACGTTCGGTTATACAAGAAATAGTATAACTGAGGAACTATTAATTAGCATCATGGATTTCTAAACACATATTATAGGGATGTACTTCAATATTTAGTTGAATGTTTTTTTTACTGTACCTATCCATAACATTGAAATGAATTACTCTTCAACTCCATACTTTCTACTCAACGCATTTTAATGTAATTAAATTGTTTTTTAACTCACTTGTGCTCTGTTCAAGTGGTGAATGGAATCTGGCTCGTTTATCAAAGCTTCAGAAATGAGTTGCCAACTTTGGTCATCGTAGTTCACTCTGTAGTGCCCTGAAACCAAACACAATCAAAACTTAATTCAACTGTTACAATACACTGACTTCATGAATACATCTTGACTTTCTATCACAAACACCAGCGACTGACTCGACGCCTTTTCCAATACATTGCCATCATGTATAGCGGCACGGTGGCACCCACATTTCCCTCGACCTCTGTGGCGTTCCAGCTGTGCTTCCTAAGCGAAAGTCCGGGTACAAATCCCGGCTGGGGAGGGAAAATAGGTAATCTACAGGTCTTGGATGTTTACATGTTTATGAGGTTGCTGTTTCTTATTATCGTGACACAGGTTATCCTACTGTGGGGCCAGAAGCAATGTATGTGCTTAAATTATATTTGAATGATTTGTTATTTAGTCTGATTAAAAAAAACATTTGATGTGATGCGGTCCGACCGCTTTCGGTTACAGCGATGGACCGCTTCAACTTGTCTTCTGTTGACGCCACTTGTGGGCTCACATGTGGATTATGTAGTGGCTTACTAGTGAAAATCCTCGCGCATTGCGGGCATGTAAGCAGTGCACCCCGTTATAATAATTATTAAAAAAATGCGCAGGTGTTTGGGCATTCAATTCGACATGATTGGCTTTACCGTGCTGCTGATTATTGAAGATAACCCACTCCTCTCCTGCTGCCTTCGTTAATACTTCACTAGCTGTCGACATCATGACTGAGGGTTTCAGCAAAGTAAACGTCGGGTTGCTGGCAGTTGAGTAGGTGATGGGAATGGGGTAGATTTGTCCAGTCGGTGCGTTGCCATTTAGAAAGAAACGTTCCTAAAAAAATGAGAAGGAGTTGAATTCATTTACAAATTATTTTATTCTTGTAATTTGATTTGTCGCGCGCGATAGTATACCTACAAAGGCTATCAGGTTTTCTTTATATTTACCTGTGTCAGGGTCATTTGTCCCGAAGTATAATTAATGTTTACATTCAGAATCGGATACCCAGGTTCGTTCACCCAAGTGTAATAGTAGTTGGAGAAGTTAAAGTTTTGGTTCTGATACTCGTTCAGGGTCCCAGCTTCCGTTGCAGCCTGGTTGAAAGCGTCAAACAGATGTGTGGCGTTCGTGGGTAGATATGCACTGAAATGAACATGTAAGTAGTAAATTATAGTTAGAGCCATAATTGTTTTTTTTTTTACTCTGATTTTTACGTATAAGTTTTAAGCAAACAAACAATGATCTATAGTCAAACGCAATGTTGATTCAAATTCTTTAGCAAGCTCAGCATATAATTATAATTAAAAACGGTCCTGATGCAGCAAGAATGGATTTATATTTCTCGAATTTGTGTTAAGTCTATTGATCATCACATGGGACACTAGTTATTCTAATTACAAACCGTTTGTTCAACATACTTGTCCCTCAAGAAATACTGGCAGGCCGCTCTAAAAGCGTCCTCTCCGATCATATCAGCGACCATCCTCAGAAAGGCTGCCCCCTTGGAGTAGCTGATGGTTCCAAAGTGGCCGGTGACCTGCGCAGGAGTATTGACGTCATGGTTCATCGCCACAGTGCCGGTGCCGGAGTCGAAGGCGAGCGAAGTCTGCAGATAGCGGCTGTTGAAGTGCTCGTGATGCTCGAATTCGGGGAACACCTGGTGAATATAGACTGATCGTCATCATCATTTGGGAAAATCCTTTGAGCGACTAAAGGCTGATCCTTATCTTAATCACGGTTCAGGACTCCTGCCGGCGCAGCACGTCTCGGCGTCGTCGCCAAGCCCAGAACGGGTTTCTGCGCCCTCGCCATAGCAACTGGCATGCCATCCGTTTGTAGAATTGAGGGCCAGGGCCAGGCCTCCTTACGTACACACTACTGTACGTACAAACTCCTTTTCCTCCAGCCTTATTTTGTGTTTGCACCATGTAAAATAAATAAATCTATTTATCTTGATTATACTACCACGATTTCCAACGGGGCTGAATAATTTCAATTTAGGTAACTTTAAAATGCCACCCTACGCCACCGCCGCTCAAGGGCTCACCTCGTATGTTGCAATATATCCGAAGTAGCTGGCAAACCCTTCATTGATCCAAGTGTTGCTCCACCAGTAGCAGGTAATTAGGTTTCCGAACCACTTATGAGCCAGCTCATGAGATACCAGAGTGGCTGAGTAATGCCATACCGACATCAGAGTCACAGAAGGATCAAGGATCATGTAGAGTTCTCTGGAATGCAATATCTAAGGTCAACAAAGGTTATTCATATCAACAATGTATTGCTCCTATGTATAAACAAGATGTACTTAAATAGTAAGATATAGGTTCCGGTACCGCCATCCACGATGACGCGTGACGTAGCTATTTGCATCTTTGTCTTTCAGCAAAGTGCCTCAATGAAAAAGAAAGATGCAAATAGCTACGTCATGCGGCGTCGTGGGTGGCGTTACCTATAGCATTACTTTACTTACACTTTTTGGACATCGAATCAAAATATGTATTCAAACAATTATTAACACCAAACAGAAGTAATATAAAATCAACACTTACCTATAACTGACCATACCCCAGTTCTCAGTACCAGCAGACGCCCAATCAGGAGACGAAATGTGATCATTCAAAAGATTAGGATGAAGGCTCGAGTACGGTATCCCAAAATACCCATCAAAGAACTCTGTCATTCTGACTGCCATGGTCAAAACTGGGAAACCAAGGCCTAAGGCGTTGGACCTGCCTATGATTCTGATTGGTGGATTGAAATTTCTGTCTTCTGCGATGACTGTGAAGGATTCACTGACTAGGAAAGTGACCAGGTATGATGACATTTTTGGTGTTGCTAGGAAGTTGTCTCTGATGCGACCATTGGTGAGACTGAAAAAAGCGAAAAGTATTTCAACTGAAGAAATCTTTTTAATGTCTCTTCAGTTTTTGATGTATCACGAGAGATATTTATAAAGTTTTGTTCCATAAATGTTTTTCTATTATTTTGTTAGTCATCACGATCTTTTCTTTGGGAAGTGGAAAACTATAAAGTGAAAGGTTCTGCCACTATCTGGACCATGATTGATGCTAGGAAAGAGTTACTCACGTTTCCCTAGACTCAAGCTCAGTATTTGAGAAAACTCTCGAAAATCCTGTAGGATGAGTTAGGTGTACGGTGAATACTGCTTTGAACAGAGGTTCGTCCCAGCACGGGAAAGCTTGACGAGCGTTGTATGGCTGGAAGTGTGTTGTAGCGTAAGTTCTGAAATAAAAGATATAGATAGAGTTGAATGGTGTGTACGTACGTATGAGTACGTCTATACTCTACAGTTAGTTCTCTGCCAGGCTTGGATGATGACGATTTTAATGATCTGCTTGAGATAAACGTGTTATTATTATTATGTTCAACTTTAACATAATTTCTAGTTAGGTATCTAGGACTTTGGTAATACGACTATTATCTATTTTTAGTGGGCGTGAATCGGCGTGATGGTATGATGATGATGGTGAATACTTAAAGTATCTTATATTGTATTCTTCAATTATTTAAGGGAGTTAACTTACCTAGTTGCACCAAACCAATCCGTATAGTTTCCTCTCCAAATACCTCTTCTTAAAGGTCCCTCATTCATTGTATTCGAGTAGTCTATAGCCAATGTGTAGTTAGTTCCAACCATCATATTTTGAGCTAAGTTGATTCTCAGGAAATGGTATTGGGGTTCCAGGATCATCGGTGATGACGGGTCTAGTAACACTGGTGTGTTCTCATTATTGAAAATGGTGAGACCGTTGATCCTATCTACGTTGGCGTGGAGGACTATTTGCGTCACGTTTTCTTCTAGAGCCTGATATAAAACAATGTTATTAGTAATTCGTTTATTATTATACCTTAAATATAAATTTTTAGTTTTTAAGAGACAGGAGAAGCAATAATTTCTGTATCATACTACATGTTTTAATCTACCAGCTGTTAAATAGCTAGTCTCTATACTACTAGGTTCTACCTTTCTGTGTAGTGATATTGTAGGTCAGTAAAATTCAAACCACAAACACAAGAGCAACTAAAAAAAATTTTTCACAAAAAAAAATTGTCATGTGACGTCCTGTTTCTGATCCTCGTGTAAAAAGCCTCACAATACTTATAACTTTTATTCCATATACCTGAACAACAATAGTGACTTTTCCATCGAAGCTGTATTCCTCCCTATCGACAGTAGCAACAAAGTTGAGATCGATGTCAATGTCATACTCCAAAGGGATAACGTTTTCTGGTAACCTATATGTCGTATCTCTTGTTTGATCTTGCCGGTATATTGATGGGTCTTCCAAATCCCTTTCCCAGTCTAAAGGATGGTCTGCGATCGCCAAACCCAAAAGAAGTAAGCCTAAGATGGCGTGCTTCATGTTGGACGTCCCTAGAATTCAACCACATCAATCATTAATGTTACTCTTTATTTAATGTTATCCAGTCGTGGGTTTATATGAACATTCCAATACGACTCATGTCGTTATATTATAAAAAAAGCCCATCTTAAAGCACTATTTCACACACATACACTTTCCAAATATTCAAATATTATGACATTAGAAATTACGAGATGATTAATAAACGAGAGTTGAAATAACAAATCTTTTGAGATTTGAAGGATTTGTCCTTAGAGTAATAATAGTTGAGGTAAAAATATTCATATGATAAACAACTACATGGATGATTGGATGTGGCCCTATTGGCCCAAACAATTTAAGAACGTTATTAAATTTACTTACCTGTTAAAAGATATGCCCGTAATAGCCGCTGCCAGTAAATAGAGTATGTTTTGCCTGAAGAATGACAAAGTGGGACATTAAATTGTATTTATCCAAAATAAATTACCTTTTTAATCTGATACGTCTTATCAGCTGATTATAACAGTGATCAATGATAGTTAAGTTCTTAGGAAATAAATTATGTGCCTTTATGACGTATAACAAATTAAAACAGTAGAGTGCAATATACAGATTAACGATAATGTTCTAAGATATCTAGGTACATAATTATATATTTACATAACAACATATATATTAAAAATTAGGTACTGGTGGTGGGTGGTAGGTTACAACTCACTAAACATCGAGTGCCCCGTGATGTATCCATTAAGAACAAGTTTTAATTTTCCTTGAAATCAAAAGCAAAGAACCTCAGCCACCATCAACTGTAGACACTTTTTACAGTTCAGCGGTAGGTATTTCAGTTCTCTCCAGGTGACTTGAACTGGTTTTTGTTAGCCTTGAAAATATTTTGAGCACATCTGAGAGTGATCATTTGCCAGCACTATGAATGCGCCTTACTACTAATATCAACTGAACTGAGTACAAAGAAGAAAGTAAAGTCAAAACTTCTTCGTGCGATGGTTTAACTATAGTTAATATGATTTTTTTTGGCTGAGATAGTTGGATATTGACGCTTATTCGTCGATTATGGTCACGGTTGTCTATTTCTATAAAATTAAAAGGTTGACATAAATTTGTAAGTTTTATTTCAACATATTTCCTCGCAAATAAACTAATGTACAATTTAATACTTAATAATAACAATAACTTATTTATATGAACACTTGTAATAACTTATCTTCTCTCTACATCTTTATTACTGTCCTTATACGGCAATAAAAAACAACAGAATTCAACAGATAGTGTGTTGCTCTCGAAAGTTCTCGAATATTCTATGAGAGTCCCGAAGATTCCTTAGCGAAGGAGCTGGGCTACTAGGGCGGCCAGTAGAAGAAAGACTGGGGCAACTATGGTTGCAGCCCCGTTTCTGCTCCTCAGGTAACCGTGGAGATCCAAGGCCACATTGTTGCCCCACTGTAGGTTGGCAACTGCAGCGCTGATGACATTTTGACCACTAAGGAACTCCTCAGCCAGGTTGAGTTGGTTGGTGTACAGCCATGTCTGGTACTGAGAAATGAAAGAAATAAATTAATTACTGAAAAAGCATGTGTGTTAATAGGATATGATATGGATTGGACACGATTCGATGAATTTTTCGGGTCTAACAGGGACTTAGCTCTCTCAGAAAGTTATTATTTAGGGATTATAGAAAGCTGTTATAATATACATAAATATTGACCACCTAAAGAGACATAAAGAGCCAAAAAAACCTGGAATTAGAATATTTAGTGATTACAACTTACTGCAACGATGTCCTCGAAGTCAGTCAAGAAAGCAGCGAGGGCGTTCATGGCCACGATAAGGCGGGCGGAGCCACCGTAGCTGTAACATGAATAATGTTCCGTTTTTCTATTGGTAGTAATAAAGGTGCTATACAAAATTTTAACCAAAAATGTAAATAAAATAGTACTTTTACTTCACGGTTCTCAGAATGTGATGGACTTAAAATAAACTTAAAAGTAATGCTTCAATCATCATTAAGGGATAACTTAAGTGAAGATGTACGGTGCGGTTAGACTCGTTAGTGTAAAATTGTTCTTTAGTACAAGCACCATAAACCTAGTATGACAATCATACATGTAAGATCCAATACTATTCTTTGTAACAGACTACTCAATTACCCTCTGAAATAATTAAAGAAAAGTAGATAGAGATATAAGAGATAGCGATTAATCGGTTCGCTCGCGTTAAAATACACGCGGGCTAAACTAACAATAGGAAACAACAGATGTGTGAGCGAGAGACGATTACTCACGATTCGCGGATGGTAGCGTAGTCACTGAAGACAAAGTCCAGCACAGTCTGCAAGTTCTCAGGGTTGCCAGCGAGTGCGAAGCCAAACGCGTTGGTCTTGTCGTGGTGACGGATCAGGTTGTTGGATGTGGACTGCTGGAGGTAACTGCGGATGACAAAATTTAAAGAGATTTGTTGTAAGAAATAGGCTTATATACGGTGACTATCCAAGTGAGGGCAGACAGAAATGTATTATCCCGTAATAACACAGTCAGGAAAAATTTATGTAGAGTAGCCCATCGTTTTACAAATTTAAATCCAGATTATATCTGATTCGGTTTAATCAATATGCTCGGGAAGCCATACGTCTTTTTCAATATTTTGTTAACATTCTTTCCATCTAACTGTTTCGTTGCAAAACAGATTATTCCCCAAAACTTACTGCAAGACATTAGCTTGGTTCCTACTGCAGGCCAGAGTGCGTAGCATGACGACCATGTCAGCAGTGTTCTCTGAGGTGTTGTACTGTTCCCATAGGAACTGGTAATCTGAGTCGTTGCCCTCACGGAGACCGATGCAGTAGACGTGACGACGGAGGTTGACTGGGACTCTGGTGGCGAAAAGTTGTGTTTGGCTCTTGAAACTTGTATAGTGGACTTAAGCAGTTACCAAAGTATTACCCAAGTGGAGTGATCAGGTTAGTGGGCAGACTGCCTTATGGTCCGATAATATCATCAAGTCGATGACATCTTACTGAACAGGATAACCAGGGACCATGCGGATTGGCGCAAGAAACGAGGCCTATGTCCAGCGGTAGGTAGATATAGTATAGACTGAATATTAATTTCAATAGTGTACTGATATCCGATAATGACAATGATGACGAAAGAAAGGAAAGCTTCAATATCAGTACCTAAGAGAAATTTAATCATAAATATTCAAATAGGGGTAAAGATATGACTAAACTTATTCGTATAGGTACTTACAGGGCTGTTGGGTTGTTTCTGAAGGCAGTCCATTTAGCCCTGCTGTCGGCCACACAGCCGCTATGGCCCAGGTTGCAAGCGTAGTTCAAGATCTGTGCGCGGTTTAGTTTGCGTGGGGTGCTATCTCCGTTTGCCTCATTGTATCCCAGGTCTTGGATGACGGCCTCCATGGATTCGAGGATATAGTTCTAAGGAGTTATCCCTTGATTAGGTTGGTGCAACTTATCATAAATTACGTAAAACAGTGTTCAGGATTTCGATGTCAAATACTTGAAAACTAACGATTGTGAATTTATTCTTTAAACGTTAGTTTCAAAGGTAACAGAATTTATGTTGATGTCAGGCAGCTTGTCACTTACCGTGAACTCATTGTGCAGTGCAGGAATATGCTCCAACCTTCTTCTTAGCCAGTCCAACTGTCCCAGAGTGCCAGCCCACACATAGTAGTCGGTTTCCTTGGCAAGAAACTCCAGAACTTCGAAGGCGAGGTCGATGGGCATATCGCCAGACCGGATGAAATAGAGGACGTCGTTGACGATCTGGGTGAGAGAGAAATTAACTGGGTAAGTACCTGCCTACAAGTTTAGAAAACATAAATCATTATATTTGGATATCCAGGTGCTGACCACGTACCAATGAGATAAGTCATTGTACATGTACCTATGTACCTGTATGTAAATGTTTATGTTTATGTTATTTTTTATTATACGGACACTCTAACGGTGACGGAAAACATCGTGAAGGAACCTTCATTACTCCATAGCTGCGGCGATTGGCTAGCCCTCTGTCACGTAAAATTAAGTATTGAATCACTGGCTGAAAGTAGACACAGTTGTGCCTCTGCCACCCCGTATGGGAAAAGGCGTGACGCTATGTTGATGATGTTTTTGTTGTTTTTGGATACCCAAACGTGAGTCTATGGAGTCTTGTCAGTCAATTATGTAGAAGTTTCTGAATATTCTCGGTGCACGTTATAATTCTGTCTAACCATGGGCGCCATTTTGGCTCTAGCACCGTAACTTTGATTAATTAATAATTTCTTTTTTGCATACAATTAATTGCAATGACAAAAAGTAACTAAAAACAGTGTATAAAGGCGAGCTTATCTCTAAAAAGAGATCTCTTCCAGCAAACCAAGTTCCGATGAGAGAGTTTGATATATCAGCAAGGGTAGACCTTTGTGTACAACAATATACCTACGAGTACCTACAAAGCTAGAATATACTTACATCCATATACATTCTAAAATTAACTACCAAAATATTAAAGATATACTATTAATAAACTAATTATATAAAGAAATATTTACATACACATACTATGTACCACTACTAATAAATACATACAAACTACCTGAGTTTTAAAGAGTAAGCTAGTGTTTTTTTACCTGGCTTTTAAATATGTTTAGAGTAGGACTGTCCCTGATGGCACAGGGGAGTGGATTCCACAACCGAATGGCCCGGAGTCTGATTAACCTGAGGAGTATGTTGGATACCTACCTGAGCTCTGTTGAGATAGTGGATACTCTCGCGGTTGTTCAGAAGGGCTTCGGCAATCAGCCCCCAAGTGTGCTCATCGTAATTGACACGGTAGTAGCCTGTAGAAGCAGAAATTATATACACTTGCTATTTACACTTGTCCCAATGCCAAGTAATAGTCAACCACTACTACACACCGCTACTGCGATTTAATTCTATCCAAATATCTGCCTGTTCTGTTCAGTCCATGTTAATGTCCTAATGTAGTGACTGTTAGCTTACTATTCTTCCAGCATATCACTTAGAATAAGTGCGATATCCGCTAAGAATCATATGCTTCTCTTCCCTTCCCAACTATGTTTCAGATTTATCTGAATATTGGCCTAGCATACGTGATGAGAAACTGTGAATACAACTGCACGCAACGACGAATGTAACCTACCTGACTGGGCAATGTTAAAGATGACCCACTCTTCGCCAGCTGGCTTGCTGAGGGCCATAGATTGACCAGTCAGAATGGCCACGGGTACGGTGGAGGCAAAGTTGGCACTTCCTCCACGAGTCCAGGTGAGCGGAATTTGCCACAGGTTGTTTGGTCGCACGCCTGAAAGCTGGTAGCGTTGCTATGGAAGGAAAACGCATGGTTTAATCATCACCATTATTATTATTTCAGTCATACGAAACGAAACGAAACGAAACGACGAAAAAAAACTAGGTACCTGCTAGACGAAACCTGTTCGACGTTTCAAGGAGTCTGGAGACATAGCGGCACCGTAAAAATTAAGGTTGCTGGATTTACGACGTAAGTTGCAAGATTTTTAGATGTCCACTTCCCAAAATTAAGAATTTGAGGACTTCTAATTAATGACCAGAAGTTTTTCTGACTTTTCAATTGATCATAAGTCTTTACCTGAGACACAGTGATGGCACCAGTATCATGGTTGACGTTGACAGACACAACGGGTGCTCCAGGGTTTTGAATCCAGCTGTCGAAGACTTCACCGACATCGACTCCACTTAACTGAGCCATGGAGGAGTCCTCAGTGACTGCGACGCGGAATGCGTTGTACATCAGCTCAGGAGTTCCGAGACCGTATGCGCTGAAATAAGGATAGGTTTATAAATTTTTTTCTATTTTTTAAACTGCTACTCTACTCAAATTGTGCAATTATAATGTGTTGGCTTGGGAATTTAAATTAATTTGATAGTTACTTAAACTTTGACTTAACAGGCTTTGAATGATAGATATCGAAGCCCTGGGAAGTTTGGACTTTACTGCGCACTTTGTTATGAGAATATTAATTAACGTATGTATGTATCTTCAAATTTTCGTCAGCTCCCCCTCCCCCCCTCCTCCTTACCTATACTTCTGCAGGTAATTTCCAGCTAATTGTGACTCTTTTTCGTAAATTAACTTACTTATCTCTCAAGTAATACTGCAGAGCCTTCTGGAAGGTAGCAGGTCCAACGAGGTGCTCCATCATACGCAGTACCGACGCACCCTTGGCGTAGCTGGTGCTGCTGAAGTGGGAGGTGACAGAAGGGTTGGTCACGACTCCGGTCCAGTTCATGGGAGTGGCTGCGGCGGAAGCATCGCCAGCTAGAGCGCTGTGGACATAGTCGACGACGAACTGGTCGGCTAGTTCGAGGGTGGAGTCGGCCTGGTGGGTGATGATTTGGAGTGTTAAATTATGCAGATATTAGTGGCGCAGTTTTGTGTCTGTTGGTAGTTTTGAGAGCTTATTCCCGTTTTTTGAAGTTAGTGAAGAATCAAAATGGACCGTCCAGTTCACCACCAGCTGCTGTCTTTACTTGAATTCAAAATTTACATACATACATAGCGTCACACCTTTTTTCACATGGAGTGAAGCACTATTTGTGTACTTTGAACCAGTTATTAAGTACTTGCGTGAGAAGGGGCTAGCCCATCCCCGCTTCTAATATATTTAAGGGAAACTATTATATAAGTACATAAGTTAAATTACTAGGTCAAACCCGGATTCAAACTACTGCTACTACTACTAAACACTGAATACTAAGCCTGAGCTAACTAGAAAAATAACTTACACCATGAGTGGCGAAGTACTCAAAAAAGCTGGCAAAGGACTCGTTCAGCCAGAGGTTGCTCCACCAGAAGCAGGTGACTAGGTTTCCGAACCACTTGTGTGCAAGCTCGTGGGAGAGGATGGTAGCGATGAAGATGCGGTTGACCTCGTTCGTGTTCTGTGGATCGTAGAGAAGGTATGCCTCTCTGGGGACAAATGAGAAGGTTGTGATTTACAAACTTGTTAATATATATGTTGGTGAAGGTTGTTATGTAGATCCCTGACCGAGCAAAGAAAACCCAGCAAAGTGCGAATTGGACTCGCGAGGGTTCCGAACAAAAATTACATTGATCATTTATATTGCATTGATAAGTTACGAGGAAGCAGTTGCTTGAGTGCTGCAAGCCCTATGGCAGACCACTGTTAATTAAGTTGGTCCACCACAAACAAATTATTACTCAGTGAATGATATACAGATCAGCAAGCTCGCAGGCTTCAACCTTGGATTTTCAAAGATGTTTCCAATCTAAATTGTATAATTTTACTTTTATAATAATTGCAATGAAGTTTTCCAGTTAGCTATAGCATTTTTCACGATAAATAAGTATTGAGAATGAGTAATGCTTTTCATGGCGGTGAAGATAGCGTCTAATCATGTTGCTCAGAATATTGAAACAACGCGGTCTTACCTGTAGTTGACCATGCCCCAGTTCTCCATTGCACCTGAAGGGAAATCGGGAAGAGCGATATGGTCGTTCTTCATGGGCTGACCCTGGCCCATGCCGTAATAGCTGATGTTGAAGTAGTCGTCCATCCAGTTGGTGATTCGGAGGCCCATGTCAGCAGCGTACGCGTGCTGGTTAGTTACCGCGTTCCCTCCTGTATGTTTGTAATGTAACTATATTGTTATTTTTCTGTGACGTCGCTGTTTCTGGTTCATGACACAAGGCGTGGGACCAGAAAAAATAAATGTACATTAAGTAAATGTACAGTAAGTAAGTACATGAATAATTAAAATACAAATATATTTGTAAATATAAATGTTTTCCATTAATCTCCCCATCGAGGGTCACAGAAAGGTGGTCCAAGAGAGCGAACTAAATCATAAAACTACATTGAGAGCCCCTGAGGGATAACAGGATAAAATGATACAGAAAAGGTGGACTGACCAGGACGCGAAATGATTCCGAAGGGCTTCTCATCGGTACTGGTGGCGGTGGTCTCAATGAAGTCGCTGACGTGGAAAGCGACTAGGTAGGCGGACACCAAGGGCGTGGGCAAGAAAGTCTCGCGGATACGGCCGACCGCGACCCTGGTAGATTTAATGAGGATGTGAAGTTAGAAAACACGAGTAATGCCTCTAAAATCGCCTGTAATGTAGTTATAATGACCTATAGTGCTTCGAGTTGGTGCTGCTAACGGCACTAACTGCTACTAAACTCTGCAGGGTGTAACAGAAAAGTGTTATAAATTTTTAAAGGGTTATTAGAGCAAACTGAGCAATTGATATATTTAATTTTGGTTCACCATTTAAATTCCGAATACTCCTCCATATCTGACTGCTCCCAAAGTGTATGTACTATCTATCACACTGTACTCAATAATGACTTAGATCGTCCGTCACATTTAGGGTTACCGGCTGTTCATTGGGCCTGAATTTGAATTAAACTCGGAGTTTGCATTAAATTTTCTTCTTAAAAAAATATTATATCACTCGTACCTCTTCCAAAAACTAAAAGTCCTAAGCATTCCGACATGAAATTTTTTTTTTCAGTTTTTTTTTCTTTTGGTACAATACTTACGTCTGCGTGTTGTTGATCGCCATGTTGGAGTACGAAGGGCTGAAGTCTGACGGGCGTGTGATGGAGATTGTGAAACGGGACTTGAACTGAGGCTCGTCGAAGCAGGGGAATGCCTTCCTGGCGTGGAAGGGCTGGAACTGAGTTGTGGCGTAGTACCTGTTGACAATAATAGAATTCAGATCAGACTTTATCATAAATTCATAATACTCGAGAAGTTGTGGCTGTTATCTAAGGGCCCGCACGCACAACAATTATTTTCCGCGCGGTTTTTTTTCAAACGGTATCGGTGAACGTATGATATTTTTGTCTTTGGTAGGTCTATCAGACAAGAATAATATGATAAAAGAAGAAATGGCCGTCCCTGTTGTCATTACTTACGGTGTACGATATTGGTGTCCTATCCTTTACATTATCAAAAGTAGTATGCAATGGTGATTGTCGTAGTTCGACAATAGTGTTAAACCACCAAGAAAAAAAAGGTAAGTAGTTGGATTGCCGAGCCATGGGTATCGAACATACCGTTTACAAGATAGACACAAACCTCATTTGTTCTCATTATAATAATAGTTTTCAAAACAAGTCTAACACAATTATATCCAACCCAATCAAAATCTTACATCCCGGTGGAAAACAGAAAAGCAATTTCAGAAAGAGCCAACTTACCGAATCTGTCCATTCAAGAAGTAATAACCCCTGTAGAAGCCCCTGTCGAAAGGATTCTCGTTGATAACTCCCAAGTAAGTGATGATCAGCGTGTAAGTGCCAACGTCGATGGGATCGGCAAAGTTGATCTTCAGGATTTCGAAGTAGCTGTCAATTTCGAAGGGGTCGAAGGACTGGAGGGCCACAGCATCGTTGTTGACATCAAGGACTGACACGGCTGTGATGGCACCAACATTTTGGTGTAGAACTATTTGGGTCAGATTAGCTTCTTGTACCTGTAACGAACAAATAAAACCTTTTACAAAGTACATATAGACATCTTCTTAGACATGCTCTTAAAGACGTAATATTTATCGTAAAATTTGGTGTGACTCAAACCCATTATCATGGTCGTCATTGGTGCGAATAGATTACCAGCGACACATTATCCATTATCATAAATTTATTACGCAGAGCATATTGAAAACCAAAGGGTTACGCAACGAATTGAAATAATTGAACATGTTCGTGCCATTTATCACGACTTATTTTCATTTGCTATCTCAAGAATTTAGAGTTGCCGCTCGATTTATTTATTCTCGAATATTTTTTTCCTAATAAGTTAGAATATTATCTATTCGAAATCAAAATAAACAACAATTTCCAACACTAACACGTTCGTTGGCACAACGTCCTATAACTCAAAATCTAGACCATTGATACAGGCACAACGTTCAATCACGCCAACCGGCTATAGCAAATACTAATAGAACCATCCTTGTGCCGTTATCATAATATATATCCAAACCCTAATACCTATCGCAGTGCCGCATTAAATTGACTTTAGGCGGTCGGTCTCGATTGTATGTAAAAGTGTGCCGCACCGCAACGCATGACTCCAGTAATCAAGCTGAGCCACTGAACGTGTTAGGAGCAGTACTTACTAACTTAATGTGACCTCTATTTAAAGACTTTTCAAGTTAACTGTGAAATGACGGGTGTCTTTCGCTAGTATTGCCATTTAATGGGAATTGCGTCCGTGCATAGAATGGCGTTACAAAGATGGGGTCGTAGGGTTTTAGTTCTGAATTCTGATATTTCACAGAAATATGGTGTGAAAATAAAACACTTTAAAATAAGTCTTACATCAACAACGATCTGCGCCAGTCCGTTGAACCTCAGTTGATCAATATAGACATCCAGGTCTACATCCACAGTCCTGGGCTGCACAACGTCTCGGAGACGGTACGCTGGGTCATCCAGGTTCGTCTCCCGAAGCTCGAAGTTGGACCTCAACTCCTCAAATGGATTCCCGCTGATGGATCCAATTAGGAACGTCACAGCCAAAGCTGACAGCAGAATTTTGAAACCTGGGAAAGATTATACATTATTATCAATCAGCCCATATTCACCCACTGCTGGGGTATAGTCTCTTTTATACGCTATTTAAATTCAAACATACAAGCGTTTTAATGCGAGGCAAAGGCACAAAATGATGCTGGCAGGCTATACCGATTCATGACTTAGCACCATCAGGATCATTGCCAAGTTTTCGGTATTTGTTTTTAAATTGTAACACAGCAGATGTTACGAGTGTAGATACATTATATCGCATATAAAAAAATGTATTCTGTAAGATTAGAAGATAACAAGTCGGGATACAAAACGGACCAACACTGGTGACTTAGTTACAAGGTAAATGGTAAATAGACAAAGCTTGACTTCTACATTTCCATAAATTTTTCCTCCACATCACTGTAGTGTTTAACCATGAACAGCATTCTTCGAAAAGAGTTTTTTTTCACCAGCGCCGGCGACATTATAATTTATCTAATTTAGCAAAACTAAGGAAGTCTTAAGCGTAGCACAATCACAAGTAGACATTAATATTGGTAACTTGAAGTTAATGTGTATTGGAATATAGGAAATTCTTAAATTCTATGGTAATAAATAGTTAGATAGGTAAGATAAGATAAGAGATAAGCTCGCCTTTTTACATGTTATTCCCATTTATAATTTTCATCATGTATTGATTTGTGTGCAATAAAGTATAGATATTTTAAATATTGAATACTTAGAGAATTTAAAGGTAGGCCTTTTTAAATTCCATCAGTAACGACACAAAACGATAATCTGCAACATAATATAACATAACAAAACGTCACGCCTTACGCTTTATGCCAGACTTCCACTAAAAGAGGGTAATGTGCGGAAGCGGAGCTAGCGAGCTGAGCGGACCGTGAAAGTCTTCCACTGAGAAAGAGCTTTTTTGTATGCAGTCCGCTCAGCTCGCTGGCCTCTTTCCCGCTCATTATTCTTATATAGGGTGACATTTAATTACGTGACCAATTTCATTATGAACAACTTTCCCCATGAAATATGTTGTCGCAAACGAAAAAAATTTTTCGTCCCCCAGTACAATTGCCCCGATCAGCTGATTTCAAGTTACTATGGGAGACACAAAAATTTTTTTCGTTTGCGACCCTTTATGTATACCTCGGGGAAAGTTCTTCATATTGATGGATTCAATCATTCCCCAAAATATGGTCAGCTAATTAAATGTCACATGTATAATCTCATAACGTGCAAGGTGTAAGGAACATTTATATTGACGCATAGCCTTACTAGGTTAGGTACCTATCTAACATTCAGTGTGTGGTTCAATTAGGTTACGTTACAGTTACAGTCATTTCAGTCGGAAAATTAAAAGCACACTTTTAGAAATATTACTACAACTTACCCATGGTGACCGCTTCAACACCGGCCGCCCGACTAAGAATGTTACCTAAATCCCTATATTGATCAAATATCTACTATTCAATAGACATCAAGATTAATAGGTATGATAAATTAACCTGATTACGACAACGGCTAAATTATCGGGTTTATGCACAAATCGAACTTTATCAGATATACAAAACGCCGATACCGGTTTTAATCTTTCAGGATAAGCGTATCATGGTCGACTTTTATTGAATCAAGCCTACCCTTTATCATTATTAATCATACTTTGGCACTGAGTAATAATAATTACCACTGTAAAAACTGACTAATGTACCTACTTTCACTTTAATTAATGTACTCACTTATTTAATCATCCGAATATTCCAGACATGACGTTGATGATTGTGACAGTGCTACTAGCTATAACTTGAGTTAGGCCCGTAAGCACAGCGATTTTTGTCCGCGAGATTTTCTTCCCGCAATTCTGTAACACGTGCTAATACTATGGGAGTGGCCGCACTGGCGATTTTTTTTCTGCAGATTTCTGCATACAATTTAGCGTATGTTTCCCGCGAATTTTTGGTTCGCGCGGAAAAAAATCGCGAACTCGCGTAAACTTTGACAACTCCATACTCCATATACCCCCTTATTAATAAAAAGTTATACTTCGGGACTAACGTTGATCCGGGAGTAACTACGGAACAGAGCTAGACAGTCTAATAAAATAAGGCACTGGTCCCACCAAGAGCGAGGAAGCGATTATCGACTATTTTCTCGCTCAAGAAAAGAACAAAAGATAAAGATCCCGTTTGGATAAAAGAGAGAGATATATTTATAGTTCATCGCTTGCTGTTCACACGCCGGCGAGGACTCTCTTCACTAGTTGATCGCAGCCATAAAAGCTGTCAACGATAAAACTCGCTCAGCGGTACTCGCTAAAGCGATACCCGCTTGGCGGTCAGAGCGATCATTCTACTGTACAACGTGGATTTGAGTACGCCTGAGCGAGTGGTGCGAGTACTCGCCCATCGCACTCGAACACTCGCTTTATAGCCGAGCGACAAAACTATCAGAACTACACACTCGCTCCTCGCTGCTGCGGTGGGACCAGTGCTTAAAAGGGGGTGGGAAGCGGTACTCGTGCTTAGCGCTAACTTACGCTCTAGGTAGAGGCCCTTAACAATAAACTCTTCTCAGCTCTGAGCGCGTGAAAATTTTTTTTTAGCTACCAGATCGTCCAACGCCACAAAAGACACAGATCTTTTGTTTTGTTATTTCATAGTTTTTGAACGTTATCTCGGTTGTTAGAGGATTGGCGAAACCTAACCTTCATTGTGACATGATTGAGACAACTCAGCTGAGAACGGTTTATTATTCCAGGCCTAAATTATTATCAAAGAGTCGTTACTGCGTTTTTATTCATGCATGCGCTATATGATACAAGTTACGTGAATAGAGTTTTTTTTTTTTAAATTAACAACTCGAATCAACCGTCTTATTTATAAAAACGCTCTACTCTGTTGTTAATACATCCTTCCTCTGAGACTAGTTACTCTAAGTTTAAGTTGAAGATTCTTTTACTTCGAGACAGAGAGTCCCAGATAAGTGCTACTCATTCCATAATTATACTGGCTTAATGCTTGGAGTAAAGTTACTACTGTTTTATTCTGTGTTTTTAAGAGTCAGGAGCATGATTCTCGCGCATTCGATATACGATATCTACACCTATATCGAGTGATTTAGCATGGGAATCTGTCAATAAGGTGTCGATATCCGTATATCGAAGGCGCGAGAATCGTGCTCCAGGGCCCCACGGCCCGAGGGTCTCAAAACCTAATGGCACAAATACAAAACATTAAAAAAAAAACTCACGAGCATAGTTTTCCATAATACCTTTCACAAACATGTAAAAATTGTGAATATCGGATAAGGTTTAAGGGGTGGAAAACGTTACCGCTTTTTGTATGGAAGGTCCTTGTCCTTTTTGTTTCGAACCCAGTACAAATTGTCCATTAGCTCGGTTGTCCTTTAATGGAGAGTTTTTCTTACTGTTCAAATATAGGCTCATAGGTACTCATTTAGCTTTATTTGTATTTTTATTTAATTCCATTCTTTATCGAAAAGAAACAACTAACTCGTTATAACAAATATTATGTATTTATTACTTTCTTCATACAACAGTATTTTATAAAAACAGATATAATAAGATAACAGGAACTATCATTGTTAATAAATTATAGGGGTTCATAAATTAATTTATACATTATTAAAGCAAAGGCTAAATCACAGCATATTCACAGCAAGTGTAACCATCAACGTAAATACACTAAGAATGGCCACGTTTGCCGAATCCGGTACTTCAGTGGGCACCTCAACCGGGGGATCAGTGACAGGCTCTTCAGTTGCCACCTCTAGGTCTACCACATCGTCGATGTAACCCACATCCAAGTAGGAAGTCATCTCGGGAACCCTTCCTGCGGACCAGGCCAGGTTGGTTCTGGCACCAGCAATGCCGTTGATGCCAGTATTGTATGAACCTTCTCCAATCACTTCTCGGTTGGCGTCCAGCCAGTTTTGGAACTGGAAATTGATTACAAAATTCTCATTAAGAAATGTTTACATGCATTGCTGCTGGTGATGATGGTAACTCAGAAGACACCCCATAGGGTGCATGATAGGTGACACCAAGACGTCTGAAAATATCTATTGTAAGGGATGAAAGCATAACTTCCCCTAATTTTAATGTCAAATATATTTCTTTTTCAGCCAGGAAAACGAGAGCAAGTAATGGGTTAGCCTCTTGAGATGTAAAATTGACTTTTGCATAAACGGCTAAGCATGGCCTTATCTTTGCTTCTGCCAGTCCGTAAGGCCGGAATATATATTTTTATTTTATTTTAGTCCAGACACCAAAACTCATAAATATTTTCTTCTGAAAATTAATTCCTTCTTTCTCTCATGCGTGGCAAATATAGCGAATGTCAAGCTACTGTCAAAAATCTGTAAATATTATCCAAAATTATTGTTGGAGTGAAATCGTGAGCCCTTACCAGAGAAATTTGTTCTTCATTCAACAATCGACTAGCGACGTAACTGACAGGTGTTGCGACGCTACCGAAACTGAAATAAAAGAATTGTTTTTTCACCACTCCCGCACGAAAGAAGTGTCTTTTCTCTACGAAAACAGTGAGGAAAGTTAGTTTTTCCTCACTGTTTGAACAGTGAGGAAAGTAATGATCCCGTTCAGAAACTAACCTTGCCTGATTTTTATGTTAAGTTTTAAAGATATTTAAAAAAATAAATAATTATATACTTAGAATAGAAATACTTATAAGTTAAGATTAATGTTTTTTTTATAAAATTTATCAAATTATTGTAAGTTCAGAAACATTAAAAACGTTACTTTTAACTTGAAAAATTGCAGTAATTTTACATTTCATTTTTAAATTATTTTCATGAATAACAGCTCTTTTTAGGGTTCCGTACCCGAAGGGTGCCAAACGGGACCCTATTACTGAGACTTCGCTGTCCGTCTGTCCGTCCGTCCGTCCGTCCGTCCTGGCTGTAACTCATGAACCGTGGTAGCTAGACAGGTGAAATTTTCACAGATGATGTATTTCTGTTGCCGCTATAACAACAAATACTAAAAATCAAAAGAAATTTAATATTAAGGGGGGCTCCCATACAACAAACGTGATTTTTTTTGCTCATTTTTGCTCGATATTGATAATGGTAGCAGGTAGACGCTTAAAATGTTCACAATATATTGAGTATATTATTTACTTAAAAAATAAATAATTAAATTAAAATTAAATTAATATTTAGGGGGGGCTCCCATACTTTTTTTTTGCGGTTTTTTATAGATTATGGTACGGAACCCTTCGTGCGCGAGTCCGACTCGCACTTGGCCGGTTTTATTATTTTATAATAAAGAATTATTTTGATTTGCTATGTGACTATTTAATTTATTTACCTATGGTGACTGAATACTTTCTTGCTGGGAGTGGTGAAAAGTTTTGTATGCAACATGTGAGCAAGTTCATTTGCTATTCGTTTTGTTGAGTCTTTCGCTTACTCAGGATTGAATTTTATAATCACTCGCTGCGCTCGTGATTCTATTTTTCAATCCTTCGTTCGCTCAAGACTCAAAATCAAAACTCATAGGAAAAACGAACTTTCCTCACTTGTTGGATAAATAACTATTTAAACCTTATAATATCACTACTAACTGCTTGTAGTTTATAAATTATTGAAAAACACATTCATTGAACTACATAGGTATTGGGGCTCTTGAGATGCAGCTCGCTAACGGACTGTGCTCCATGGCATTTATTTCGCTAGGACTCTATTACTCAAGTAATAAGAAAGTCCCATTTGGCAACCTTCAGTTACGGAAGGAAGCTAATGCCTGATCCACACGCTTGTCAAACAAGCCGCCACGTGTAAATAGAGAGTTTGGCTTGGTATGCGTAGGACTTGTAGTACATTTTACATTTGTAGTAGTGTGGTGTGGAGATTACGGAAAACAGCCAACGTCTGGACCAGGCATAAAACGTCTGCTTAAATATGGCTAACTTACGCTGTAGTCGTCGCAGCTATGTTGTTCTGCAGCCACGCGAATACAATCATCGTGTTCTCTTCGTTTCCAACAGTAGCTGAGTTGAGAGCGGTCGTGAAATCCTGTTGCCTGATGATCTCGTTACCGACGATCTGGTTTAAGTAGAACTCAAGGCTGGCGGTGTCCCTAGCGCATCCAAGGGTCTGCAGTAGAACCACCATTTCACCGGCCAGGGTTTCATTTTCGAAGTGACTCCACAGATACAGGAAGTCCTCGTTGGTTCCTTCGCGGAGACCGGAGCAGTACACCCATGGGCGCATGTTCGCTGGAATGCTGAATTCAGAGGAAATGGAGGTATTAAACGTTGAAACTGACCCGCTGATGCATCCGTATCAAAAATGGTGGTAGACGCTGAATAGTACAGAAAAGTCGCACTGGCAGAATAGGTTACGTGAATCTCTAAGAACCTAAGTTAGTGGCTAGTTCATAACATCTGATTCACTCAGAAAAGAACAGATTATCAGGGGATTTCACACAACCTTTAGCAATTTAGTTCAGGATCAAAGATGATTCGCATTATCATCATGACTATCTCAAAATAAGTTTTGGTATTAGGTAAAATAAAACCCATTGTGGAGTTTTAGAATGAAAACAGTTGTTACTTTAATGGATTAGGTTCCTAACCTTTAAAAATAGTGGTAAAAAGGAAGGAGTAAATAGAGTTTTTGCCAAGCGCCGACAATGAAGCGGCATGAATGTGAATACTTACAAAACTCCGTTGTTTCTCCAGTTAAGGAAAGCGGCTCTACCCGCGGCAACGCACTGTGGGTGGCCAACATTGCAGAGGAACTCCATCACATACATCCGGAGTAGTCCGTCCATGTATGACTCGCCATCGATCTCGGCGTAGCCCAGACGTGCGGTCACGGCGGTGCTGAGAGATATGATCTCTTGCTGCAATATTGTTGTTCTTGTAAGTAAAGTTGTGCCTCTGCCACCCCCGTATGAGAATATGCGTGACGCTTGACTGTATTGTTGTTTTTATAAGTAAAAGATCTAAAGCAAGATCAGACATTAGATAGAAGCAGATGATAGAAGAATCTCAACATTATTATCCTAAAACAAGATGATATGTACCTACATGACGTACGGCGAGGAAAGCCGCTTAGTCCATGCACAACCAGCAGAGTATTTGTAGAAATGCAAACATAAGTAACTTAGTATTCAACTCTGGGTTCATAAACAGTTGATGGCTCCTTGAAGTGACATTAATATTTATCTTTATGCTCATGTTATCGTAAGCACAGGAAAAAGACTGTCTGCAGTTGAAATAGTAGAATATTTAATACCTGAAGCCTGTTTAGGCTGGTCGGTTCATGTGCCAGTCTTCTGAGGAGGAAGTTGAATCCGCTGACGGCAGCCAGCCAGGGCGCGTACTGGTCTTCGAATTGCAGGAACGAGAGGATGTTCAGTGCTCTCGTGTATGGCATAACGCCGGCCCGAGCTAGTGCAAAGACGTCGTCGACGATCTGAAATGCGCATATATCTAAGTGCCTGAAAATCTTGCAGAAATAAACAATCCACGAAAAATAAACAAAATACACAAAATAAGGTAAAATTGATTTACTAAAGGTTTTTGGTTGTGTACCTGAGCGCGATTCAGTTCATGAATGCTAGTCCTGGTATTATCTCTTAAAGCCCTTGTTATGAGACCCCAGTTGTTATCGTCATAGTTTACTCTGTAGAATCCTGAAAAATATAAACTATTAGGAAAGTACGTTCTTATACTTTCTCAATATACCTACTTCGTTATGCGTCTTATGGCGTAATTCCCACTGGTAAGACAAGACAAAGACACGACACGAGACAAAGACAGAAGATACAAAACATAACGATAAAGCATAAATGTATGTCTTGTTTCCAGTGGAGGTTGCGCCTCTACCCAAACATGTGATACGTAAAAAAAAATGAGTTATACTCGTACTAATTCTTACCAGACTCTTGCTTGTTGAAGATAACCCATTCCATGCCCCCGGAGCCTCGGTCAATGACGGTGACCCGCTCGGTCAAAACTTGGGATGGCTTCAAGTCTTCAAACTCGGGGGCGCCACCACGAGTCCAGGTCACGGGGACTTGGTAAAGGTATGTAAAGGAAGACACTCCGGTAGTACGTTCCCAACGAGCCTGGAATGGAAAAATATTTTCATCAATGGAAATCCCGCTTTGAATCCCGATCGTCATCACTTTATTTAGTTCCCATGACATAGGGCTTTCTAATGTGGGCCCAGAATTGGTTAAACTACCATTAAGTTTGCATTGAATTTTAAGAATTTCCTAAACTACCTTGTTCCAATAATAATTATCAACTAACTTCTTGTCCTCAAAAAAAGTAGGTACACGAGTACAAAAGTAATATGGTAACCTGGTTAACAGTCATCTGTCCAGTAAGCTGGTCAATGACGACAGTCAACAGAGGATGCCCTGCTTGTAACGACCAGCTCTCGAAGTAGGTAGTGATGTCGATGCCAGGGTACTGAGCCAGAGCGTTATCGGTATCTGCCGCCACTTGGAGTGCGTCGAACAAGTGGTGTGGCTCTGCGACGTCAAATTTCCTGGTAAAATAAAGAAGAATAGAAACAAACATCAAACCATCGTGAGGATTTTTTTCTATGTTGCATCAGTAACAGGATAAACAGGGTTATCGAATAATAGGCTAAAATGTGCCTCTGCTTCAAAGGGAAAAGACTTGACGCTATGTATGTACATAAATGTAGGATTTCTCATTAACTCGTTAAGAAAGTGTGTTAAAATCTTAGGTTGAAATTAATGAGTCTCTTAACATCACTCATCATAAATTAGGTACTCAACAAGTAGATTGGTGGTAAATCCTTCTCCACCTAATAACTGAAATACAAATAAAAAGTCAATAACTTACCTGGCATCAAGATAAGCCCGGAGCCCAGCAACGAACGTGGATTCGCCCAGGAGGTGCTGGGTCATTCTCAACACAGCCGCTCCCCTGGCGTAGGTGATGGTTGAGAAGTGAGCGCTGACGCTGGTGGGGTCGTTGACCGTGGTGTCAGTGAGGGTGTGAGCGGTGTCCACTGAGTCAGAGAACATGGACGTGTGGAGTTGTTCAGGAATGAAACGAGTGGAGTAACCGAGCTCTTCGGCTACCTGTTAAGAAAATAATTGGTAGATAAAATATTACATTATGTATGAGACTATGAGTACGGAAGCGACAATAGTGGGAAAACTCCAATGACATTAACAAGTAAGATTGGCGTTACAGAGAAGAAGTATAGCAAGCGCAAAAAGCACTTACCGAACCAGTCAGATAATACTGGTAGAATCTTGCGAAGCCCTCGTTCAGCCACAGATTGTCCCACCAGGCGCAGGTCACTAGGTTCCCAAACCACATGTGAGCGATCTCATGAGACACAATGTTGGCCACACGCTGCTTATAGAAGTGGTTTGAGTTTAGAGGGTCGTAGAGGATGAGAGCTTCCCTGGAATCAATCATTTTAACAATTATTGCCATATAATAGCAAGTTTGAATAAGTATGACAATACTAGGGGAGTAGGGATTCTCCAAAATTTAAGAAGCCGGCATTCGAAACAATCGCTAGACAGCTTAGAAAAAGAGCTAACTGTTGGTGAAATCGTGCGTATGCAGCAACATTTGAGAAAGGCCACTCGTGGCTTAGTTAGAGAGTTTCACACAAATTCAGAAATTTATGAAATAATAAGTGGAAATAAGTAGGTACCTGTATGTCAAAAGACCCCAGTTTTCCATAGCACCAGCAGAGAAATCGGGAATAGCAGCCTGTTTCATATTCATATTATCTGCCATCTCATAGTAGGAGATGTTAGTGTACGCTTCCATGGCAGTCAAGAGCAACTCTCCAATTTCCAAAGACCAGTCACCAGTAGCGTCAGCATTGTTTCTCGCGTAGATTTCAAATGGTCGGGATGTATCAGTGGTTTCGGCAACTACAACGTAGTGAGAGACGATGAAAGCCAGTAGATAGGTGGAGGTTAGTGGCGTCCTGTAGAACGTTTCCGATACTTTGCCGTTGGCCAATCTGAAAGAAACATTAAAGATTCAAATTCTGTCTGAATCACAAATAGTATAGTATCCAATGGCCAGGACAGTATAGCAAGATTATGTTTACAAGCAGTAGCCTATGCCTATGAGTAAGTTCATAATTCATTTAAAAAAAAATGCACGCAAATAAATAAGGCTAATTGCTATTGTTACGTACCTACAATAAACGTACGTGATGCTTGGATTGATCAGTTAGCAGATAGGAAAAACCGACAAGTGCTAATCACATAAGTTTATAATATTTGAGATTATCTAGAATATAGTATACCAGCGACCCGCCCCGGCTTCGCACGGGTGCAATGCACGGTGCACTATACTACTATGCATGTATTATACATATATACATTCCTCTTGAAGCACTCTATCTATTAAAAAAACGCATCAAAATCTGTTGCTTAGTTTTAAAGATCGAATGTGTTTCAGACACACGACATGGAAACTATTGTACTTACGTGGTATTGGTCATTATGGGCATGTTGGAGATGGTAGGGCTGAAGTCAGGGTCCCTGACGATGGTGATGTCGAAGAAGGCCTTGAAGCCAGGCTCGTCGTAGCAAGGGAAGGCTTGACGAGCGTGGCCAGGCTGGAACTGTGTTGTGCCCATCCACCTGACAAAGTTATTAACGGTTTGTTATATGTCTTCAATTTTCTTACGACATAAAAATAATACTCGTATCCTAAAAACAATATAAGTAATAGTATGGAATTAGAATTCAATGGTGATGATAGCATCATGAGAAAACCTTTCATATTTCCATATTTGCAGCGAAAGCTAGCCCCCTGTCACATGTAAATGAATAACTAAACGTAAGCGTGATCATAACCGTGGCTCTGCCACACCAAATGGGAAAAAGCATTCTATGCATTGAAATTGTTCTAAAATGTCCAGAAATCTACATACATATTTTAATAGCCGAAAGTTGTGTATATTAAATATGAGTTGGGCCCTTAATCCCTTATTATCTTATATACTATCAGTCTTAACTCAACCTAGTCTGCTTACTTCCTTCCAGTAGAGTCGTTGTACCAGCTACTATAGAATCCTCTCATGTTGGTCTGGAGGTTGCCAACAAAGTTGATCCTCACAATGTATTCCTGGTTCTGCTGCAGTGCTGATTCCGTAGTGATAGTCAAGAAACTCCAGGGAGCTACGCAGGTGGGAGTACCTCCTGTTGTAGTCACGGTCTGCTCAACATTGTTGACAAGGGTCGATACTGTCACATTGTTGATGGTCAGGTCATTGCAATGCATAACAATCTGGTTCACGTTGGCCTCAGTGGGACTCAAGTAGATTGTCACATCGCCATCGAAGGTAAAAGGAGTCACTCCGACTGGAGCGTTGTCGAAAGTTGGAGTTAGGGCAACTTCATACAGTCTTGGTCTAGTGGTAGTTGGGAGGCGGTAAGCGGGGTCCCTTAGTGTAGCGGCAAAGGTCTCCCATTCACCTTTCTCTTCAGGTAAGTCGGGTGATGTGATCGGAGAAAATGACAGGGCGCCCTGCAGGAGGGCGAAAACGAGGATCCAGCCAGCATTCTGTAAATTTATTCCGTGATTATACACCTAGTTATGGAAAGTAACAACATAATAATACAAAAATTATGGAAACTCATGCCAAAAACAAAAGGACCACTGACCATTTTGACGCCGGCTCTACTAACTGATATATGCCTGAAGTTTTCCAGTCCTATTTTTTTAGTATTATCTAATCTGGTACATGCAAAGGATATCTAAATGACGATTATCATTTACAGGCAAAGTTTAATCTATGATTTCAGCTTGATATATTAATGGTTGATAGGTAAGTGTGATTAATCCTTTTACCTGTATCAATACGACCAAGTGCAAGTACTTGCATAACTAGCGTTCCGCACGTAAGACAAAGTTAGTTTTTCGACATTTGATATGTTTTTGATCATAGGATCATTCTCCCGAGTATCCAGGATTTGAGGAGTAGAAAGAAGTTGAAAAGCTTTCATGAGTTGGAGGAAGACGAAGAGCATACAAGAGTAAGACAAAAATCAAGAGTATCGAGGAAATGGAGGAAGTCTAGTTCTTAGTTGTTTTCAGGGTTCTGTACCTGAAGGGTGCCAAACGGGACCCTATTACTGAGACTTCGCTGTCTGTCCGTCCGTCTGTCTGTCACCAGGCTATATCTCATAAACCGTGGTAGCTAGACAGTTGAAATTTTCACAGATGATGTATTTATGTTGCCGCTATAACAACAAATACTAAAAATCAAAAGAAATTTAATATTAAGGTGGGCTCCCACACAACAAACGTGATTTTTTTGCTCATTTTTGCTCGATATTGATAATTGTAGCAGGTAGACGCTTAAAATGTTCACAATGTATTGAGTTGATTATTTACTTAAAAAATAAGTAATTAAATGTCAATTAAATTAATATTTAGGGGGGCTCCCATACAACATGTTTTTTTTTGCCGTTAATGGTACGGAACCCTTCGTGCGCGAGTCCGACTCGCACTTGGCCGGTTATTTTTTATATACAGAGCTTGTCATCTTTAAGTGTTACGAGCAGTTGGCGAAGGAGCTGCGTTCATTAATTTATATGTAGGTAGTACCCAGGTATTCCTCGAGCTTGGATTCTAGACTCATTTCAGCATCAACCCTTGGGATTGTTTGTATCCAAGAAGAGTCCTGAGAATTCTCAATAACTAACCCATCGCCCGCAAAAACCTGGAATCTTGGCAAAATACTTACGTAGAAAGAAATTTGCCTACATAACAGTTAACTTCTTTTAACACAACATAAATTAAATAGATACCTACCTACCGCTGCACTCAGAGAGATTTAATCAACCATTAAGTCAGTTCCAAATTTGAATTTACGTACAAAATCGTTTACTTAGTAATCCTTAATGAATCATTAAATGACTCTGGGTACGGCGGCTAGACACCTAATCATAAGTAACATAGCATAGCGTCATTACTTTTTCCATTCAGTGTGGTAAAGGCAGTAACTATTATCTAATCTGTGGTAAAGGCTCAAATAAAGGCTTACGTATGTACAGTACTTGTAATTCATTACTTCATTCTGCAATATTTCTATTTAAAAATAAATGGTCTTGAACGAGTAGGATTTTAAAATAATCCAAAGATATGATTGTAAATCTTAAGTAAACAGCAATAAAATAATAGATCGATACCTATCTATTCATTTTATAATCAAAAGGATGTTGTTGAATTTTATATAGACTCATATAATATCGTAATTGGTATCTAATATCGATTACCGTAATGAAATTTATTGAGGGCTGTTTGCCAAATTCGAATAATTAGATAAAAAATATCATCGTTATTTCTAAGCATTTATTGTACTAATCATATAAAAAATAAATAATATCAGGAGTACCTACAAAAATATAATTTAACATATTCACAAGGCACTCGTTATCACAATAGATTATGTATGTAGGTATTGCCTTTTAAATAATTAATAGTAACTTAAAAATAAAGTAAACATTAGGAACATAGGGATTGATGACGGCGATCATTTGAAAAACAATAATGTCAGGTTAAGCCATAAGATTAGCAGCAACTGCGGCAAAGATAGCAAAAATGGAGACGACAGAAGTAACGGCAGAGTCAGGTAGGTTAGGTGCCACCGGTTCATCTAGATCAGGAACTCCGACTGTGACTGGATTTGTTATTATGGGAGGAGAACTTGTGGTTGCAGCAATAGGCAGATCACCAATAGTGATGTAATCGTTCAAGTCAGATGAGACGGCAGAGGCCCACAGAAGGTTCTGGCGGGAATTTTCCGCACCGTTGGCAATGCTAACAGCAACGTTGGGATCAGCGCTGAGCAACGCTGCGTTGTTGGTCACCCATGTTTGGAACTGCAAGGGAGAAGGGAGATTGAGGAATAGAAATAGAAAATAATAATTTTGTTATTCGTAGGCATATTTAGTAATTTTTATAAATCAGTTGATGAAAGGAAAAGTAAAAATTATAATAGAGATGCTTACGGCAGTAATTTCCTGTTCACTTCGCAGTCTAGCAGAAACGTAAGATAACGGCAATGCGATGCTTCCAAATCTGAAAGAAAAGTTGACAAGTTAAAAAACATGTTTGATTATGAGTCACTTTGTATAAATATTATTATACAAATATGACTCTCGCGGCGTCTAAGACGAGATGAACCAGGAATATCCTTTTTTAGGAATAGAATAAATAAGATACAAACTAGGACAACAGCTGTGTATATCGCTGCCAAGAGTTTCCGTTAGCGAACCCATATTAACCAAAAGAAGATAAGATCTGGAGGTATAAGTCCAATTATAGATAAATGTATCTGAAGAAAAGAAGATACTAACGCAGCCGTGACAGCAGGAATGTTGTTCTGTATGTATGTGAAGACCAGCTGGGTGTTACCCTCGTTGCCAGCGACGGCGGTATTGAACGCCGTGGTGTAGTCCTGCGGACGGACGAGCTCGTTCTCCTGGACGATACCGTCCAAGAACCTGCAACATACAATCAAGTTAAAAAGCTGCATGAACAGAGGCAAAGAGAAATACAAAATGTTACGATGATATTCCCCTGTCAAGCAGAGTTTTAATAACTGTTTTGTAGTGGGCGCAATTTTGATCGATTGACGATTATACGCCTAGTTGAAGATTAATTCTCCCGGCCTGAGACTTACTTATAGCGAGGCCCAGTGTTGGCCTCGAGCTCACCGATAATCAAGCCGAGCGAAAGCGAGCATGGGACTTCTATAATACAGACGCCATATAAATACAGGTCGCGCCAAGTTTTTTGGCACCTGTGACCTACGTGGCATGGTACATACGGTAAGTAAACATTAAACGCGCACGGCTTTACCTATAAAAGAGGTAAGCAATACTAACGTGTTCAGCGAAACCTGGTGAGGAGTACAACCAATAGTCATCAGGATAGTAATCTTCTCAGTGTAGACGTTGTGCTCCTGGAACCTATTCCATAAGAAGTCGAAGTCCGCGGTGGTGCCATCGCGAAGGGCGTTGCAGTACACCCAGTTGCGGCTGTTCACTGGCACCCTGTTGAATAAAGTTTGATAAGCTCGGGTCCCTTTAGCCACACCCGAATACGTAATCTAAGTAACAATTGGTCACTGAATAGGCATAGATAAGAAAATTCTGCTTAGCGTTTTTATGAGTATAGACGTTATCAATATTCCCTTTGCGTACCTTTCTTTATGTATTTGAAGCAACGATGGAATACTCAATATACTTACTCAGTACCAAGAGTCCTCAAAGCCGCGTACTGCTGAACGGCAGAGGCCCGGCAAGCAGCTACATTCATTGCGCACATCAATGGGGCCAGCTGCCAGCGGAGGTACTGCCTCATGAAGTCTTCGTTCGCGGTCTCGGTATAGGTGAGGTCGTTCATGACTGTGGTGGCCCACCGTTGGATCATAGCCTGCAGGACAGAGAGATTGGAATTGATTGGATACATATCTTTTTGGGCTTGCATAGTCACATTTGTGATCTTAAGTCTCGATCGCTACGTGGTCTGAAAATACAAACTAGTTTAAATACAAAACTTGTCTTAAATACAAAAAGTATTAGTACAAACGGTTAGTTCAAGTTCAAGTTCAAAAAAAAATTATTGACCATAATCATACAGATTACTTAGTCAACGTCAATATAATATTAATATTTTTGTATACTACCGCCCGTTCGGAAGTTGTGGGTTTAGGGATGGAGCAAAGAAGGGCAAGAAACTCCCCCGTACCTCTTTTAAAATGTCAGAGCCTTAAAAATACAATGTTATGTATTTCTGCTTAAGTCTAAGGAAATACACCGAAGAGAGACGACTCAGTCCATCGCCCCTCTTTGGATTTCTGTGCGCTGAGATGGTAAAGACCATGCAGTTTTGTCATCTAAATATTCTTTAACACTGTAATAAGACTTCTTCAATAAACCGTTTTTGATATAGTTTTTGAACCGCCTTTCTATAAAAGTATTACTTTATCGGAAAAAGTCCTTGACGATTATAGTCATCCAGCGATTTTGTTACACGTCTGGATGTGACTGAATGAAAACATGGTTATAAGTACAGGAATATGGGTAATATGAGAAATATAAAGTTAAGGGAACATGTGTGTACCTCAATAGGTGCCAAAGACGTGGTGCCAGCAAGTCGGTTGCGGATCCAAGAGAATCCAGTCACCGCGGCGACCCAAGGCGCGTAGGATGTCTCATTCTCCAGGAAGGAAAGAATGTTGAACGCTCTGTTGTAGCTCATGAGGCCGGAACGCGCGAATTGGAAGACGTCGTTGACGATCTAGAAATATCAAAAGAAATGGTACTGTCACACTGTCACGCTTTTTTCCATTCGGTGCGGGGCAGCGGCATAGTTGTACTGATGGTTAACCATTTATTTAATACGGCATTTCACTTATTAAGGGATGGAATTCTGAACAAACTAATATAAACTGAATAGTCCTATTTGATAACTTATTATTAGCGTTTGGTCACTAGCATGTGAGTTATAGAGGCGGCAGCTTGAGCTGCTATTATACAGCTTCTTTGCCAGCAAGGTGATCTTTATATTATACCTATTCTATAGCAGTCTTATAATACTTGTAATTAACCTATTAACAAATATTAAACAATTTGCGGTAACATAAGTGTGGAAAAATCGGTCATGATCATGATAATGGATCAGCACATGTACAGTACAAAGATTAACATCAGGATTACAAAACGTGATTTCGTATTTTGATAACAAAACATTGATGTCATTATTACAGTCTCTCTACAGCCGACAAGTTGAAGCGGTCGTCGTGACCGAAATCGGTCGGACCACATCATCACCATCATACAGTTCCGCCAAATAACATCTATCTAATATTGATTATGTTTAGTGAAACTTATAGGCTACTTAAACGAAAACCGAGTAATGGATGAGAATCACATGAGCTTTAAAAGTTAAAATCTATTGTGAATATTTCGTAAAATACTAAGAATAATGATAAGTGAGAATCAATCATCAATGATATCTGGAATAGTTAACCTTAAAAGAGGTTAACACGGCATTCTTAAAATAAATAGACGAAGAAGAAAAAACATGGATGGAGAAGTATATATTTTACCTGAGCCCTGTTGTACTCATGAATTTGGGTTCTCTGGTTGCCTCGGAGTGCGATCACAATCAGATCCCAGGTATAGTCATCGTAGTTAACTCTGTAGTAACCTGAAAGAAAAATACTAAAGTAAAGGAAACTAACTAATGAAATGCTTTTTCCCTTAAGGAATGACAGATTATTTATAGTTTCAAGCACGTTGCGCCAGTTATTGAACTTAATAAAAACATTAAAATATTTGTATGCTCAAATGGCTATCTTTGAAGGATTATTCCAGCTAAAGAAGACATTTCCCTTTAAAAAAAACATTACAAAAGGAACAAACCAGTTTGCTGCTTGTTGAAGATGACCCACTCGTCCCCAACGGAGCCACGGTTGATGACGGTGACAGCATCACTGATGATGTGGGTGGGCTTCGTGTTATTGAAGTCAGGGTTGCTGGCTGTGGAAAAGGTCAGAGGCACTATCCAGTTGTTGGTGACTGAAGAGTAGCCCGTGTTGATGTTGAAGCGGCGCTGGGGAAAACATCATTAACATCATCATGACTATCATACATAAGGCCATCATGTGTATCTGATGACGTAAGCTGCGTCCGATAAACAGAATAATTCTGGAGTGGAACTCACGGCCACAAACGCAAAATCATTAATTAGCGAATTGTAAAATACACCAATCGCACTATTTATCTGATATGGCTACAGATAATTTATATTTACACGTATCTCAGAAACTCACCTGCTGAATAGTCATATCGCCAGTTTGATGGTTGACATGAACGTTCAACACCGGCACTCCAGCAACCTCGGTCCAAGACCTATAGTAGTCGACGACGTTGAAGTTTGTTCCGTACTCAGCGATGGCGCCGGAACTGACGGCCACGGCTTGAAGAGAGTTGAACAGGTCAATGGGCAGGACCGTTTGGTGGGCGCTGCGAAATATTTAATTTGTAATTACATAGTCTGGTCATAAGTTTTGTCACATATGGAAAGTTAAATAAATGACACAATGAGTTACGCACTACAACCATTTATATATCAAATGAAAGGGTACAAAATACAGATTTAAACCACACTAAAATTATTCAAAATTTCCTCCTCTGGCTTCGATACAAGCCTTCAATCTGCTAGGCCAGTCATCAATCGAAGTACGCACGACATTCATGTCAATATCGGCGACTGCTTTAATCAGAGATGCTTTAAGTGACTCCAAATTGCGATGGAGTTTAGCGCAGACCTTCTCCTCTAAGTGCTGCCATATTTTATAATCCAAAGGATTCAAGTCTGGACTGGAGGAGGGCCAATCCTCGTGCCTGATAAAGACGATTCCATAGGTCGTGAGCCAGTTTTGGGTACTTTTCGCCTTATGGGCCGGTGCAGAATCCTGCTGGAAAACCCAGTGCCTATTTTTTAACATTGTTTGTGAAAGAGGTTCCACAATGTTTGTTAGGACTGTGTTTTGATATACGAGGGCACTGGTTTTCACTCCTTTTTCACAAAAAAACACCTCTGTTGGACCCAAATAGGAGACCCCAAGCCAAACCATGAATGCCGAAGGGCGATGGCCACGCTGAACACGTGGCACACGTTTGCTTGCTTCTACAATAGACTGTGCATACACTTTATCATTTTGTTTGTTGTAACTCTCCTCAACATAAAAAAAAATTTCGTCCGAAAAAACTATTTCGCGGTATTTTTTACCTGCGTACCGCCTTAACAAAACCCGGCATCTTTCGAGTCTGATTTTCTTCAGCCGTGCGTTATGAAGATGTGCTGTTCTTTTTCTGTAAGCACGCAGTCCTAGGTCTTCATTCAATACTCTTTTAACAGTGGTTCTGCTTAGTCCCATCTGCAGAGCCAACATTTTTTGCTTGCGGACAGGATTTCATTGGATTCGCGCCTTCACTGCTTTGATGACCGCTGGAGTCCGAACAGTACGAGGTCGACCGCTTCTTTGTTTATCATCTAAACTTGAATCTTCCCTGAATCGTTTGATAGTACGATAAATGAATCTCAGTGGAATTTTTAAATTTTTCAGCAGTTTAAAAATCACTGTTGGTGCGTGGCCGCAACGATGCAATGCAATTATTGCGACTCTGTCTTCTTTGCGCGTCCACTCCCTATTGGAAAATGAAGAATATTCCAGAAAACCTGTATTTTTATTTTCTTGAAATATTCAAATTTCGAATTCCCATAACTTTTTTTGTGGCCTCTATTCTAAATTCGAAATTTTACCCATGTGACAGAACTTATGGCCCGACTATGTAATCATCAAAATCATCGTTTTCATTTTCTTTAACCTGTCAGAGATTCTACTGTTGAGAAACGGCCTCCTCCAGAGGCCAATCAACTCCTCTAAAACCCGCGTGGCAATATTATTTTTCTATTGCTAGTGGTACTGGATACACTTGGGCACAACGGTGACGCTTTCTGTCTTGTTTGGGTTTTGCTCGTGGTATAGGTTTGGTGCAGACAGGTACAGTATCGCATCAAATAATTCATCATACAATCATGACATCTTCAAATCTTCAGTAAGCAATCACTGTCATACAAATAACTCATATCGAGAAAATAATACTCACAACGTAGTAAGGTAGTTCCTCAATCCCTCCCTATGGACTTCAAATCCGAGCAAGTGCTCTGTCATCCTAATAATTGCTGCCCCCTTGTTGTATGACAGTGTTGAGAACATGCCACTGACAGACGCTGGACTTCCGATTCCATTATTGCTGAGAGGATGAGGGTTGTTAGCTGAATCAGAGAGGAGGGAGGTGTGGACTTGCTCCGTGATGAAACGAGTCTCTAGACCCATGTGGTCTTCGACCTAGAAAGCAAGTTTAGATTTATTAATGGTTCATCCATCTCAAAGCATATCAGTCATGTCAATTTTCTATACGCGATGGCAGAGACACAGTAGCAAACATGTTTAGCCTGAAAATTCAGCAAACTATCAGTCAGAGAAGTAGTTAGATTAGTAGTTATGAATAGCCGAATCCACACTTGATGATCCAATAAACTCTGTACGTGCGCAGTAAAAAATCATTCGGGCCCTCCAATATAAATAAAAGACTACACTCAAACTGCCGCACGCGATCCAAAAACCAGTGTATTATCCTGGATCCAGCCAATGGCGAAACTTGGGCACAAATGTGCCTTTGCCATCTCGTATGGGGAACGCCGTGAAATTACATTATAATGATAAGCGATATGTATTTCCTGTGTCACACAAATCGAGACACTTACCCAGTGAGTGAGGAAGTACTGGTAGTATCTTGCAAAGCCCTCATTCATCCACAACACATCCCACCAGTCGCAGGTGACCAGGTTGCCGAACCACATATGGGCGATCTCGTGCGACAAAATGTAGGCGATCAGTTGCTGGAAATAGTTGCTGGTGTGCTCGCTGACGTACAGGAGGTACGCCTCTCTGAAAAAATCAATCGACCAACGATGCCCATAAATATTTTAACCAAGAGACGCAGGCCTTTAATCGAATTAGGATAACATTGAGCCAAACGCCACCTCCACCATGTTGTCTCAGCTCAACTATCAGAAACTGAAATCCCTGAACCCAACTGAACCAATTGGCGATCGATTCCTTGAAATCAATAACTCATCACAAATGAATCCTTGTAGCTCTGATGGTTGACATATGAAATTCATCCCGCTGGTTTAACCCTTGCGTCTCATGCAGGAGACGCAGGTTCACATCCCGGTACTTTATGGTGGTAGACGTAAAACCCTACCGTCAAACCACACTGAGCCAGCGTGGTGGAGTATGGCATTATCATTCGTATCCCGATAAAGACCTGTCCCTCTCAGTTCGGACATTAATGGGCTACTCTTATAATATAGCCCGTTCATATAGCTGAATTTAAAATGCAATACATATTAACCTGTAAGTCAGTAAACCCCAGTTCTCCATAGCGCCAGCAGAGAAGTCAGGAATGGCAGCCTGAGTCATTTTCAAGTTAGCATCAACACTGTAGAAGTCTATCCCGGTGTGGTCGTTCATCTCTGCCAAGAGCTCCTGGCCAACGTCGAATGCGTACTGCCCTTGACCTTCGCTGATAGCACTAGGTCTGGCGATGACCTCGTACATGACACTTCCGTTGGCATTAAGAAGTTCGAGGGCATCGTACTCGGCGACAATGATGGCGATCAGGTAAGTTGACATGTAGGGCGTGGGATGGTAGATGTCATCTTGTGTATTGCTGTAAAAAGTAATATACAATCAAATAAGCAGCTTTTCATTTTTGAGTCTACCTTCTGCATATTATAATTAAGTTTTAAAGGAAATGAGACTAGAGTAGGTAATAAATTGAAATTGAAATAGAATTCATTCACAAATAAGTAAATACCTTGACCGCAAATGAGTATCATGGCAAATTCATAAATATCACACTTGTTTATGTTTTTTTTTTTTTAAGGTATCCTAAATATCTTTGAGCTTGCTTAATAATTAAATTTAATTCAATCAATCAAAATCGGTATAGTCTCGCATTCATACGAGACTCCATAGACATAAGCCGAACAAACTTACTATGGAGAATAATAGACGGGAGCGAGAGGTTTGTTAAACCGTCTAAACTTAAAGATGAATAGGATTACATACGCGATAACGTTAGCGGTGTTGGCGATTCGTGTGCAAGACCAGCTCCTGTAAGCTGTAGGCCGTCGGATGGTGATGTCGAATACAGCCTTGAAAGACGGCTCGTCGTAGCAAGGGAAGGCTTTACGAGCTGACGTGGCCTGGTATTGAGTAGATGCCATCCACCTGGTAAACATAATTAGCATAGGAGTAAAACAATAGAGCGGTCAATAATCGAGATCATGTACATGTCTATTTTGCACAACTTATTATCTCAGGCAGGAGAGCATATCAACAAAATCCATCAAAGGCTTCAAACTGCTCATCGATGTGGGTTCTATTAAGGAGAAGAAGGGTAATTTCTGCAATATTATTCCAGACTCACCTGGTAGTATTGCCTTCTCTGTACCAACTTCTGTAGATACCGTACATGTCGTTACGCAGTGGCGCTTCGAAGGTGATTGTGAGCGTGTATGTCTGGTCAAAGACCAATAGCGTATTGTTTTGCAGCTGGAACCTTAAGAACTCATATTCAGGTTCTTCCACCAAGGTGACAGGTATGATCGTGGTGCCTTGTACCAGCGAATAGGTGGTGATGATCAAGTCTTCGCTATGGATGACGATCTCACTGACTCCAGTTTGCGTGGGTTGGAGTTGAATCACAACAGTCCCAACAAAGGAGAAGCTGTTAAAGTCAATAGCCCAGAGGACGCTGTAGTGGCTTGGTCGGGTCGTCGTTGGCAGCCGGTAGACGGAGGCGTCGTCGTCACGAAGTTGGTTAAAAATGTCAACGTTTTCAAAGACCTCTCCCTGTTGGGTCTCCTCGAAGGTGATGGTGTTTCTGGTCGGGACGGTGGGTGAGGCCCAGGCCGCGGCTAAGCAGGCCAAGGAGAGCGCCAGAGTTGTCAAGGGCGCCATCTGACAAGCAAGTTATTATGAAAACGAGATGACGACTCTACATCAATAATTTTATATTTTGTGTGATTCTGCAATGTATCTGCATCAGAGATACTAAATATGTAAAGCATATCCGTCAATGACTCATTGCACTTAGGTATCATTTTAATCTTCAGAGCTCACATATATCACATAGGCTGGTGTTTCGAATCAATGCCCACACGATGAATTTAGGTGACGCTGTGTTATGTTGTGTTAAATTAATCATATTGGGAGGTAAATAGCATGAAACGTCTACAGGGGAGAAATGTTTCCGCTTTTAACTAATTTAAATCATAGCGGAAATTATCTGTGTACTACTTTGGCGAAGTACATTTTCGGGAAGATTCTATCCTAATATTTTATCTATTGAACACGCTCTTTTATCAGATTTTAAGGTAAAAGTAAATTTCATTAAGATTACAGATTGATTGAAGTCTAAAATTCAAAAATTATACTGGGTGATTGATACTACGTTATCGCGTGGTTTCTTTTCGACCAAATTATTACGATAATAATGGGTAATCATGTGATTACTGATAAAAATGCAGGTACAAGACATTAAAAATCCTGATATCGAATTGACGTTTACCTATAAGCTACTAGGGTAGGTAGGTATAGTTTTCCAACGATCTCTTGGCACGTTTGTGAGTGACGTTTACAGTGGGGCGCCAGTTCTAGGCAAATTAAGGCGCCTCATTAATAAATTAGGAGCGCTTTTTCCATTCTTTTTTTTTTACGTAGCCATAATCGTGTCCCACTGCTGGGCAAAGGCCTCCCCCTCCCGAATCCGCACAACCCTGGACTGTGCCACCTCCGGCCACCCCGGCAGGAACTTGTCGAGGTCGTCCCGCCATCTCCGTTTAGGCCTGCCCCTAAGCCAGTAGACATCATGTGGCACCCATTCAGTGACGATTTTCGCCCATCTGTCTGGGTGCATACGACTGACATGACCGGCCCATTTTTTCATTAAAAATTCATTCATAATTCTTTATTGCACGGAAAACAATGTGATACATAGTCTTATAAAACAACAACAACAACATTATCTATAAAAAACCGCTAAAAAAAAAAGAAAACATTTTGTATGGGAGCCCCCCCAAATATTAATTTAATTTTAATTTAATTATTTATTTTTTAAGTAAATAATATACTCAATATATTGTGAACATTTTAAGTGTCTACCTGCTACCATTATCAATTTCGAGCAAAAATGAGCAAAAATCACGTTTGTTGTATGGGAGCCCCCCTTAATATTAAATTTCTTTCGTGTTTTAGTGTTTGTTGTTATAGCGGCAACAGAAATACATCATCTGTGAAAATTTCAACTGTCTAGCTACCACGGTTCATGAGATACAGCCTGGTGACAGACAGACGGACGGACAGATAGCGAAGTCTCAGTAAAAGGGTCCCATTTGGCACCCTTCGGGTACGGAACCCTAAAAATGAAATACAACAAACGTGATTTTTTTTGCTCATTTTTAGCTCGATATTGATAATGGTAGCAGGTAGACGCTTAAAATGTACACAATATATTATTTACTTAAAAAATAAATACTTAAATTAAAGTTATAACTGTGATAATTTGTGATAATTTAATGAGCTCCGTGGTCTAGTGGGTTTTATGCTTGCCTATCACGCAGGAGGTGCAAGTGGTGTCTCTGCCATCCCGTATGGGAAAAGACGCGTGATGCTTGGTAATTTTCTTATCTTATTTAATAGGTACCTAGTTAACCTATACCTTACTAACCCTGAGTTGCATCACAGACTAATAAAGAGGTTGCACTAAACTATTTTACTGATTTGATAGCGAGAAACTCATAAGATTGTCAGTTGTTTCTATTGCTAACGGATTATGCTTTCAAATCGTGCAAAGTATTTAATCATTTATTAATAGGTATTATGATAATGATGTGACTTACCTTGGTCTTGATATGGCGACAACAACTAACCAAATGCAGAGCAGAACGCCCCGCGACTGAATTCAAACAATCAAAGAAATAAAATATAATCCTCTGAAGTCGGTGATAATAATTCTATTATCAGTCCGCCATTTTTATCAGTGTCATTAATCGTCTAAACGTTCGATTAGATCCGGCTATTTTGTGACTCATGCGCAAAAGGCGATAGATTACCTAAGGAATAATTAAAGACCGATATCAAATGTTAAATATGTATTACTAATACCAACTTAGTTTTCTGGACTGTGATAAATTGCTGTATAAGGGCCAGTTGCACAACCGACTACTCTTTGACGAAGAAGTCATCTTATGGGTACGTATACTTAATTCACCTGAGTTAATTCACCTAGGTGCACCTAGGTATACACTTTTAGTATAGGTACTATAAACACCTGAGTGAATTACGTTAACTTTTAGAAAACTTTCCTCAGGTGAACAAGGTGAATTAAGTTAGCAATAACAATAGTCTTAATTATATTTCATAATTTCATAATTTCTTTATTGCACACAATTAATTGCAATGACAAAAAGTAAATAAAAACAGTGTACAAAGGCGAGCTTATCTCTAAAAAGAGATCTCTTCCAGCAAACCAAGTTCCGATGAGAGAGTGTGATATATCAGCAAGGGTAGACCTTTGTGTACAACAATATACCTACGAGTACCTAAAAAGCTAGAATATACTTACATCAAAATACATCCTAAAATTAACTACCAAAATATTAAAGATATCTTAATTATATCCTAGCCTTTAAACCAAAGCTAACTAATTTATACAATGTTTTAGCCTCTTCTGAGTTAGGAAGTTAGAAAGGTGATGTGCTGTTTCCCATCAGATTTCGTTGTGGTCCCTCCGCTGTTAGCTATCATCATTACATATCAGCAGCCTGTCAGGGAAACCACCTGTTAAGTATTAGGCCTCCTCACGTCCACGCCACTCAACTCGGTTCTGTGTAATACGTGTCCATTGTTTTCCTGCTATCCTCGCCATATCATCGGACCATCTGGCAGGTGGTCAGAAATCTCAGTCGCAATAGGTGTAAGCATCGAATAAAACAACAATGTAAAAAATCTTAGCCCATTTATTTAAAATTAAAATACAATTACCTATTGAAAAATATAATTAATATCTAGGTACGCAGTATAACTAATACTAGCACAATAATAATGCTATCATTAAGCTAGATCTAAAATACTCGATTATTATGTTTACCTACAAATTATTAACATTATTTTTTAATTTGGATTTAAATTGCATTGAATATAGGCTCAACAACCAATATTTACTCATATAAAGCTCTTTCTGATAAGTTGTAGATTAGCAATAGCATGTTATTGTTGAAGACATTAATTACAGTAATTATTTTCTATTAACCTATTAGGTTGATTAGCAAGACAGTGAATTAAGCATACACTCGAGAAAACTATGACAACTCCATGTAAATTGGTATGGAGTTGTCTTTGTTTAATCGAATTTAGTGTTGATTCGTAGTTTAGCTAGTCGACCCTATTTGACTAACATTGACAGTAGGTAACAAAATAATTTAACTACAATGAATTGGTGTTAAAATAGGGCTATAATTTTCATTGAATACCTCTGAATGCCTACATAATTTAAAAGATCATAATGGTCTATCAGCCAGTTACAGAAACGATCTTAGTAAAAATTTAATGCCCCATTAAACGGTAATGACATGAGCATTGTGTTCTCAGAAATAAGCGCCATGATTTATCAAAAAAAAACAACACTTCATGACACTGATAAACCATTTTCGTTTCTACAACTGGCTGTATATCCAATAATAATAGGAAATATTTTATTCATCAAATTATATCCAATAATAATAGGAAATATTTTATTCACAAACACATTCTTCCGAAATATATAATGATAATTAGATAGTGAATAAATGTTATACGACTGATATAAAAAAAATATTGTGATTTAAATTCAGGTGCATTTCTTACATCTTTGGTCCTTTTATATCTAATATTTTAAGCTAACTCCTATAGTTATCGCTGGTTTTTGTGTGCCAATAAATTAAACACAGTTTGACTAGCACAATATGTTTTGCAAATTTGTATTTCTGACAATACACATACTACTTAATAAATACAAAATAATATGCAACCTAGACAAGATTCCTTTCCGTATTTGATGTTAATTCTTCTTACATTACAAGAGAAAGACGTAGAATAAAATTATTACCGTAATATAGGGTTGCTTGTAATGAATGCATCCTAAACTTTTGGTAATAACCCCATTTAATGATTTTTCCTTTTTAGTTCTCAATTCTAATCGCTAAGCCACTCGGTCCAAAATGTAGATGTTTTGTTTTAAAATAAAGTTGACCTAATAATGGAATCATCAGTAAAAGTTCATCAAATTGACATCCCTAGCAACCCCTTAGAAGTTCAATCACACGGCACAGCAAGTGAATTCTGATTGATTTAAAACATCGAGGCAGATTCTTTGTCAAAGCACATTGAATTAAAGGTTTCTTCCTAATTCAAATCTCTTTAACGGTTCATCAAATGTCTCAGTAGTGTTGTACAATTCTCAAGCAGTTCTACTAGATTTGTCCGCAACTAGTAACCAATCTACTATGGTTTGGTAATTCTTCTGCATCCATTGCACGTTAGCTTCAGTTCTCTCTAACACCTGTTGCACTGGCCTTCCGAGCTCTTTACACGATTCTGAGACGAACCTCTTGAGCTGAAAAACAATTAATTTCTTTTTTAAGTTACTATCTAATCGGGAGCACAACACATGCCATCTAACACTGTGCCACTGCATCGTCGTCGTTTGGAAAAAGGCGTGAGGATACTATGTAAGTGAATAATCCATTTTGTGAAGGATAGCCTGTATAGTAGGAACCGAAACAACTACGCCACACTCATTTATACATCCAAGACTTGTGTTTTTTAGGTTTGTTGGGGATGCGGAATTAGAACTCAGAACCTCTCGCTTGGGAGGCAGTGCCTTGAAACGTAAGCAAGACCACCAAGGTTGTTGTTAATGATGGAAAATTTAATATTATCATTGGTAATGCGGATAAAAGTACCTTATGCTAATCTTTATTTACAATATTTAATGTTGTCTAGATTATTCTTATACCTCTTCCAGCTCATGCGGTTGATTAAGTCTTCTTGTCACTGCCTTCAAAATAGCGTTGAGGGTTGAAATTGATCCAACACTGTAATAAATTAAAACAAATGAATCTTTCTACATGTTGTAGGTTTGTAGAATATCACTTCTACAGATTATCCTCGGGCAATCACAAAACCCGCTATTGAGTATAAGACTTCTATTTTAAGTTTTACGCGAGATGGTCTAAAACGTAGAGGCACGTTTTAGATAAATTTATTCATAACAAATTAGGGGATGTGGTGAAGCTGTTGGGGCTGTCATCGAATACCTATACACCAATAGTGCCAGCCAGGTACAAAGGTCTAATAGTCCATAGATTAGAGATGTCAACTGAATAAGCAGAAAGGTCCAGGTTATTTTCTGAGACAGACACCTTTTTATTAAATTCCTATAAGTAATATAGCTCAGTACCTACCAAGGGGCACAGATCTTTAACCATATGCGAGTTAGCCATTCCGCACCTCGAAGGCTCAGTGCAGAAGTTGAAACACTTACTATTCCTTGATCCTCTTCCAGTTAGCCCTCACGAAGCTGAACGCGATGGGCTGTCCGATGGACGAGCCAGCGACTGCGGAGAACACCCGCAGTGTATCCTGCTTGCGAAGACCAGAGTCATTGCGCAGAGACATCTCTAAGTACCTGAGGACGATACAAAGTTATTAATTGAGATCGAGAAAATCTTTAGTCGTGGTGACTTCTGCATAGCATAAGCTTTGGTTTGGTACTACATATTATGCTCTCTTACTTTAACAAAACTTGTTTCTATTAAATAAAGTTTAGACTCTAACGGTGTTAATGTGAGCAACCAGTGATCATAACACAAGCATTTTTAATGCTTAGCTCTGTATAAAATATATAAGTTCTTGTGATACACCTTTGTGCTGTAAGATTTTATAAATAAATAAATTGTTTGTTGTTGTTTGTTTGTTGTTTGAAAAGACCGACATCTCTTCATTTTACACCGCTCATACCAACTGATTAGGTTCCTGCGGTGTTGTCTCGGAAGAAGTATAGGAAGTTTGTATTTTCGTGACGCCTGTGTGGCGTGAGATGTCTTTGGCGGGTGGGCAGATATTTATGCTCAACAAGCATCAATATACATAGCTTAAAGATTTCAGTTTTCCTGCTCCAGCACAGAAGTAACCATCAATAAATGAGTTGAGTAATTCTCGTCAAGGAAATATAGAAAATAATTAGATAGATAGATAGATAGATAAATTCATTTATTCATTGAAAAGGTACACACACAGATACATAACAAAAAGAAATACAAAATAGAATAAAACCTGGAAGAACATAACACAAAACAATTTACAAATAAATAATCATTTTCACTATGTGGTATTGTGAATGTACCGCGACAATGAAATGGCCCTGACTCAGCAATGTCACAGACGAATCTGTGACGCTGGTATTCTGCCAGGGCCAAATACGGACGAGACAACAGTATGCACGAGTACACATTATAATATACATTAGTAATAATTATTAATATAAAATTCCATTTATGAGCAAAATGGAATCATAATAAAATATAACAAATAATTAATGGCAACGACGTATGAGCGGAGTGTTACAGATCATCAGGAATACAAACACGCATTAGTCTGCAAATAATATCGCTATCTCTAACACCTAGCCACATGATATTGCTGCTACATTAGCTTTGGTAAAAAAAACACTTAATAATAACTCCTTACCGGTAGAGCAAGTATGGCGAGCGAGTACACCCCAGCATGACCAGCAGCACTTCCCTCTCGGACGGCACCAGAGCTGCCCTGAACCTTTGCCACGCGAACTGCCACTCCCTGGAGCCGCCGGCGTGAACGCCCACGCAGTAGACTAGGCTGCGCATGTCTACGTGGATCCTGGGGAAGAGGTACTTAGAGTTTACTGATGAACTCTTTTATATAGGCTCGCCTCACACTTTTTTTGAACATCGAAAGTAATTCAGGGATAGTCCGATTCCATAGGGTTCGAACATTTCTGTATGGTGCCTTGCGATACCGCTTTTTCGTGTACACCTATAAAACAAATATGTATTTTATGTGTACACAAAAAATGCGACATTTCAGGGAATTTTGACATGAGGCATCCCAGAAAAGTTCAATGTTCTTTAACAATTCTTAGTTGCTAGAAAGAACTAAACTCAAGTTAACTTTGACAACTCCTTAACTACTTTATAAGAACGCAGTAGGCTGCGCATGTCTCCGTGGATCCTAGGGTGGGGGGAGCTACATAGATTATATTTCATATGTTTAAAATCCCACCAAAGATTATCTCTTCTGTGACCAAAGGTAAGTTCTTGTCCAATTCCAATTTCCAAGCTCGTACATATTTTTGGAATTCTACTTTCTGAGAATTTGTGAGAGATATTTCGATTAAAAAAATATACGCGTGTAGCACCGTACACGTGTTAGAAGTAAAACTTCTGTAGCTAGATCATTAAGTGGTACCTATACTATACACCTATACCTACCTATACTAAAAGAGATTTAAATTTCCAATTTTGAGATCCAATCTCTGCTTCAAGTTACTTTTAAGTTTCAGACGTCCGATTATTTGAAATTATTTTATACTTGTACTTACTTTTAATACGTCATGTCATTTATTTCCCACCATTCCTTATCTACAATTTGTCGCGCTCGTGGTGATATACTTAACTCATTCAATAGTGTCACTACTATTTGCATCTCGCTCAGATTATATACCATCTGACGTCACGTCTTTAAGCCGTCTCGCTCAAATGTATGCATTGCTTTGCTTGTTTTAGAAATCCATATCGACCCGTGTGACATTGATGAAACACTTTTCTTACAAACTGTATGGATCGCATCGCAGCTGTCAAACATAAGTTCCGGTTCCAACAAAGAGGTTTTTTGTTTGTCCCAGCCAGCGGTGGCGGCGGCGGCGGCGCCATCTTGGCCATACCGGAAATCAAGAACTCGTGGAAGAATGCTTAAAATAATTTTTATTTGTTAACGTTTCATCAGGTTTTTCTCTCACTAATTAACATTCTTTATTGTACGAATGTATTATTATCTTATCTGATTAGTTAAAAACCGTATTGAAAATAGTTGCGGTTTTAAAAGTCTTCAGCCGACCCTGACGTCACCGATTCCAATTTCCGTTACATTTCTTAGCCACTCGTGATAGCACCCGGCTAGTAACAATTGAAAAGCAAATATATGAATAACCCACAGTTGAGAGGTTAAATAAATTTTACCCCCGTGCCCCAAGAAGTTTTACTTCAAAAACGCTTGAAGGAACACTATCTTTCTCTACCATAATATACCTTAGTATCTATTTATATATTATATTTTGTTTTTTGTTTTTATCTGTATCTAAGTATTTATTAGTAAGTAGTCTATTATTTTAATATTTATCGTTGTGCACTTATGTAGGTCTACCTTTTATTAAATTATCCTCTCCATCCTAGGTTTGCTGGAAGAGATCTCTTATTAGAGATAAGCTCGCCTTTGTACATGTTTTTTCTAATATTAAGTGTCTGTATTATGTTTTCTGTGCAATAAAGTATAAAGTAAAGTAAAGTAAAGTAAAGATTACTGGTTTACTAACAATACAACTAACGCCATCTTGTGAGAAATTTGCGTTTTGCATAATGACCTCATCAACATTATTGTTTCGCGTGGTTTGATAATCATCAATGATTAGACGATAATTCTGAAAAAATGTCTGCATCACACTGATAAATCATACGTTATGTTATCAGTGATACTAACTGATTAGTCTTATGACAATAATTACATCGTTGCTTATTTAAGCTACTTACGTAGTAGCTATACTGTAGGTACATCAATATTATTTTCGCATCGGACACAAAAATAAATACAAGTAGAGTGTGTACTACTTGTTAACCGACTTCCCAAAGGAGGAGGTTTACAATTCGTCCGTATGTTTGATTTTTTTTTTTTTTTTTTTTTTTATGTCTACACCCCGATAGCGCCTAAACGGATGGACCGATTTGGAAAATTATTTTTTTGTTTGAAAGGGTTTACCTTCCCATTGGTCCCATTGACACCAGGTCAGTATCTGATGATGGGATCCTGGAGAAATCGAGGGAACTCTTCAAATATTATAGGCAGACCTATAGTGATTTTTGTGTTTTTCATAATAACTCGTGCAAATGCACATGGTAAGCATAATATTGTGATGCGGAACTGCTGATGAAGACCACATATGGCCACCAGATCTGCTCAATACTAGGTACAAATACAATGCGTGGCTGACGGGCAGGCAACACATAGCCTAAACCGGTGGACCTAGAGCCGTGAAACTTTGTACAGGGGTTCCTTAGTAGCGTGGGGTAGCACTGATATGGGATTTGACAAAATTAATTCCCCAAGGGGGGGGGGGGGAAAGGGGTTACAGTTTGTATTCAACTCGATCTAATCAAATAGGGTTTGTGGAAGTCGGTTTTTTCTAAAGTTTACTTTTTGTTTCAATTATATTTAATTGGTTTCTGATCATAAAATGAGGTTACTCTTGATTAACTGGTCATAGCTAATGGGATCGTGATGTGCCCTCCTCATTAGGGGATGATAAGACAAAAACAAATTAAACTTGAGCACTCTGCCTCTACTTCCCCGTCTGAGATAACTTTAGCACTACAAAACCCCTTCATAAAAACAGTCTTCCAGTTTCATCACCAGGTCTCATCATCAGGTGAGATTAAAAGGTGTCAGAGGACTAACTATTTGAAAAGCCTCCAAAACCTTATGATCAGAATTGATCACAACGAATCTAATGAGCCTAAACTCGATGGGTTTACTAGTAAGCATCCCAGGGTTCCAGCTCTTACCTTCGATCTTCGCACTCCATCATCAGATCAGCTCGATGGTACCATATTCCCTAAAAGCTTGTCACAACAAACCTAATGAGCCGAAATTCGACGGGTTCACTAGTAGCATCATAGGGTTTCCACTCCCACCTTCAAATTTATCATCAGACCAGAGCTCGATGGTACCACAAGAACCAGCTCCAAGAAAACTTTCGAATTAAAAAAAGAACATTCAAATCGGTTCACCCGTTTACGCTCCACATGCTGAGAGACAGACGCACAGACAAACACACCGAGAGAGTGACTCACACGTTATATAAATATAACACCCATTTTCTCCTTCGTCGGGTGAGGGTCAAAAGGGCATGCTAACTAGAAAAGAAAACCCTTACTCATTATAGGCATCAGGGTTTGGAGTCAGCATCCAGTTGGTATACAGCCTGACTGCTTGCTCTATGCAGCCCACATGCTCCAAGTGGCAGGCCGTAGACAGCATGTCCACTCTTTGTTGAGCTCTGACCACGCTCTCATTGGCAGACACTTCCCATCCAAGCTCTTCCACAGATGCGTTGACTAGACGGAGCAGGTAACGCTGGGAAGATGAGGCAAATGGGTCAAGTTGAGTAAGTTAATAATGTAGGTGGATTAGTGGTGGAAAAATGGCTAGGGCATTGTCCTTTCACTAAGTTGATGACTGTGTTCTTACATATCCTATTTGAATTAGGGGAAACGGATCACTAACTTCTAGATAAGATCAAAAATATTTTAACTAACCCTCGATACCCCAGCTTTCTACGTGAAAGATTCGCCTTCCTCCCCTCGACTAGACTTCGTAGAACTGATACGGCCTCCATTCTCTCTACTCCACGTCACAATACTGTGGCACGAGCATGGCTTCCGGATGAGGTCTATTTCAGTATGGAACGCGCTTCCTTGGGTCATCATTATTATTCACTTATGTGAGCACATAGGTCTACCTGTTCTGTATTTTAATATTTTCTGTCCATCCTGGGTTTGGTGGAAGAGATCCCTTTTTAGAGATAAGCTTGCCTTTGTACATTCCTTCTGTGTATCTTTTTGTGTTTTGTCTTTTATGTGCAATAATTTTTATTTTATTATTTCGGGTCGGATATACATGAGATACTGCCCATACGAATTTAGTTGGTAGACTCCAGGCGTCAATATGATACTTATTGTAAAATTGGACGCGTGACAAAGCGTTATCATGACCTGTTCTTCATCTAGGTGCAATAAATCATGCCAGAATGAACATCAATAATCATCATTCAAAAGCTGACTAGAAATATTCGAGACCGTTAATGATCGAATGAAGCGGAAGGCTGTCCTCCTCAGAGACACGCAAGAAGAACGTACATACCTTATACTCCAAATAGTAAGCACCCTTTGACAGCATAGTATCAATATACCCCAATGCCACCAGCCCAGACTTCCACGGGACATATGTCCGCTCGTGTATCAAGTAGCTGGTTATGTCCAGAGCAGTCTTGTAGTTAAGACGACCAGCCAAAGCCAGGTTCATTGCGTCATCAACAATCTGAGCGCGGTTGATCGGGTGGATGTCTTGGAAGCGTTTCGGGTCGTTTAGAACCTCAACCAACATGTCCCAGTTGCGTTGGTCGTAGTTAATGCGATAGAATCCTGAAAGGATTAAGATAATTTTCAAAGCCGTTCATGGTTGTTAAGAGCCTCAGAAGTTGCTGTACAAATAAATAGGTACCTAGTTAGTCCAAGAAAGAAACTTCAAGTGCATTAATATCCATAGTTCCATAGAGTCACACCCAAGTACCCATAGAATTTCAGACCATTCTAGAAACTACTGTCAAGTTGGAATAAAACCTGTTAGTTTTTTTGCTAAAATAATATAGCCTTTGTCATTCTCACTATCTCCACTCTCCACGAACTCAACGACACCTAATTTGTTAAAATACCCAATCGGCTTGTCGGATTTTAGCACAATGACATGCAAACATACATACTACACTTAAAATAACAGTACAAAAGGGGTATCCCCCTTCTGGTACAGCAGGGTAGAAAATCACAAACCTGTCTGCTGAATATTAGCAATAAGCCAATCAGTGGGCGCTACAGTAATATTGTTCACCACGATAGACCTCTCGCCTCGAAGCCACAGCTTCGGTCTAGTAGAGTTGAAGTCCTTCTCAGAGGACGTCGTGTAGGAGACGGGGATCCACCAGACCGGTGACTTGTCAGTTTCAGGCTCGCCGTTTATGAGGACGAAACGTTCCTGAAATTAAGAACTCGTGATGAGATGAGTTCAAGCATTGAGGATGGACAATCGACAAGTCTTATTTGATAGAAAATCAAGTAATGCTCTGCTTTCTCCCTCTCTCTTGGGAGCTGATGGCGGTATTAATATGATACTTTATTAGAACAGGCAGCTGTCAAAAACGCACGCTTTCTCCTCAATTTTCCAGTTAGTCTTCACACGATAGCAGTTACACTATGTCCTGTACTGACGAACAGGTAGACCAGTAGAATTTACTGGATTGCATTCGATTTAGTAGCCAGCCCAGCTGATTCTGTTTCATATTTTACTATTTCAAGTATTTATTAATAAGCCTATTGTGTCCCGCTGCTGGGCAAAATCCTCTCTCCCCTTACTACAAATCCTCCAAATAATTCGGATCCCCAACCTGTTTCAAACTGATGCTCGGTCCATCATAATTTCTCGTGATAGTGAGCACAGGAAATCCAGTCTGCAGAGTCCAGGAGTCCATCACCACCGCCACGTCTGCGTCCAGGGAGTTTCTTTCTTTGGCAGCATTCGTTAATGCACTCCAGAGGTCGCTCTGCTCTGCGTCGCCGTACTTCTTGGCGTTGAGGTAGGCCGTGATGCCGGTGTTGAAGACCTCGTCGGTAAGGAAGTGGTTCATCATTCGGAGGATTGCGGAGCCTGCATAAATACACGTTTATATAAAGTGTAGTTGCTAAAGAGTAACAGACCATAAAAGTAATTTTCTTGCTTCAATATACATATTAGAGGGTCGTTCTAACTATGATGAAAAACAAACTCTTAAGAGACTCTGAAGAGACTTATATTTCTCCAAAGCAGCGGAAATTTACTAGCACCCAATCAGGCAAAACAGGGTATAAAATATATCTCTATGAATGTGAATGAAACTATACCTCTAATGACCCGTTTAAGAAAACTTACCCTACTACCCCTACTTACCCTTTCCATACGATATTTTATCGAAGATGGCACCGATTTCCTCCGGGTTTCCCACCTCGACCGAAATCTGATGGGAAGAAGCCAGTGCGTCCAGTTTGAACACACTTTGTACTTCGTTCAGTACAAACAACTCCATTAGCTTCCACGTCTGTTCCACCTGAAATGTAAATATTATAACATAAAAATATAGATAGAACAGGGATGGCGAACCTTTACGTATCGACGAGCCATATTTTTATCTAGTGACTAGATGATACCCGCGAATCAAAATGAACACTAGCAGGTGATTGGTCAATGGTCATCCATCATTGTGACTATTTCACCCAATCTCCAGTATATTAGTAGGCTACTGTTGGTTCAGCACTATGTACATTGGACATACATATTCTCGACAAATTCTTATATGTCGTTGACCTTTACTTAGTAGATTCTTCCTTCTTTCTTTCTGCATAAGAACCACAGCTGAATACTTTGGAACCAGGATTTCTCAATATCCAGGGACAATAAAAGTCATTGTGGATTGGAGCCACAGCGTGATGGATGCAGGAACTGTAACTATCTAGATCATAATGAACTTACAGCGTCCACAGCGACGTATTCGACGTAAGACGCGAACCCTTCGTTCAGCCAAATGTCAGACCACCAGGCTGGAGTCACCAAGTTGCCGAACCACTGGTGAGCGATCTCGTGAGCTACCACTGCCGCCACGCGAGCCTTCGCTGTGGTTGGGGACACGCCACTGTCGTACAGCATAGCTATCTCTCTGTAACAAGGATTCATCATCATCACGATTATCATCATCATCACGATTATCATCATCATCGTTAGCCTGTCCGGGGAACTTATTTACCATCATCATCGTCATCATCATGTATCCTGTCCGGGAACCCACTAAAGTACATGTCATTTAACTCGGTAATGAGTCCTGGGCAACCCGCGTGTACCTGCTGATTTTTTCGCTATCCTCGCTTGTCATCGGGTTATCTATTTGGCATGTAGACTGCCGATCTATAATCTGTGATTTGGTTCCTAGTGATGACTGAATACAAGCCAATATGATTTAATAAATTGATGTTATTTAAACAGATGTTCAAACAGATGAATGGCATTGCAAGGAAACTTGTATCTCCATAGCTGTGGCGATGGGCTAGCCCCCTGTCACTTTTCAAAAAAGGGTAATGAATAACTGCCAAGTTGCATGCCTCTGCCACCACATATCCCTACGAAGAAACTACGTATTTCGACGATCCATAGCTACAGTGCTCACGAAAGTTTCAACTCGTGAAATATCGCATCAGCTTTTATCGATCTCATGTCACGGGCGGGCATCTCATTTCCGCTGAGAGACTGGACTGTTCTTGCAGCTGCAACCCGCGCTAGGCACTCAATGAACAAAATTATGCAGTCATTAATATAGAGAGTAAAGAGATGAGTTCTGATTTGAAAAATGCTAGTGTTATGCTGGATGTCGACCTACCGGCACGCAATTTATTGCACTGCAGTCAACGGATTTTGATTTTTGTCTACATATATGAATTCCTAAATGTAATGGCTCCGTGGTCTAGTGGGTTTCACCTTGCTTCTCACGCATGAGATGCAGGTTCGAATCCCGGTGCTGACCATGTACCAATGAGATGATTAATTTGTCTTAAGTACATTATCGGACACTCCGTGTTTCGGATGGCACTTTAAGCTGTAGGTGTAGGTCCCGGCTACTATCACTACTTCGTAGTATGTAGTAGTCGTAAAAACCCCTCCACCAACCCGCACTGAGCCAGCGTTGTGGAGTATGGCTCATTCTTACTCGGTTCCGGGTAAAGGCCCGGAACCGAGTAAGAATGAGCCCTCTCGGTGGGGACATTAATGGGCTACATTTATTTTTTACTTTTTATATGAATTCCTTATATGAATACTTAAAAAACCGCATACACTATCCCTACCGCCGCATTTATCAACCAGACAAATAGGTATTAGTAAATATATTTGCCGCGCATGCCGATAGGTCTAGTAGACTCGTAGCCCAGTTCCCAACAAAATTATTTTATCCACTTATTTCGTGTCAAGAGTTCCGTGGTTCATTGGGTTTCACGCCTGCTTCTCAACGCAGGAGATGCAGTTTCGAATCTAGTACTGACCATGTACGAAAGAGATGATTGAACAATATCGGACGTTCCGTGTTTCGGATAACACGTTGAATTTAAGTCCCGGATATTAGTGCTACTTGGTGTTAGTATTATTTTATTTTTTTCCATTTATTTGGTTCACTAACAATTTGCACACTGATTGATTACTTACGTGAATAAGACTTAGGACTTAACAGATTAATGCACAAATCAATTACAAGTGAACACCACATTCGTAATGCGTGTCTGTGTTACTGCAAGAGTTGCAAATACTTACTAATTATGAACTAAAAACTACGAGTATTTATATTAAACTAGCAAACTATAGTTAAATTTTGGATTTCTAAGGACAAAATATGAAAGTATCAGGTGAAAAGAAGAAAAAAACAGAAACATGTTCTGTGTGAGAGAGCTTGGCGAGAATATTTTCCTTAGTTTGCCTAATGAAATGAGTCATGAAATATGTCAAATTTGTCTGAGTATTCGTTTAGTATAGTCAGTGTGGTGGAGAATGGCATAATTTTACTCGTATGTGTGTAAACGCTTGTGCCCCTCGGTAGGTACTTTACTGGTATATATCATTTAAATGCGCTTCTGCAAAGCTCAATAAGAAAATCTAATGCTAATAAAGCGGGCTGCCAAACTACCTATCTCTTTTACCACACGTTTGATCTACAAGAGATTCGTTCCGGCACTTCATTAGGGATAGGGCGAGAGAGTCATCAATCATGGGATGTGATTGGGGCTGGAGTGTCACCCCTTGCAATAAACGTGTGGTTTGTATTAGTAGAATAGTGCGGAGATATTTAAACTATTGTATGGATGGTTTCATTTGGATTAGGGTTTTGAATCGGTTTTATAAATACTTAGAATATTCACGCCATTTCTCTCACGGGATGACACGGCATAGTTACAGTATTCCCCAACGAAGAATTCCGACGACCTTGCGAGATAAAGGTAAGGATTTAAGCGTCTGGCTATTATTTTTAATGACCTCATCAAACTTCAGGAAGTTACGACTGCATAATAGTAATGGCGCGAGATCCATAAAAGAGAACAGTTAGGAAGTTCAACAATACATAAAAATTGGTCATGTGCGAGTCGCAGTCACTTTGGTGTGGGTTTTATACCATCGTACAAGAAATAATGCAAAACTTTTTCTTAATTGTAGAGACCCCTTTACAATAAAAATAAATGAATTGATTAACCCACCGAGGGGCACGGGCCTCTACCTGGAAACGAGTATTGTGGCCCACATAATCACAGTGCTGGTTCTATTTTATGTAGCAGCAACAGCAATACACACTCTAAGTATAAAAAACTGTCGACCTATAACGACTTATCAGATAGATAGAGATTTATCAGCCGAAGCTAAAAGTAATAGGGTGCTATTTGATACCTTTCTGACACGGTACCCTAAACATCACTAACTATGATAGCACAGCTCATGTGAGTTGCGAGTTGCGAGTAAACTGAACTTTGCTTGTTAAAATGTTCTGAACAACTTTCGTAACAATATTCGTTCGTTTTGTTCCGTTTTGTGCCAATGGGATTCAACATTGTAATAATTGGTCCTATTGAATCACCAGTAAACTTTACATAACATGGCGTCACGACTTTTAAGTGGCACGGCTGCGCTTACGTTTTGTCTGCTTATCTTTATTTTATAGGTCATCCACATTCTGTGACCGTTTTGATTAATTTGATGACTTATATCGCAGTTATTAGTTAAGAAATCTTAAATTAGGGACAGAAGAATTTGTACATTAAAATAATGCATCGCCTGATATTTCTAATCACCTGAACGTCAGAAGCCCCCAGTTCTCCATAGCCCCAGCCTTGAAGTCAGTCAGTGCAATCATATCAATCTTCGGCAGAGGAAACTTGATCTTATAGTAACTCTCCATGAAGCTTAATATCTTTGGGCCAATCTCCAAGGCATATGCTGCTGACGGTAGCGCCTCCTTCCTGGTCCATACTGAGAAGTTCTCGACACTCATCTTCCCGAAGTCTGTGACAGCGAACGCTACCAAGTATGTGGACATTGGGAGGGACTCTGCATAGTTGTCCCATACGTAGTCCTTTAATGTGTCACTGGAAAAGATATTAAACAAGTTAATAAATTGAGAACTAGTCCGGGTTGAGGGATGTAGGACCTGTGGCTAATTTGTCCGTCACAAGTTTTAAGCTGCCACTTTTATAACACTATCTTCCCTGGCTTGAGCTATCTGAAGACTAACACCAAAGTAACGAAGGGAGCCGGGGCCTACAGCTCCAAAAAACGTACGTAGCGAAACGGCGAAACAAATGCTTCATTCAAAGAAACGAGCCACCCATCCAATTACCATCTTGGCCAGATGTTGTGTCACCCCCACTTCAGCTGCCGAAGTATGATTACCGCATCATCATCATTATTTTCATCAGCCCTGTGTCTGTGTCCATCAGTTCTGTGCAACACGCGTCCATTGCCAATGTTAGCTAGCCTTCCCAATAACCCTAACAAGTCCAGAAGCCCAACAAACTCACTGTGGCACAGGGTCCCCGACAGCGTTCATATTGGACACGGAGCTCATGTTGATGGGTCGCGCGATGCTGATGATGAAGCGAGCCTTCAGGGCCGGTTCGTCCCAGCAGGGGAACGCGCGGCGGGCGTCAGTAGCCTGGAACTGAGTGACGGCTATCCATCTGGAGAAAAAAATAACACGCCTTCTCAAAGTGTGCCCTGCCCACAGTTAGTCAGGTTTTCAATTGCCAATTTAATAAACTTCTCTAAGCTCTGAGAGCCATCTCAAACGCGTGAAAATTACATTTAATAATACAGGGTGTAACAGAAGGGTGTAGTCATATTTTAGGGGGTTGTTAGGGACATCATTCTGAGCAACTTTCACTATGAAACCGATTTGATCAGAGCAAATTTATTTTTCATTGCTCCATATGTTTTGGTCGGGGCGGTCAGCTGATTTGTATAGAGAAGTGAAAATTAAAGTTGCTCTGATCATATCGGTTTCATAGTGAAAGTTGCTCAGAATCATGTCCCTAACAACCCCCTGAAATATGACTACACCTTTCTGTTACACCCTGTATTACAATTAGATTGGATAGGGCACAACCGTCATTACTCGTTGTATAGCTGAGACAACTCTGAGCTGACAGCAACGACGTCACAAGATCAGGGAATTTAATTTTCTTTCTGCCTGGAGTGGAAGAGGGGGAGAGAGGCACAGGAGTGGGACATTACAGGCTCGTAAAAATTATAATAAATCTGCCTGGATTCAATTCCCGGGCCTTTTTGTGAGGCAGGCTGCTACGTCTATGAAATCCTCTACCACCGTACCATCGCTCGTCGTCATTTCAAAGACTGTACATATAATTAGTTAGGTATATCGGTAGACATGATACCAAAATTATAATTTGTTAAAGTATCGAGATATTGGTGGAAGCGACAGACAATGAACAATACAAAAAGGCTGCTCTATTAGTATTCCGTCCGCCCATTCATTCAGATGCCATTAACGAATGCTTCCCGAATGTATTATAGCATCAACCGCGTACATACACATTCACATCTCTTCCGAATACAAATTACTTCGAATGGGCGATAAGGAAGATGGACAACAATCTATGGGTCAAAACTCAGGACCTATCTACCGATGCCGTAATAAACAAGAGGCCTACCTAGCACCTGCTTATTTTAATTCATTCATTTATTTTATTTTCAGTTGTAACCTTACAGCTAAACCATTGCGAAAGGCGGTAAAATAGTATATTTTACTTATCTAAATCTTGCATTCGTCGTTCTGTCATTCTCTTACATTCCCTCACCAACACGCCATCTGACTAGTGAATATATCGCACTGTGGGGACGCGGCGAGCACGGAGTTGATCAGCGCCTGCGCCTGCGCGACGGGCGAGTACAAGTAGAGGTTGGTGCGCGTGCGCGACGCGTGAGCCGCCAGCAGTGCGCGAGCGCGACTGCCCCGCAGCCTGACGTATGCGTCGGGCACGAACATTCTTAAAAATCTTTGGACAAGCTCTATACAATCTATTTTGTTTGATGATGATTGTAATCCCAGAATTAAGACGAACGAAGTATTAATGGACACATTAGACACTACAGTTTACTCCAAATCACAAATACCGAAGTTAAGACGAGACATAAATTGTACAATTAGGATATTTTTAGTCAGGATATTTTGTTTGGACATTTTAATTGTTATTATTATTGAGTAATTATTTTTTATTATGCATGATATTGTATTTTTATTGAATCGTATTTGAATTTTATTTTATTGTAATAACATTTAGTCATACAATAGTACAATAATAATTGTAGTTTTTAGGGTTTCGTACCCGAAGGGTGCCAAACGGAACCCTATTACTGAGACTTCGCTGTCTGTCCGTCCGTCCGTCCGTCCGTCCGTCTGTCACCAGGCTGTATCTCATGAACCGTGGTAGATAGACAGTTGAAATTTTCACAGATGATGTATTTCTGTTGCCGCTATAACAAAAAATACTAATAACCGTCCAAGTGCGAGTCGGACTCGCGCACGAAGGGTTCCGTACCATTATCTATAAAAAACCGCAAAAAAAGAAAGTATGGGAGCCCCCTAAATATTAATTTAATATTAATTTAATTATTTATGTTTTAAGTAAATAATATACTCAATATATTGTGAACATTTTAAGCGTCTACCTGCTACCATTATCAATATCGAGCAAAAATGAGCACTTGGCCGGTTATTATATATCTCTCTCTCTTTATCTTACTTTCCCAAACACGTTTTCATGTCTTCTTAAAGCCCAATCAAAACTTTTGTCTCGACTCTGGATTTTTCGTCCATCTATTGTGCCTTGTTTGTACCTAAAGATACACCACGCTTCGAGTCTCATAATTTTGAAGTTGTTGGTGAGCTCGTCTCACAGTTCCAAAGTTGTTTCTGAGTAATGCAGGTCATGTAATATGCAGTGAACGCGATGCAAACGTTCAGCTTGAAACTGTAACGACTTTGAAACTTCAAATTAGTTGGCAAGGAATTTGTAGGTACGCTTTGTTATAAATTCAGAGACAACTTTGAGTTCTTTAACGACACGCATCGCGCTTCACTGAGTAGCTTTCTCTCCGCGCTGAAATCATATACAACGTAACGAAAACACACTACTTTTGTAACTATGACATTATCGCTAACCTCATCTATTCATGTAGCATGTACGTTTCGTTCGAAGCAATACACATCTATACAAACTAAGGGGAGAAAAGAATGTTATTTCACTAAGACATAATAATAATTTGTTCACTCTAGATTAGCGCTAAAAACCAAAAACGCTTATGTTATGTCAATAAAAATATATAACAAATTACCTGAAAACATGAAGACCATAGTCAATGAAACCGCATTTAAAAAACAATTAAAACACTTCTTGGAGGGCAAGTGTTATTATTCAGTAAACGAATATCTGGATGATAAACTATAATTAGTATATTGACTATAACATTTATAATAAATAAAAAAAGATACGCGTGTAGCACCGTACACGTGTTAGAAGTAAAACTTCTGTAGCTAGATCATTAAGTGGTACCTATACTATACACCTATACCTACCTATACTAAAAGAGATTTAAATTTCCAATTTTGAGATCCAATCTCTGCTTCAAGTTACTTTTAAGTTTCAGACGTCCGATTATTTGAAATTATTTTATACTTGTACTTACTTTTAATACGTCATGTCATTTATTTCCCACCATTCCTTCTTCTTCTTCTTCTTTTTATTAATGGCGTACTAACCTCTTTTGAGGTTAATTTTGCCAGTGTCAAGTGGTCAGGTTCTCATTTGAGAACCTGGAAATTATGTCTTGAGATGATTTGATGACTATGATGATGATGATATGTCGCTCGTTAGCACTACCCGGGAAGGACGTGAAGGGCTGTGGGTTCCAAGTAATTCCTTCGGATGTGAGCGACTGCCTACCCCACCATTCCTTATCTACAATTTGTCGCGCTCGTGGTGATATACTTAACTCATTCAATAGTGTCACTACTATTTGCATCTCGCTCAGATTATATACCATCTGACGTCACGTCTTTAAGCCGTCTCGCTCAAATGTATGCATTGCTTTGCTTGTTTTAGAAATCCATATCGACCCGTGTGACATTGATGAAACTCTTTTCTTACAAACTGTATGGATCGCATCGCACAGCTGTCAAACATAAGTTCCGGTTCCAACAAAGAGGTTGAACGAAGTAGTTTTTGGTCACGTCACTGGTTTTGTTTATCCCAGCCAGCGGCGGCGGCGGCGGCGGCGCCATCTTGGCCATACCGGAAATCAAGAACTCGTGGAAGAATGCTTAAAATAATTTTTATTTGTTAACGTTTCATCAGGTTTTTCTCTCACTAATTAACATTCTTTATTGTACGAATGTATTATTATCTTATCTGATTAGTTAAAAACCGTATTGAAAATAGTTGCGGTTTTAAAAGTCTTCAGCCGACCCTGACGTCACCGATTCCAATTTCCGTTACATTTCTTAGCCACTCGTGATAGCACCCGGCTAGTAGCAATTGAAAAGCAAATATATGAATAACCCACAGTTGAGAGGTTAAATAAATTTTACCCCCGTGCCCCAAGAAGTTTTACTTCAATAATAATAATAATAATGCCCACTATTAATATATTTACTGTTTTATTTAAAAAATATAATGTTCCTACCATACAATTTAATTTGGCCAAACGTGGCATATAATTTATGTTATTTATTGTTCTAAGATTAAGAGTAATTGTGTAATAAAATAAAGTAAGTAGGAGCAAATTAGATATAATAATTATATTAGATAGAATATTGCTTGTGCCCAACAGGGTCCATAATGATCTACTTACCACTATTCCTTAAGACCTTATTGTTTTTATGGAGTGCAATAAACAAATATGAATATGAACGTATTCCCTTACCTGGTAACATTCTTCTCTTCATATGAACTTCTGTAGAATCCATGCAGATTGTCATTGAGTATCCCTGAGTAAGTAATATTCAGGACATACTGCTGCCCTTTTCTAAGCGTTTCTGCCAACATGATAATATGGAACTGTCGTGGCAAATCTTCCGTTCTCTGAACAATTCTAATCGACCTTCCATCACTCTTCTGGAACAGCTGTATACTATGAAACGTTAACTCAACCCCATGAAACGTTATCTGCTGAGTGGAATTCTTTATCTCTAACAAGACACTCAGTTCACCATCAAAGGTAAAATTTCCTTCAAAGATGTACGGTGTTAATTTTAAATAGTATTTCTTTGGACGCATGTATTTTGGTAATCTAACGTCCGTTATCGTATCATTTTCTTCTTCAAAGGCTGGATAAGGAGTAGTCTGTAAAGGTAGGACGTTTTTACTGTGTTCAGTACTCAAGGGTATAACTAGCAGTTTGTTCGGATCGTTGCAATGATGGAGTTCGAATTTTGTAACATTTGCTAGCTGGTCAGTAATAGGACACGCTGCAAAGTTGTAGACTATGAAGGAAGTGGCTACAAGGGCTAATGCGAAGATGACACAAACGACAATGGCGAGGCTTTTGGAGAGGTAAATGCCCTTCTTGGTGTTTTTGGAAAAGTTGCATGTCGGCGGGTTCCCATCCATGATGCTGAGTGGCTCACGAGCTTGCGTCATCACATCACTAGGGTTGCTCTACCTGTAACAATGATATTAAATCTGTTAAAATTAAAATCAATAAATGAACAAAGGATTCGAGAACCCCATATGTATTGCCTCCTAACTTACTTATTTACCATCTACCAAAAATTTTGGGAACGGCAAAACTTTTCCAAGAACAAAACGATTTTTCTGTTAATTGGAGTGAATTATTTACTTTTTATTTATTTATTTATATAACACCTAATAAAAACATAACTACTACAGAGAGTGCCAAAAAACCATTTACGGTTTGTCTAGGCACTGGATGTTCTTTACCAAACGATGTGTAATAAACATTCATACTTACATCAGCACAAGTTATAAATGTCTCCTAACCCAATTCCAAATCTATGTTTATTATTAATATTATAAGACTGTGGATAGCTGTTACATAGTAAGTACCTATTGTTGTTGTTGATTGAGCCGTATAGCTTTACTTTACTTTACTTTATACTTTATTGCACAGAAAACATAATACAGACACTTAATATTAGAAAAAACATGTACAAAGGCGAGCTTATCTCTAATAAGAGATCTCTTCCAGCAAACCTAGGATGGAGAGGATAATTTAATAAAAGGTAGACCTACATAAGTGCACAACGATAAATATTAAAATAATAGACTACTTACTAATAAATACGAGTATACGAGTATAAATACGAAATACTAATAAATAAGCGACTGATCTTCACACAACATAGTCTTGCAATATTCTCTATCGTACTCCCTTAGCTACTAGCTCGTCCAAAGGACGAAAGAACCCAGTTCTTTTGTTCTTTTTAGGGTTCCGTACCCGAAGGGTGCCAAACGGGACCCTATTACTGAGACTTCGCTGTCCGTCTGTCCGTCCGTCCGTCCGTCCGTCTGTCACCAGGCTGTATCTCATGAATCGTGGTAGCTAGACAGTTGAAATTTTCAAATCAAAAGAAATTTATTATTAAGGGGGGCTCCCATACAACTAACGTGATTTTTTTGCTCATTTTTGCTCGATATTGATAATGGTAGCAGGTAGACGCTTAAAATGTTCACAATATATTGAGTATATTATTTACTTAAATTAAAATTAAATTAATATTAAGGGGGGGGCTCCCATACAATATTATTTTTGCGGTTTTATAGATAATGGTACGGAACCCTTTGTGCGCGAGTCTGACTCGCACTTGGCCGGTTTTATTTATAGGTTTTGACCTTTATTACGATGTGGAGGATAGGTCGAAAATTTGGACATATTGGACATATCTTTTACTTTAGAAATATTTTTTCCGGGGAAAAAAGTGTGAGCAATTTATGTATGCCTATGTATATCGCTCGTCGATTAAAGATATTGTTAATATTAGTTGCCCCTATAGCTCCTGGTACTCCAAGTTACTTTACTCAGTTTCTTGAAGAGGAAACATCCTGTAATTTAAACGTTGTCACGTGTTTAATTGATGCATTGTGTGCTATGCTATTGGTTTGTTTCTTTTAGGACCACCTGCCTTGCTATTAATTAATAGTTTCAACGTAATCATATCAAAATAATCTGTATAAAAATTCACCCCACTGGTCCCACACACTGTGTCTTCAAAACCAAAATCAGTCACACAATCGTCATAAACTATCCTAGTCACTAGTATAATTTTCTTCCTCCGCAGAATTCAACCGCTTTTATGCCTAAAACCTGGTAACCTAATTGCAAGGACAATTTGCAGTATTGCGATTACAACTACACTGACAGTAGTACTGAAAAGTGTTATTTGCAAAGGATAATCACAGGGTTTTTGCCACTGTGTGTCAATTGGTCTACTACACCGGTGACTCCTCGAGGCACAATGGGACTGGCTAACTCTCAGCCCAGACCATTGTCACATTACAATGTACTAGAATTCCTAGAGCCATATTAATAAACCGCTCTCAGCTGTGAGAGGTATCTTAAGCGCGTGACGATGTGTTAGGGTGAACCTATCATTATGACATGTCTCACTGCCCATGGGGCGCAGCTTCGTAGACTAAGATGACCTTAATGAGATTGAACGTTTATTCAGATCACCGGATTTTCAACCTTTTGGTTTGGTAATAGATGAAAAAAAAACTATGAAAATTTCTGTATGCTCAGGCCCAAAAAGACAGGATCAATTAACGCTGTACGACGACGCTTGATTTCAGTTGTTTTTTTTTCAGTTTAGATCGATCGCGCTCGCCGCCGCCGCCGCCAGAATCCTAACTTCTATGATCTGAGAATAGTCTCATACTCGTAGTTTTCTTTCTGCAAGATACTAATAAGCGTCTACATGTAGCTAAGCTGGAATGAACAACGAACCTAACCGAGACAACTGTCAGAGCTAAGAACGGTCTGTTCATACGGGCCTTAATACCAGTACTAAGGTAGCTAGGCCGACTTTGTACTACATTTTTCATAGCCGCTAACGCTAAAGTATGGAATGGTGTTGTAATTATTATCTACAACATTCTTTAAAGTGGAATTGTATATGTCAAGATAGTCGCTTTGGTTGTAACAATATAGGAGTTCAAATATTTCTTGAATGGTGTCACAGATTCAAATCAAAATAATGATTTGGTTGACGATCATGTCAGGGCACAGATTGATCAAGAATTATTTCTGAGTAGGTAAAATCACCAAAGTAAACAAGCAGAAAACGGCAACAAATTGTGTGCTCTAGTAGATGCCTATACTCAGCAATGGACATGTTTCTTTTTTATATTTCTGGGAATAAAAATAATTCTGGGAAAGCCTGAAAAGCTATCAAATTACACATACTGATAATCTCCTGGCAAACTCATCTTTAGCCGATCACGTGCTACTATTTTGAATCAACCTTTCAGACAGATATGTACTTGGGGTTAGTTGGAATTGTTTTTTAGGGTACCGTACCCGAAGGGTGCCAAACGGGACCCTATTACTGAGACTTCGCTGTCCGTCTGTCCGTCCGTCCGTCCGTCCGTCCGTCCGTCCTGTCTGTCACCGGGTCCGTCTGCACGAACCGTAATAGCTAGAAAGCTGAAATTTTCACAGAATGTGTATATCTGTTGCCGCACCAACCACAAATACTGAAATACGAGAGATATTGCAAATTAAAGGGGGCCCCGATACAAGAGACGTGTTTAGATACACTTACGCATTTCAAAATGGAGATCTTGACTGAAACTGTTTATTTATTGTCATAGCAACCATGTCATAGACACATATACTACACATTTAAATATGATAGCATATTTCGCGTCAACCCACAAATGGTTGTGGTTAGCCGGTATGATGTAGTGTAGACTCTCAATCCGGAGGTCGTCGGTTCAAATCTCGTGAGGGCATAAACTTTTTAAATTTTCTTTTAGTTTATTTTTTTATTGTTTTGAGTGCTTTTGATTTGTTGTACGATGGTACGGTACCCTTCGTGTGCGATACCGACCCGCACTTAACCGATTATTTCTAACGAATAAAGCTATTAAAGGTTCCTCTTTTGGATTTAAAATAATAAAACAACATCTACAGCTTATTTTGCAACAATAATTACGACATGAGAGGTTCCTAAAGGCGGTACGTTCTTGAAGTTTAACCACGTATCGACAAGATATAGCTTGTCGTACAACTTCGCTGAATCCAATATACGACCTTGAACTCGGACCCAACAACAAACATCCAAGATGGTACACGAGATTACCAAGACGATCGTGGCATAGATAACAAAAGACTATTGTCAGTTCGTCACCCACATCGTACTATGTCCTCACACAAAAGTATTAGGTTACATAAAAGAAATTGAGGATCAAGGAAGGCTAGAAGCATAGCTGAGTAATATGATACTTTTCTTTTCCCTTATGCTACGGAAAATATGAGTAGTTAGACGTACCTTCTTTTATTAACCGACTTCCCAAAGGAGGAGGTTTACAATTCGTCCGGATGTTTTTTTTTTATGTATGTGCCCCGATAGCGCCTAAACGGATGGACCGATTTGGTAAATTATTTTTTTGTTTGAAAGGGTTTACCTTCCCATTGGTCCCATTGACACCAGGTCAGGATCTGATGATGGGATCCTGGAGAAATCGAGAGAACTCTTCAAATATTATAGGCAGACCTATAGTGATTTTTGTGTTTTTCATAATAACTCGTGCAAATGCACATGGTAAGCATAATATTGTGATGAGGAACTGCTGATGAAGACCACATATGGCCACCATATCTGCTCAATACTAGGTACAAATACAATGCGTGGCTGACGGGCAGGCAACGGATAGCCTAAACCGGTGGACCTAGAGCCATGAAACTTTGTACAGGGGTTCCTTAGTAGCGTGGGGTAGCACTGATATGGGATTTGACAAAATTAATTCCCCAAGGGGTGGGGGATAAGGGGTTACAGTTTGTATTAAACTCAATCTAATCAAATAGGGTTTGTGGAAGTCGGCTTTTTCTAAAGTTTACTTTTTGTTTCAATTATAATAAACATGGTGTAACATAATGATTTATTAAAATTTCAAGGATTTATGGCCTGTTTCAGGAAGTCTTGATAAGCTCGCTCAATATGAGAGATAGGAAGGTAAAATAATCAGCCATTTTACGTATAAATAATTTATTTGATAGCTGTTAAAATTAAACCTTTGTGATTGGTCAAGTCGTTAGAACGAGCTAAACACAGGACTGTGCCTCCTGCCACCGAACATGGGACTATTATAGTCTGTTTAATTTAATAGTTGAAACAAAAAATAGCAGCTTAGCTATTTAGCCAGCATGACGTGACATGGAAGTAGAGTAGAGTAACTTCTGAATAGTTCATGAGCACAGTCCCCGTGGGGCCGGCCTACTATGTCGACTAAACGCCACTTAGCCTTGCAGCCTTCCAGAAATGTATGATATTGTACGAGAAACATGCTACGAAGAGTGTTGCTGGCTCATAATCAGACTGAAATTATCAACCCGCACATCAGTCAGACAGAAAGATGTCTTTTTACGATGTCAGTGCTAACTCGTTTTCTATACTTAGTCAGCTTTAGCGTTTGTTTGAGTGCAATATTATTTTATACCCTATCCAATTTAACAGGTAACTTGACAGCTAACCTTAAACTACATAGAATCCACTTTTTAAACACTAGGGATGTTATCAAAATAATCGGAAAAAATCGAAATTATTTATTCAGTTAAACTAACAGAAGAGTTCTCATCGCCATCACTGCTATTAGCACTTAAAGATATTATTATTTCATTTTCAACCATATGTCAGGTAACTGAAGAAGAATACATATAAGAACTGAATCAAGAATAAAATGTAAGACATCTTTCCGATTCACAAATGTTTAAAGGGTGTATCGATTCTTTTGATTAATCGATTTTTATGAGCAATATCCCCTCACTCCCAGGATAAGACTGACATCTGTCAAGTTGTCTGTTATATTGAATAGGGTATAGGTATGTGGCGGCTTCTTCTTGACTATTCTTGACACCATTGAAAATTAACAGCGGATATTTTCTAATTTTAGAGATGACAATTTTTACGCAATTCCCATCCTATTACAAAATTACAAACACGATCATAATTAGTCATATTATTGAAAGGTACGAGACATGTTGGAGATAGGATCTTGGGTGGACTACTTCTTATATTTCTAAGGCTGCATTTTACCAACAAAAACTTATGCGAAAATAACTATCCCGGGGATAATTTGTATGACAATGACAGTTCAAAATGAGGTCATTCTATGAAAAAGAAGAAGATACTCTCGAGTAAAAAGTTACTCTTCGTTGGTAAAATTCGCTCTAAGATATTTACAACACATCAGTAGGTACGTGATATTTAAAATCATTTATTCAAAGTCACGGAGGGATCACGCATTGACTTTGAGATTCTTAACAAAACCATATTCGAGACAGTTCAAAGACCTTTATTTCTACAGATGATCTATACTTGTGTGGACTAAAAAAATATGAAGAATTATACACACCAACATGGAATCTCTTTATGCAATTTGACAGAAATCTGTACAATCAACTCATCATTTGGTGCTCACCAGGCTAACCAGTGCTTTCCAACATATTTTGTTTACCTGCTTTGCAACAAAGAATATATTAGGAAAGAACAGAATTGAATTTCAAAAGTAGTACTGCCTGCGATTTGGGAGGCGACACGAACTATACTAACTAAACTAATTAAAATGGTGTGTTTGAAAATTGAAACTGTCGCAGCCGCGCAAGAGCTGTCGGATTTGAAGTTGTCAGCTTAGTACCTTTAGTTCCTTTAGTTTAGTGTTTTTGACACCTCCCAAATAGCCCTCATTGTCCAATACTACAAACTTAAACATAATAAATGACACTTTCAATCAAAGTATTCGCTAATAATATGTATATGTTATGCTGTAAAGTCTGGTAATGGCTAATGTCAAAAAAACGGATACCTGCATAAATTTTCACTAACATCAATAAAATTATCTTTCATCTTATGTATACCTATAGAAAAAACCAGAGAAAACTGTATGCAGCCATTGTCTACGATGCGATGTGGGAAGTTGTTATGTATTGAGTGGGAAATGATGAACTAAGAGGAGTAAAATGAGTGGGACTATTAAGAGGGAAAAAACACGCATGCTATAAAATAAACAAATGGAAAGTTACTTTGAAATTCATACAACTAATTCTGTCTTCTCAATCAAGGCACATATTTCCTATCTCTTTATTAATCTATGGACATACCTAGTAAATCCCTCGTAAACCCAAATAAGCTCGCAACTCATGACAATGACTATTCAAATACCTCAAAAGTCACAAGGAAGGCTAAATAAACTTACCTAAATAATTTTAGATACCTACCAAACAAATGGTTCGATTTTTAATTTTCAAAAAAGAGAACTAGGTATACTGCAAATTCACGTAAAGAAGAATTAAAATAAGAATTTTTGGTATCGGTTATAATTATAATAATATTAATAATACAGTAAAAGCAACATATACAACGTGTAAATGAATTAACGCAAAATGAGAAACCACTTTGCTAGGGACATCTCATTCTGAGCAATTTACACTACGAGACCGATTTGATCAGAGCAACTTTATGTTTCACTTCCCAGTAAATTTTGGCCTGAGTGGGTCAGCTGAGTTGTATGGAGAAGTGAACAATAAAGTTCCTCTGATCAAATCGGTTTCATAATGAATGTTGCTCAGGTCCCTAACCAAGTAGTTTCTCATTTTGCGTTAATTCGTTTACACGTTGTATACGAGTAGTTCCAGTTATGAGGTAACCACTTCGATCATATATACCCGAAATTGAAATTGTATGATCGAAGGGTAACCAACATAAATAGTCTACGATGTGTGTGTCGCTGTAGTTGAATGTTTTGATGGAACTCATCTTGTATTTCACAAGTACATATGAGTGGCACTGCTATTCAGTACGCCTGAATTGTATGGTAAAAGCATTAAACAGATGCTTGCATAGTGGAATTGCTTTAACGGATTAAACCCGGAGGCTACTGGCATTTGTCTCCATATAATTACAATCGCTTTGATGTCGAAAGAGCTTGAGATTGAGATGAACGTTAAATTTACAATAAAGCTCGCCTCTATACATATTTTAGGGTTCCGAAGAAAAACGAAGAGTGCCGAACGGGACTGAGCTCTCCTAAGCCTCCACTGTCCGTGTGTCCGTCCGTCCGTCTGTCCGTCAGAGGGCCCTCCAGCACGAACCGTAATAGCTAGAAAGTTTAAATTTTCACAGAATGTGTATATCGTTGCCGCTCCACCAACAAATACTGAAATACACGAAATCTTTAAAAACTAAAGGTGTCTTCATTCAAGAAACTTATTTTTTTACTTATGGCACAATGATGGTGCGGAACCCTCCGTGTGAGAGTCCGACTCGCATTTGGCTGTTTTTTTTTTTCTATGTTAAGCTTTTTTACTGTCATGTGAGTACAATAAAGAAATTACGATTACGAATAAAAACCATAATTGAAACAAAAAGTAAACTTTAGAAAAAACCGACTTCCACAAACCCTATTTGATTAGATTGAGTTTAATACAAACTGTAACCAGATATCCCCCCCCCCCCTTGGGGACTTAATTTTGTAAAATCCCATCTCAATGCTACCCCACGCTACTAAGGAACCTCTGTACAAAGTTTCATGGCTCTAGGTCTACCGGATTAGGTTATGCGTTGCCTGCCCATCAGCCACGCATTGTATTTGTACCTAGTATTGAGCAGTTCTGGTGGCCATATGTGGTCTTCATCAGCAGTTCCGCATCACAATATTATGCTTACCATATGCATTTGCACGAGTTATTATGAAAAACACAAAAATCACTATAGGTCTGCCGATCATATTTGAAGAGTTCCCTCGATTTCTCCAGGATCCCATCATCAGATCCTGACCTGGTGTCAATGAGACCAATGGGAAGGTAAACCCTTTCAAACAAAAAAATAATTTTCCAAATCGGTCCATCCGTCTCGGCGCTATCGGGGTGCAGACATAAGAAATAAAAATAAAATATCCGGACGAATTGTAAGCCTCCTCCTTTGGGAAGTCGGTTAAAAATTGAATCCCGATGTTGACCGATCTGACTGACACACAACTCAAATTACTAAAATTTATACAAAACATGTAAAAACAGCTTGTATGTAGATAGACAATGTACACGTATTATGTGTAAAGATTATTCCGGTATCGTTTAAAATAAGAGTAGCCCCCTTTTACTCAAGCACGCTGTTCTATTTGTTATCGTGTGGATCACCCGACCCCGACATGCGTACAAAATAACATACTACATATACATATTATACTGTGGAGTTCTAAAGGCGTCAACATTTACTAAATACGACCTACACTGGGGCCGGATTGTGAAAGTGAATCGCATGTCAGTGGCTGAAGCGAAATAGGAAATACAAGTTTGTTTGTAGCCCGGGGCGCGGCACGGAATTTTGAGTCCTCGCTATAGCCACTGTCATGCGATTCGCTTGCAGAATCACGGCCCTGAAAGTTGAAATCAGACTACCCTTGGGTTATCTATACTATACCCCAGTCGGTAGATACTTTTGCCTCGAAAAAAATCCGAATTTAACGAAACTTAAGAATGTTGTTTGTAACTATTCAGTTGTGCTACAAGTGGCTACAACCAATTTCCCGAACAAATAAAGCTTGTGCTAACTTGAGGGGGGGGAAAACTTTCGTTTTTTACGTTCAATTTGAAAACATTGGATACGTCCTAATTGTAAGAAAAAGTGTATGATGATAAATCAAAGATGACAAAATTTCGCGTCGATAACAAAAATAAATACTAAAATTGGTCCACTACTTTAACTTTTATCTGTATTCAAAATACTCCCAAAACAAACTGAATGAAGAATGAACGGGTATGGCCCAAAACCTTTTAGACACAGAACATGCAATAACGATGTAGTATACCTTCGAAAAATATTATATGCAGATGTGGCCTGGTAACTCGAAGAAATTAAACACATACTGATTCTATTGATTTATTGATTTGGGAGTATTTTGGACCCCAATAAAAGTCAAACTACTCGACCAATTATTATTTAAGTATTTCTTTTTGTCATCGACGCGAAATATTGTCATCTATGATACACTTAAGGTTCCGAAGTTTTAAAATCTTTTAGCAATAACCTCACTTAATTCACGTCTCTGGAATCAGCCGTACCGAGGTAGAATGTGTACATTCAGAGATGCATTTTAATTAAATTTTCAGCCTAGTTTTGAACACAATTTCAGAATGGCCGCCTTTGTCGCTATCGGCTTCTCAATAGCATTGGCGTGGCAAATTGGAAGCCCCGAATGGCGCCACGGTGGCTGTGGCATGGCAGTGGCTGTCAAAATTGATATCCTGCAGTAATACGTATGCCGAAAACCAAAGACAAACCTATCGATCGATCGATTATAGAGAAAAGTGGCAAAGTAATCTGTGGTGGAGGGTGTGTTTGTGTCTGTATGTCATTGTTAGAGCCATTCTGTTGATGTTCTGTTGATGTTCTGTTGATATTCTGTTGATATTCTATTGAATGTAACAGTGGACTAACACGGCAGGCAACTAATAGCCATTGTATAGCCGTATTATATCGATGGCGTGGCGATGGCTTGAAACTTTAGAGACTTGGCACCCTGGATTTAAACACTTACGTTTGAGGCAGAACCGCTGAGCTACCGGATCGGAATTTTTTCAGCTATCCTCGAGCTATCTCATCTCTCGTTTTAATTTGGCGGATTCTGGTATTGTGGTCCCTTTGCAAGTATTAGAATAGTTAGCCAGAGTGACCTACTGACCAATAGAACAACCACAGACGACTTGCTTAGCACAGTGCGAATACAGTATTTTTGCATTTGCGCTATCTGAATTCAATGTTTGTTGATATCGAAAAGTAAGAGCCTAAAAGTATAAGATAAGATAAGATAAGATAAAGTTTATTTTGTACTTTCTACTAGTTATAACTTAAATATTACAGTGAAATTGTTGTACATGTGTCATCAATATAATTGCGACTTCAAACCCCTAAACTAGGTAATGAACCTGTATCTTAGGGATTTTGGGTATTGCTTGTGCACTTGTTTTTATGCAAAAATATGAATAAATATGAAAACTTGTGACTAAAGAAATCAGATAAAAGAGTGAAAGATATTAAAGAAAGTATTCAGTAAAGTCACATCTGTCCGTGGAAAGCGAAGAATCAGTCCTCATCGTAGATAGAGAAAGGAATAGACGAAGTGCATGCGTACACCTTTGAGATGGAGAGAGAGTTGGTTCTCAATAAGCATATGGTTCAAAATCAGAGATTTTTCTGCCACACATCTGTCAAAACAAGCATTTGACGTGCATTTGACAATACTGTGGCTCGATAAAAACGCATACGCGGGTAAGGGACGGGTGAACGTTATTGTTTTTCGCTTAGACAATAATGATTCGTATTGTGTCATCTCTTTCTTTTCTTTTTTTTCTGACGATGTGTCATCTCTATACTATACTCCCTCTACGGTCCTCATGGTCAGTCAGACCGGACAAATGACTTTTGACAAATCAGAAATACCCGTGATTGCCGAGGTTATGCATAAAGTATTGAGAACGTGCAAAAGTAACTTACTGTTGGATAAAGTGGCAACCCAGCAAAAATTGAGACATAGTAAACTTGATATCGCTTGAGAACAGTCACTGGTTAATTAGATCCCACCAAAACATTTTCATGTAAAAAATGTTGCCAAGACGAGACAAAAAGTTATCAGATAGTAAAGCAAATAGTTATCATTTAGGGCCAAGCTTCAAACTCTACACACTCTATCTTTACAAGACATAACTTCACAAATTCTACACCTTACTCAAAACATGAGGCTTTGGCCGTTCTGAGGGTTCAAAAACCCCAAGTTCTGAGGGTTCAAAAAAACTACGAAGCGCTTCGAGAAATGGTAGGTAGTGCCAAGTGCTCTTGCGCTTCGCTTGGTTCGTCTTGGCGAGGGCACTTCCGGCCCTCAGATAATTAAATTGACAACTCCATATCATAAATGTGGGACAAAGGACAAGGACATTTCATGAAATCGGATCGGACAGTCAGTAATAGAGTTGTCTAGAAGCAAATATGTTTACCCGCGTAGGTAGAAGTAGGTTCCCGTTGGCAACCTTTGGCTGCGGCTTTTCAGATGACTAGCCACAGTGTAACATCACAAAACCACGAATGTGCCCTAGACTCAATTACTCTTGCTAACAACTTGCGACATCTCATTGAATCGCAAATTTCGCGCCGAGTAGCTCCAGACCGTCCCGAGAATGGTTGACTACCCCTGTCACTTCTCATTGTATCACACACATACGATACGAGCAATAAATATAGTTGTATCGAACTGGAAATGTTGAAAAGAAACGCGAAAACACTCTAACCCTATCAAGCTATCAGCAGAAACCTCAACTTCACCTGACTCAACAGAGGTGTATGGTCAGTTGTAAAATAACCGGCCAAGTGCGAGTCGAACTCGCGCACGAAGGGTTCCGTACCATTACCAGTATAAGACCCCCCTTAATATTAAATTTCTTTTGATTTTTAGTATTTGTTGTTATAGCGGCAACAGAAATACATCATCTGTGAAAATTTCAACTGTCTAGCTACCACGGTTCATGAGATACAGCCTGGTGACAGGCAGATGGACGGACGGACGGACGGACGGACAGACAGCGAAGTCTCCGTAAAAGGGTCCCGTTTGGCACCCTTCGGGTACGGAACCCTAACAATGACTTGATTTGAGAATTTTTCTCGTCAAGTAGGGTATGAGTAGAGGAATGAATGAAATGAGGAGGCCGTGTCAAGTACCTATCAAGAAGATATCATATCCTTGTGTACTAAATTAGACGCGAGATACCAAATAGACTATAACCACAGATACTATAATATTATACTACAAGATAGACCACCTAGAACAAAATATGACACCAGCGTAAACTGAGATGATACGGAAGCTTCTTTAGTTCGAGGCCTTTATCGATTGGTGCAGCACCATCGAAAAATTGCAAATACCACGAGATGGCGCTAAGATAGGATTTGGGGAGGCAGTCGCTCACGTCTGAAGGAATCACTTGGAACCCACAGCCCTTCACGTCCTTCCCGGGTAGTGCTAACGAGCGACAAATCATCATCATCATCATAGTCATCAAATAATCTCAAGATATTATAATTTCCAGGTTCTCAAATGAGAACTGACCACTTGACACTGGCAAAATTAACCTCAAAAGAGGTTAGGACGCCATTAATAAAAAGAAGAAGAAGATAGGATATTCTAAGATTTGTTAACTGAGACCATGGCGTTTAAAATACAAATCTTACTCCTCATGCCATCTCTTTTTTACGAAGGGTTACTAATTCTAATTTGTATGGGATGAGCCCCTGTGCTATAACATAGTGTCACGCCTTTTCTCATATGGGGTGGTAACTAATAGGTATTTACATAAGTTTAGCTAGAAATTCAACACTCCATTTAAAGTGACAGGGGGCTAGCCATTCGCCGCACGCTACCAGACGTATAAAATGACCGTTAGAACGTTCGTCCGTATACAATCTACACAAGATAGTTTACTATACAATACAATACAATACAATAAATCTTTATTTCAGGACATAAAAATGCCATATCCATATATGTATACCTTAAAACTAGACATAAATATAAAATATAACAATATCTATTAACTAGCCTAGCTAGAGATTTTATTCTTCGGTCTCGCTTCCCTATAGCGTCGGTAGACGATGCCCTCCGGCCAGTAATCTTTGGCCAGGAACATTGTCTTGAGGTCCGCTATATCTATATATATAAAAATGAATTGCTGTTCGTTAGTCTCACTAAAACTCGAGAACGGCTGAACGGATTTATCTTATCTTAGTCTTGAAATGTTCGTGGAGGCCTAGGGAAGGTTTAAAAGGCGAGAAAAAATCGAATAATTTCCGGGAAAACCCTAAAAACAGCCCTTTTCTATTTCCCATACAAACGTTTTCTAGAGTCAATCGTTTTCTAGAGTCAATTTGAACTTTATTGCTATTCAATAAAGTTCATATTAAATTGAGGCAGTACGAAGTCCGCCGGGTCAGCTAGTAGGTAATAAACATAGCAAAACCATAGGGCCACATTATTGTACCCACGTCTAGTCTAGTCACTTACATATCTAATACTGTATTTTTGGTGACAGGGGGCTAGCTCATTGCAGCAGCTATGATGGTGATTGAAGGTCTGAGAATGTATGAGCTATAATATCAAAAAATATAAATTGATAGTTAAATTGTAAAAGTAAAAAAAATAATGTGCCCATTAATTAATTTACCCGGATACGCGTAAGATTGCGCTTTACTCCACCAGATAGTTAAAATATCATTTGTTTTATTAACCCCCTCGCTCCGACGACGTCCATTGTTCTACATTATAAGTTTGTTCGGCCTATGTCCTTATGGGAGAATACCAATAACTTGATTCTTATGAGTCGTAACTTAACTGGCTAGTCAATAATTTTCTGAAACCTGCCCTAGCTAATTAGCTACTTATTAAAAGTGTAGATTGTCATACAACCTATAGTTACTTCGTCAAGGTATTAATGCCAACCTATTTAATGAGGTAAATAACACCTCAACCTTTGCGTAATATTTTTATCACACTTAATTTTAATTGACTTTTATGTCCCCCATGTATACAGGGCGGAATAGAAAGATGAAGTAATATTATAATATGTTACAGTAAAAGCCTACAGTATGTTTTGTTGCATTCGTTTATTTCGGGCTTTTACCACCTAAATATTGATGTGGTAAAAGTCCGAAAAGTTTTGTTATCGTCGTTTATCTTGGCTTTTTACCACCATTTACTTGTTAGATGATAAAATTTACTTCAAATAAAGGTTCGCCCAGGCTGTGTCGGTACACCCGCACGACATTGTCACTGCGGGCCTACCATACCCCAGCCATACCCCACGTCTTTCTAAATACACTATAAAATAGATTTGATCTGACCATCTGACTAAAGTTCATCACAGATGGATCTTTTTAACCGACTTTCCAAAGGAGGAGGTTTACAATTCGTCCAGATGTTTTTTTTTTTATGTATGTTCCCCGATAGCGCCTAGGCGGATGGACCGATTTGGAAAATTATTTTTTTGTTTGAAAGGGTTTACCATCCCATTGGTCCAATTGACACCAAGTCAGGATCTGATGATGGCATCCTGGAGAAATCGAGGGAACTCTTCAAATATTATAGGCAGACCTATAGTGATTTTTGTGTTTTTAGTAATAACTCGTGCATTTACTCACGGTAAGCATAATATTGTGATCCGGAACTGCTGATGAAGACCACATATGGCCACCAGAACTGCTCAATACTAGGTACAAATACAATGCCTGGCTGACGGGCAGGCAACGCATAGCCTAGCCTAACCGGTGGACTCTTTGTACAGCGGTTCCTTATTAACGTTAGCACTGAGATAGGATTTGACAAAATTCATTCCCCAAGGGGGGGGATAAGGGGTTACAGTTTGTATTAAACTCAATCTAATCAAATAGGGTTTGTGGAAGTCAGTTTTTTCTAAAGTTTACTTTTTGTTTCAATTATCATCAAATGCTATTTGACGGCCGCTCGATCCATGGACCATGGGTGGGCCATGGCTCGACCTAAAAAAAACATGTTGTGATTGGGTAGATATTATTATTAAACCCACATAAATCGTAGCAAAATAATAATAATGGGCACTAAAACATATCAAAACATCAAAGAGAAAGGATTAAGCATAAGAAAGAGTTTACAATTAAGCTGTAAATAGGAATACTAAATTCATAGAAAATTTACAGATTTCATCGGTGTGAAGTTAGCATTAAAAGTTAGCATTTTTTTATAACCCCACCAAATTAAAAAGTCTGATATAAAATTTTATTTTAACCCCCAAACTCGAGCCATTTTTTTTTTCTTTTTTATAAGAAAAAAATACATTAAAATTAGTTTGACAGTGGGTACCAACGTCAAAAATTAGACATTCATTGACGTCTTGGTACCCACTGTCAAAATAATTTTAATGTCAATTTTTTTTTTTTTATAATTTTAATGTCAATATTGTTCCAAGGACTCATTTGTCCTTACGCTACCGTGGGTGTTAAATATTAAAATGTGCTCATACCTGCAGCAGTAACACCACGTAGACCTGGAGAATACTAAAAGAGAAAGTAGGTTGAAACACTCTTGTACTCTATGTATTCATATTCATATTATGTGTATGTGGAGTTCATCTCTGCATGTTTAACAATACGATTCAAAAACTTTTAATTACATTACCTACTAAACAGAACTTTCGAATTAAACTTAAAGTTATATCACAGAATAAAACGTATAACAATAATTGAAACAAAAAGTAAACTTTAGAAAAAACCGACTTCCACAAACCCTATTTGATTAGATTGAGTTTAATACTAACAGTAACCTTATCCCCCCCCCCTTGGGGAATTAATTTTGTCAAATCCTATCAGTGCTACCCCACGCGACTAAGGAACCCCTGTACAAAGTTTCATGGCTCTAGGTCCACCGGTTTAGGCTATGCGTTGCCTGCCCGTCAGCCACGCATTGTATTTGTACCTAGTATTGAGCAGATCTGGTGGCCATATGTGGTCTTTATCAGCAGTTCCGCATCACAATATTATGCTATGTGTATTTGCACGAGTTATTATGAAAAACACAAAAATCACTATAGGTCTGCCTTTAATATTTGAAGAGTTCTCTCGATTTCTCCAGGATCCCATCATCAGATCCTGACCTGGTATCAATGGGACCACCCTTGAAGTATTACCTATACGCCGAAAAAAGATTTGTTCAAATCGGTTCATAATTGGCGGAGTTATCGCGTAACAAACATAGAAAAAAAAACATACGGGTCGAATTGAGAACCTCCTCCTTTTTTTGAAGTCGGTTGAAAAGGCATATCTATCATACCACCGGGATTTATGAGTGAATGACCTGATGCACTTAGACCTACCAAATCACAGTCTTATCCAAGATAACACGTTATCTGCCAATAAATTAGATAGTAAATAGGGCTGTCCCAATCGGCCTATTCATTTGGGGATGAATGCGTATGCTAGGTACGAATAAGTTGGATTGCTTTGGCTGAAGTATTATGACCCCACCCAATACTGAGCCGTATTAAAATAATTGAAACAAAAAGTAAAACCTTAAAAAACCGACTTCCACAAACCATGACAAGTGCTTTTTGAGTTTAATACAAACGGTACCCCCCCTTTTAAACAAAATATATTTTTCTCAATCGGTCCATCCGTCTAGGCGCAATCGGTGAACGAACATACATAAAAAACTGGCCAAGTGCGAGTAGGACTCGCGTACCAAGGGTTCCGATCACACTTGGAGAGCGAAACACGTGTAATTAGGTTTCCACATAAAAACTAAAGTGTGATGTCATCCATGTAAACCAAATTGAATATTTTTGTACAATGACAGAAATTTGCAGTTTTCAGATTTTTCCCTTTATTTGTGCTATAATACCTTGCTTTGTGCCAAATTTCATGATTCTAGGTCAACGGGAAGTACCCTCTAGGTGTTGATTCCCTTGCGAATATCAAGCAATTTCAGCAAAATTGAGACATATGCGGTATCTTTTGATTACGTTGACCTATAAGTATAATTTTTTCACAACTTTAAGAGATCACAGATTTGAGTAATCATTATTAATTTCAACTTTATACCTCCATGAGTTTCTGAGAAAAATTCTTAACAGACAGACAGACAGAAATTTACAGTTTTCAGATTTTTCCCTTTCTTCTTTTATTCCAAATTTCATGACCCTAGGCCAACCGGAAGTACCCTATAGGTTTTGATTCCCTTGAGAGTTCCACGCGAGTTCATACAAATTCAGCAAAATTATGACATAGGTAATATCCCGGTATCTTTTGATTGCGTGGACTAAGAAGTTTAATTTTTTCACAGCTCTAACGGACCATAGACCTGAGTAATCGATATTAATTTCAACATGATACCTTCACGCGTTCCTGAGAAAAGGGGTCGTGTCGTGACAGACGGACAGACAGACAGATAGACAGATAGACGGAGAACAAAGTGATCCTATAAGGGTTCCTTTTTTTCCTTTAGGATCGGAACCCTAAAAATATCCGGACGAATTGTAAACATCCTTCCTCCTTTTGTGAAGTCGGTTAATAAATGGTCAAAATGAAAGTCATAGTCCCCGGTTTCCCTGGGCTTGGTTAAATCAGTTTCGGCCTCGCTAGTTTGAATAATACCGTACCTTAGAGGTAGACAATAGTAAGTCCACTTTTAAAGGTAGACAATAGTAAGTCCACTAGAAGTAGACTCTAAGGTACCTACCTACAGAAATGAAATTTACAAAAACTGGACTTACTATTGTCTACCTCTAAGGTACAGTAGAGGCAGTCGTGATCGCCCATGAAACTGGAGGATAGTAACAGAAAAACACAAAGACAAACAAACAGACAAACATGTAAGTAAATACATCCTCACATACAACCAAATGATGATCTCAATGATCTAAAAATCTGAATATATTTCCTATAGATATTAGAAGAAACTTTTCTTTATTCCTTCGGCCCAATGTTTTTTATTTAGATTATTTATTTATTTATTAAACCCACAGCCGTTTGTTTACAATAAACTTACAAATAAACTTAAAATTAATGAGTCAATAAATCATATATTTTATTTTTCGTGACTCGAATTAATCAACAAACATCCTGACCTTGCATGAAAAAGTCTATGGAATGTATGGAATGATTATTACTAAAATATTGCTTCCCGTCCGCTCTTAGGCCCTTCAGATGGAATCCTAGTTACAGAACGTGAGTTAGAATTAGAACTATTCTCTAGTGAAAAATAAAACTGTATGGAGTACTCAAAGCTATTGGGAAATTGTGCTATCTCGTGTTCTATCTGTCGGACCTTACCAACGAGTCCTAACGCGTCATCAACTGTAACAGCCCTAGAACGCGCTCTTCCTTTGCCTCTATTATTCGCGCGCTTTTGTCGTTAGCCAAGGGCTCTTCCCCTTGCACTATCCACACAAACATATCCACGCTAGTTTTACTTCCAAAAATCACTCCTATTCACCCTAAATAAGGGTGAAGAGGATGAAACCAAGCAGGCAGTTGCATACGTGCAACAAACAAAGGGGTAGGTAGGTTAGGGGTAGGATGCGAGTATAAAAGTAATAAAAAGAACAGTGCATATTGTCCCCCGGTTAGAATGTTAGAATTAACTTGTTTGGTGCAACCGTGACACTTTGTATTAGGTGATAATGATTGAAGATTTTTCTAACGGACAGCTGCTTTTAACCTCCAACGACGAAAAAGAGGGTCTTATGGGTTTGAAGCGACAGTCTGTGGCACTCTAGCGATCACACACTCTCAGTGGACGGATTTGAATGCAGTCTATTGGAAATGGTGGTAGACTACCTAGACTAGAGGTTCTTACATAGAGTTGCAAGAAACGAATTTGAAAAAAAATTTTTTGAGCAGTAGAAACAAATGACAATCCTTTGAGATTCTGGCGCTTAATCGGTATACTCTCATAAGGACGTAGGTAGGCCGATCGGAGGTCGTAGCGAGAGGGATGAGAAAAATTATAACTTCCAAATTATTTCGTGCAACCCAGGAGGCGTTGACACCCCGGGCAGAATCGTTTTCAGTGGCGTCTAATTAGTTTAAAAAAAACCCTGTGTCAAAAAGTTTACCAAAATGCAATTTGAGAAATAACCGCCCGTCTGTTAGTTGTGATGTCATTAATCAATTAAGAAGTTAGCGTTATATTTAAAGTTCCTCTTTATCTTAGTTGCTTTCCTTCCACACATCGAGACACGTTTTGTCACAATTTTTATACTAAGCTCTCTTGACCGTTTTTGTACAGCCAACATAATAATTCACAAAAATCTTTAAAAAAACCGACTTCGCGACCTATTACTCAATCCTCTCTGCTCGCGTTGCAAATGTCACCTAAAAACACGAAAATGAGCATACAACGTATTCTGGCTGATAAGTCCACGCATATTACACAATATGGACGAATATTGGTCCCAAGTCAGCCCACAGTCACAGAAAGGAAAATAATAATAATAATACGTTAGAATAATACGTTATTTACGTTACGATAAGACATAAGACTTTTCAGATATTTTCATGTTGTAAATTACGGGACCGAATTCTTATTTTCAAAAAAATAGGACCAAGGTTATGAGTAACCCTTTCAAACAAAAAAATAGTTTTTGAAATCGGTTCATAAACAGTACCAGTTTCGATGTAACACACATTAAACATAATGATAAAAAAACATACAACCGAATTGAGAACCCCCTCCTTTTTTGAAGTCGGTTAAAAATGGAAGTGGTGGATTCTGCCTAACCCTCTACCGGGGTAAATGTGAGAGAATATGACAGTTTGTATGTAAACATAGAAATCTTTTTGTATTGTTTGTTAACACTACACAGATTGCTGCCAAGAATATCAAAATTGCAGTTTTGTACCATTCCGACATTGACTAGACAGCAACTTCTTTCACCGGTTATTTCGCTCACATAAAGTAAACATTTTGTTCTAAAGCAGTCCACACCAACTAGTCGAAAAATAAACATGGTTTTATAACCGCAATAACGAGCTTCAGGGTCAGACTATCAACATTCGGTCTTAGAAATTAACGGAAACAACAACCCCGCTGATGAAACCATGGCTGGATGAAAGAAATCTTTTGTGAGGTAGGTACGGTCGCCTGCGCCTAAAAGTATACAAGCAGTATATGCGGGATTCACTTTATAATATGACCGCCCGTATACTTTTAGACGCAGGTGACCGTACCTACTTAATTTATTATGTTGTTAGTTATTATCTTCGATCTAATTTAGCGGCACCAGCTTAAGGGCGGGCCTGAGGCAATCAGAACTTAGAATTTCATCTTTAACTAATTTTAGAGGAAATTAAATAAAAAATAAAAAAGGTTAAAGCCAAGCTAAGCAAGTCTAACTGAGGAACACACTGGGCCTTTTTTATAATGATTAGATAAATAACAAGAACACAAATTCAGATGCGGTGCAAAATTGTAAAATAAAATATTGTGACAGACAGATTTTCTGGCAACTTCAGAAGACTTTTCTATCGAGCAAAATTAATATAATAACGTTTATGGGAAAGCAAAGTCACGCTGACACTCGTGATAAACAAGCTAGTGAAAAACATACAGCAATAATACTCGTCATTCCGAGCGATTTGCGTTTTACTAAAGGCTGTTTTTGGCCAGGGCACCGTCTTATGTAATAGAATGAATTGAGTAGGTATTTGCAGTAGTAAATAAAGACGAAACGTTTCGTGCAGTACCCAAAAGTTATGTAGAGGCGCGAAGATAGAGGTGAAGTGTAACTGTTTGTTTATCTAAGTAATTTAATACTTCTCATCTAAAAGTACATAAAATGTCAAATTCGGTCAACTGTCTGTTTATCCAGGGATTGAAAAATCGCCCCTTAGTAGAATTAAAGTGGAAAAGAATAATTAAAAAGAGGAAGTTAGCGGTAGAAACTTATATGCGACTCACAATAACATAGTAAAAAGTCTATTTACCCAGTGACGTCTAATCCATTGTCCGCTAATTGGCTTGCCGTGCGAGTTTTCCTGTTTTCCGATACGAACGCGACTCTCGTGGTACGAGGTGGCCGGGAGCGGAACCCAGCAGGTCCAACCTGCTCGACTGTCGGATGACGACTGAGCTCTCATCAGCGCTCTCACCGAGGGAGGCTAGTTTATTTACCCTTTTTAATAAGATCAACCGCCAATTTTCCAAGACTTTCCTCTTGAATCCCTTGATTGGGGTTGGCTCGATTTGTGTAATCATTACGTTGAGGGCTGGAATTTGTGTGTGGTAGGCTGTGATTGTTGTGAAGGACGTGTTTGATTGCCTTTGAGATGATGTTATATCAGTTAGTGATCGGTTGATAGGCAGGCGCGTAAGATTTATCGAACGTATTAGATCTACTCTACCTATTACAGCTTTTTCTAAAACTGAATTTGAATTCAACTAAGAATTATTTTGTTATTGTTATTTAAATTATTTATATTATATTTATAACACTAGCCTACTATAAATTACTAGTAACCTGCAATTTTGTGGAAGACTTGTTATTGGCATTATTATTATTATTATATGTTATGTTTCTTCTAAATATCTGTAAAATTGATTAATGAATGTGCTTAGTCTTCATAAATAAATAAATAAATTACTTTTCTGGTTCCTTTGGCTTTGAGTTTGTATTTCTGCATAAGAGCAAATATTTGTTAAGTTTCTTGACGAAATAGTGAAAAACAATGAATGTTTGTATGTAGTGTGCTATGCCTGCATTTTGGCAACTTATGGTCTTTGAATACTGTGATAAATCTGGTAATTACAGGACATAGACTAATCCGAAAGTGCACGTCTTTAGGGTTCTGAACCCGAAAAGTGCCAAACGGGACCCTATTACTAAGAAGCCTCCGCCGTCCGTCTGTCCGTCCGTCCGTCCGGCGTCCGTCAGCAGGCTGTATCGCACGAACCGTAATAGCTAGAAAACTAATGTAGAAAACTACTTACACCAGTTACGAGGTATCAATCTCCAAGTGTGACCGGAACCCTTGGTTCTCGAGTCAAAAAAAACTTGAGTATAACTGAGTGGTGGCCAAGAGAAGGCCAAAAATCAGTCAGCAGACCTGCCAAATGGTCCGATGACGTAGCGGTAGCGAGGATAGCAGGAAGAACCGAAATGAATGTCGTGTAAGGACATGAAGGGCGGGCCATAGGCAATCAGAACTTGTAATTTCATCATTAACTTATTTTTAGAGGAAACTAAATAAAAAATAAATAAAGGTTAAAGCCAATCTAAGCAAGTCTAACTGAGGAAGATCTGTGTCATTTTTATAATGATTAGATAAATAACAAGAACAGAAATTCAGATGTGGTGCGAAATTATAAAATTAAACATTGTGACAGACAGATTTTCCGGCAACTTTTCTATCGAGCAAATTTTAATTCGTATATTCGTATATATTTATTGCACATAAAAGACAGAACACAAAAATACAGAGAAGGAATGTACAAAGGCACGCTTATCTCTAAAAAGAGATCTCTTCCAGCAAACCCAGGATGAACAGAGAATATTAAAATACAGAACAGGTAGGCCTATGAGCTCAAAAAAATGAAAAATTTAAATAAATAAATCATATTACTAATCTACTGAATATACTACATAAAGAAGTACATGAATATTATACATATTTATATATAAACCTTGCATAAATAAACTAATACATATTTAAATACCTTGTATATTTATGAGAGAGAGAGAGAGATAATGCTCCTTTAACCGATTCTTAAAAATAAAGAGAGATGGACTGTCCCTGATGGCGCAAGGAAGCGGGTTCCATAGTGAAATAGCCCTCATCTGGAAGCCATGCTCATATGCCACAGTATTGTGACGTGGAGTGGAGAGAATGGAGGCCGTATCAGTTCTACGAAGTCTAGTCGAGGGGAGGAAGGCGAATCTTTAAACGTAGAAAGCTGGGGTATTGAGGGTTACGTAAAATGCTGTACAGAGTAATGAGGATGTGCATATCCCAACGAAAATGAATATGCAGCCATTTTAACTCCTTGCGATACTGCGAGACATGGTCGAACTTTCGCAAACCGAAGATGAACCGAATCCCGAGATTTTGAAGTACCTCGAGTTTGTTCAGTTGCTCTTCGTTAGCGCTGACCCAGCAAACATCAGCATAATCGATCAGAGGAAGCAGAAGGGATTAGGCAAAGGGTAATTTTTGTTTGACGTGGTAGGAAGTCTTCGAAGTGAGTGAAATGTGGCAAAGATATGCTTGCTAACCTCATTGACATGCTTTGTCCAGGAGAGCTGGTTGTCGAATATGACCCCCAGATTTTTGGCCTTATCACAGTAGGCGATAATGGTACTGTTATAAACCACAGGAGAAATGGGCAAATGTTGTATTTGATTCAGGGAGTACCTAGAACCCAATATCATGGCTTGGGAGTTACTGGGGTTAACCAGCAGTCCAAAAGATAATGCCCAGTTCCTGATATTTCCCTGATATTTTTAATAAAATTACGTTTATGGGAAAGCAAAGTCACGCTGACACTCGTGATAAACAAGCTAGTGAAAACACGTACAGCAATAATACTCATCATTCCGGGTGATTTGTGTTTTGCTTAAAGGCTGTTTTTGCCTAGGGCACCTTCTGAAGAAACCTTAGAATACCCAATAGTGGGTTCTCTGACAGGCTGATAATGTTGATGATGATGAAAATCTGATGAAAATCCAAAATTTTTATGACATAGAGCTTAGCTAATGAGAAATCCGGAAGGTAATCATTATAATAAAAGGACACAAAATTACGAAACCCATCAAGCAGCTGTTATCGTTATTATGCATTGAATAACCTACATTAGTTAAATTGAGTGTTTGATAAATTACTCTTATCAACTTACATCTGTCCTGAAATATAGTAAAATTGAAATTGAATGAATAAATCAATAATTTAAGTAGTCATATGCTAATAACCAAGTCATTCTCAAGAGTTTATTCTCACAAAGTACATGTCACTTCATCAAAGTATTAACAAAACACAAATCGACCATGTATAAAATCAAGGTCCTAGAAGCCATTGTAATTTTTGAGAACATACTGGGCATTTACAGGAATCTGTCAATAACACAATATTCAGTTTTGAAATTATTGCATGCTGTGGCTTGTCTAATACTTCTGGTCTTAGCCAGTATTTTCTTACGACTCGACGTTAATCCATCCGGCTCTACAGTAAAACTTAACATTTTGCAGGCTATTTTTGAAATTGCGAGCTTCGCATCCTTCGTCACCATCACATGGGCTCTATTAAAAGCAAAGCACTTCGAAAAACTATTGTCCCGTCTGAACACAGCACATTCAAATTTATGGCCATCTCCTCACTACTACAAGAGAATCAGAGACATTCGTGTAAATTTGATAATTCTACTGATTGGTTTTATTATTGTGCAAATTTTGGTAAATGGATTAAATTTACTTGCAAAGTCGCCTGTGAAATTAACAATAATATTGCAAGTTTTTAATGGCTTGAAAATATTGTTAGAACTTCGTACTTTTATCGATTATGCATTTTACTACTGTGTGTTGAGAGTAGTGTGCATACAACTGGAGTTTTCTAATATAACCATGACGTTAGGTGAAATAGTGATTGTCAAGCAAGAAGCTGATGAAAATTCAACAGATGAGTCAGCGAGTTTTGAAGGAACCACAAAACTAGACAATTTTCGCGCAGCTTATGAGAATTCGGCTGAATGTATTGAGTGTATCAACACAATATTTGAATTGCCGGTTGGTATTCATCTCTTATTTTATTTTTTATATTAATAAATAAAGTAAACTATCCTACAAATTTTCGGAAAATCATGAGTCAAATTAAAGAACAAGTTTATATGGTATTTTGTATGAAGTAGTTTTATGATGATGCACTGCATGAGCGCATGTGATTTTTGCTTTATTCCTTACTTTGAAAATGTTAGGTACATTTAAAAAAAACATCATCATTCATTACCCATTTATTCACTTTTAACATGATAAACTCGTTTAAAAAAACTTTGCATTACAGATATCTGTTCAGCTCATGGCATCAGCGGTGTTAAGCGTATCGTTGTTCTATTGTATTATAACTGATATCGTTCAAGAAGTAAGTCGGTATTCATTCTTAATAAATTAAGTTCTTAGATGACGAACTTTTAATGGTGATTTTTTAATCCATTATATGATTTTTTAGAAAACAGATCTTGTTTTATGTTTTGCGCCTAAAAATGCAATAATCGAATCAATTGACTCAATACATTATCTTTACTTCCTTGCAGCTACCATTTAATAAAATATGTTTTATTTATTTATGATCTACTATGTTCTGCCTCGGTTTCATAGTGAAAGTTATTCAGAATTATGTCCTTATCAACCCCCTGAAATATGGCTAAACATTTCTGTTACACCCTCATAGTCATCATACCTAGTCACATTCCATTCCAAAAGATTCATTCAGTAGTACAGTAAAAATTACATTATGTACTATACTGCAAACAAAATCATTTTTTGTTCAGAACCCTCTGGTGCAAATACCTCATTGGACAGGGGTCTACAATGGCATCTATTTTTCGGATTTGAAAAATCCTGCTCTGAAAGTATCCGCATTTTATTTCAATACCTATTTCGAAAGCCGCACATTTTTGGGCTTCTCATTTTGCTTGTTTGGGATGGGGCGGTTACTAAACAATATGTACATACATTTTTTGCAGATTCACGAAACTTGTATTTTGGCCCGCTACTTCTGTTTATGTGTCCCTCATATAATATCTCTAATACTAATTTGCCGTGCTGGTCAACGTTTACAAGACAACGGGAAAAATATCAAAATAACGATTGTGCAACTTATGAACAAGAAAACGAGTGAGAGCATTTTGTTTTGACTGTTTTTTTTTTATTCCTAGCCTTTTGCGATTCGGACTCGCGTACCGAAGGTTCCGCACAAATAGCATTTTATTGAGAAAGAACTCCAATTTTATGTTTTTCAGATATATTTCCTTGTAGGTACCTCCTTCTTGCCAATAGTTCCAGGTCCGTTTTAAACAATATTATCAATAAACAATATTTTTATTGACAGCGATACTGTACCAACAGGTACCAACCTCAGGTACCAACGATACTCAACCCATCACTGCTCTAACCAGAAAGTGTAGAGTGTCCAAGGTATGAGTATAAAAACCTGAGATTAAAAAAAATTGGTTGCCTGTAAAGTCGGTATACGGGCGAAAGTTTTACGTGACAACGACTTTGAGTGGTAAAATAATTTTAATGTGAATATTCATTCGTATAGTAGGAAGAAGGATGAAATAATAGTAACAATTTAAAACATTTATTTATACAAAGAATTATATTTAAAACATTAATTTATACAAAGAATCTGTGCTCGAGTGGAAGGGACGCGTGCCTTTCACTTTTTATGTCTGTCTCTCTCGCTCTTAGGCGGGCTAACCATGCCCGAGTGGAAGGGACGCGTGCCTCTCACTCGCTCTCATTGTGAGCGCATAACGTGAGCGGAGCGTAACGCAGTTTCTTGAAGTGTCACCCGGCAAACCAATTTATAAGACGTTGTCACGTCAAAACTACTGTCTATGATTCTGCTCCTCAAAAACGTCACTCCTAAAAAGCCTGTACGACAAAGAGTTTACGCATTATGAAAAGTTTTGTTTGTTCCGGGTTTTTTTACAGAAAGTATAGTCAGGAAAGTTACAATAAAGGCCAATAATTCAACCTAATTAAGTCAATGCTGGTTGATCAAACGCTGCATTTTAAGAATCACATAAACAGCACCGTTACCTGCAATTAGTACTACAAATGCTTTTTGATAAAAAACACTATAGCGTCACTCCTTTATCCACACGGGGTGCTTCCGAGCCCCCCAATTAAAATATAAATGCAATGTGTAGCTGGGCAAACATATCAATCAGGTTTGTTTTGCTTAGTGAACTATTAAAGGAGTTTGGGGGGGCGCCCCACCATTAAAAGAGAAATGCAATGTGTAGCTGGCGGGAAACATCAATCGGTGATGTTTTGCTTGGTGAACTACCAAAGACGAGGGGTTTGGGGGGGCAGAGCCCCCCATTAAAAGAGAAATGCATTGTGTTCCTGGCCGAATATATCAATCGGCGTTGTTTTGCTTGGTGAACTATTAAAGACGGGGAGTTGGAAGCCCCCCACTAAAATAATAATGCAATGTGTAGCTGGCCGAATATATCAATGACCGTTGTTTTTCTTGGTGAACTATTAAATACGGGGGGGTTAGGGGGCGGGCTCTTAAAAGAGAGATGTAATGTGTAGCTTGCCGAACATATCAATCGGCGTTGTTTTGCTTGATGAACTAGAGCAGAACTCCTTCCCCCATCAAAAGAGAAATAAACAACGTAGCAGCAAAAATATACCAAGTAGCTTGCGGTACTCATTGAACTATGGATGACGGGGGTTGGGGGGGTCGAATTTTTCTGTTTGATTATTTTTTCATCTATTGGCTAGACGTGGGTGAAGCCGCGGGCAAAAGCTAGTAAGAAATATAAATGGCGTATCTTCTCAATTCGTAAGATACATTTACGCTCACGCGTTACATATTAAAAATTAATTCACAAAGATTAATTAAATATATATATATGTATATCATGTATAATTCAACTGATAGGCAATAGGCCTAATCTAGAACCTTTGAGATAGGGCGTTATCCTGCTTTTTCTTTATATTAAACTAATTGTGTTTTTATGTACATGTTATAATGTTGTTCTTTTTTCCTGTCTTCCATCAGGTATACATTATATTAAACTAATTGTGTTTTTATGTACATGTTATAATGTTGTTCTTTTTCCCTGTCTTCCATCAGGTAGGGCCTGCAACAGGGCCCTGCGACGTCTGTCCCGCGTGCTGTCCTCTCGTCCGATTTCTGTCCGTGTTTTGGGCTCAGTGTCACTCGGGCTCGCTCTGCTGGCATCTGCGCTCAGCTTTTTAACTACAAACCTAATTATAATTTTACAGTTTAACAACGTTGTTTAAGATAAATCTATCTGTACTTGGTAAAGAGTAAATCCAGCTCATTAATGTCCCAACTGAGGGACACAGGCCTTTACCCGGTATGTATTTAGTATGAATATTTGTTAACTAACTAAATTACATAAACATATAGTTCTAATAATAATTATCGGCAATAGAATCAATAAACGCTTCATATTGTGTTTGTTCTTTCCGTGACTTACGTTCCCAATTGGCTAAGTTATATCCAAATTTTAGTTAGCTGACCATATTTTTGAGAATTATGTAAACCTTTATTATAATAACCGGCCAAGTGCGAGTCGGACTCGCTCAAGAAGGGTTCCGTCCCATTATCTATAAAAAACCGTACATTATCGAAAATTAAATTTTGTTGTATGTGAGCCCCCCCTAAATATTAATTCAATTATTTATTTTTAAGTATAAATAATATACTCAATATCGCGTCTACCTGCTACAATTATCAATATCGAGCAAAAAAATCACGTTTGTTGTATGGGAGCCCCCCTTAATACTGAATTTCTTTTGTTTTTTAGTATTTTTTGTTATAGCGGAAAGAGAAATACATCATTTGTGAAAATTTCAACTGTCTAGCTACTACGGTTCATGAGATACAGCTTGATGACAGACGGACAGACGGATGGACGGACAGGGAAGTCTCAGTAATAGGGTCCCGTTTGGCACCCTTCGGGAACGGAACCCTAAAAAATGCCACGTGAAAAAAACAAATGAAAAATTTTTTCGTCTCTCAGTACATTTACACCGATCAGCTGAATACATGTTACTATGGATGACCCATTTTTAGGGTTCCGTTAGAGAAACAAGGTATCCTTATAGTTTCATCAAGTCTGTCTGTCTATCCGTCCGTATGTCACACCAAAAAACTTAATGCACTTTATTCCAAAACTATTAGGACTACACGGTTGAAACTTGGTATGTAGATGTATTTTGTGAATCCCTTTACGATTTTGGTACAAAAATTTAAAAAATAAAATATTAGGGGGTACCCCCCATACATGGAACTGACACCAAAAAATTTTGGGCGAGTCCGACTTGCACTTGGCCACTTTTTCTTCATTTGCAATAAATGCTATGCATTAGATGATGGCAACATTTGCAGACTTTTTTCTTTAATGACATATTTGGCTTGCCAATCAAAACACGCAGTGGTGCACTAATATGTCACACACAATTTGTATGTATGTATGTTGCCATTATATTTTGTCCAGCATTTCCTGCCAAGGTCTAACTCTACCCGCTTTGACACAGATTTAGTGGCGACACTTTCAAGCGTTCCATGCGATGTTCATACTATTAAATTATGTGCACCCTGTATGACTTTATGTACTTAATTAAAATTAAAACTAAAATGAAACCAAAACATTCTACATTGTGTTTTTTTATAAATACAAAATTGACAAAAGAAAAAACAGCAGCAATCACTAGCAGCAGAATCGATCGAATAGGTAATTGTGGGTCGATTTCATGTCACACGAATGAGATCTCATTCGTGTGAGACGAGACTCATTCGTGTGACACAAAAATTCGTGATATCGACTTTCGTAGCAGATTCGAAACGTTTGCAACGTGCGTAACACCATTCGTGGGTCGATTTCACAACAACCTTCCGCGACAAGACCTCCCCTCGCGCTCGGCATGCTATGGGTACTGAAGTTGGTCGTCGTAGCACTATTGCGTCACTATTGCGTCACTGAACCGTCATTAGGGCGTCATTGAGCCGAATCAATAAAGAAAATTCTAACTTATAATTGTAGGAAAATTATCGTTAGTGATATGAGCGAACGTCAATAATTTCAGAATTTCCTCTTTACGGCGCGGATACATTCATTTATTCCATCAGCCCATTGAAAGGGTAGAAAATAAATTATGGCATCAAGACTGAAGTGAATGAAGTGAAGTGTGCTTTCAATGCCCAAAACAAGAGTTACATACACATACATGGTAAATTATGTACAAAGGCAAACCCAGTATTTCATCTTTAGTCAGTAAAATATAATGTTCACAGTGAATTGTTCAGTATTTCGCTAAAATCCTTTTAAAATATATCTACACCATAAGTACTTAATTATACTTCTGTTAAACCCTGTAGATATAAAAACCAACCACCATAGCAAGTAGTCTAGCTACAAACACGCTTGATTCTAGGTAGGTGTAATAAATATCAATTTAGTATGACGACAATATAAAATAGGCCGGGCCGGTCGCAGTCACCACTTTAGAAGCAGTATACCCAGTATACTAAAGCGCATAGCACGGGACGCCTGTGTCCAACTAAACTTAGAAAAAAAAGAACTGTTAAAAAAAAACAAAGTGGTGTGTAATTTACATTTTTCGTGGCCTGGTTTCACTTGATTATGTGATTGTTTAATTGACATAAAGGTTAATGAATTAAGACTATACATACAGTAAGTGAGAACTATATTCATTTTTTAAAGGGTTGGATTTTAATGATTACTTATTTACTTTAATTTGTGGTATGTAAATAATTGTATTTTTTTTTGGTGAAGAGATGATATATTATTTGATATTATGACATTTAAAATATTTTTGGAATAAGTAAAGAGTAAAGCATGTTAAGTTACACCCTGCCGCAAAAATAATCTGTAGCCAAAAACAACTCATGTATTTGCTGCTGTATTTTAATGTTATGTGTTATGATAAAATTAACAAAAACGTTATGGAATACAATGAGTCCTTCTACACTGAATGGTAGCTATTCTGTGACTCTACTTAACAATATTCAAGAACCTCCGAATCAAATCATTACTTTGTCTACTTTGGATTTAATTATTAATATTTTTTCAAAATTATGAACTACTAATATACTACTGCTGGAAAATATCATACTGGGGCGCTATCATATCTAAAGACCATAAACCAATACGGTCACATCTAGCTATGGTCTAGACTAAAGAGGATAGGGTCTAGACCTGGGGAGTTACCACAACGTTTATAGCAAACCAGCTGAATCTACGATCGAAATAAAAAGTAATATTTTAACAAAAGTCCAATAGCGTATTGTATTTTAATACCAAATACCGTTTAAATAAATTGATCAAACAGTTTGTTTTGTTGCCAAAACACAAATCCATGACAACGGAGAGTTTTTATAGGTAAATACCGCTTTGTTATAAACTGGAGTTTATGTTTACATAAATAATATATAAAGTCTATATTAAAACAAAATGTACTATTTAAAGTTGAGGTGATGACGGTTCCTTATCTCCAAAAAGTCTGTCAACAGAAATAAAAAAAAATAACAAATACTATAACCAAATAACTAGGTATTTATTATGTCATGGAGATACTAATTCCCAATGATCCATAACAATCTCATAAAATAAAACCACACTTACATCTTGTGTACATAGTAAACAACGGATTCATCAAGAAATTCTTAGTTCTGGCTACACCAGACTGGCCGACAAAATGTTTTGACGTCCATAAAACTTTATAGCAGACTCATCAAGACTTTTTTCTAAGTTCTGGCCACTACAGAATGGCCGACAAAATGTTCTGCCGTGCATCAAACCTATAGATAGGTCCTCAAGATAGTCTGATCAGCTACATCCAGGCCGGGACGCATGCATTGTTATTTTTACACCTTGGCCCATTTCCAAATAGTACGATGCGTACGTAGGCCGCTGCTGTCTGTTTTATGCATCTCGGTCCATTGATATCTCCAGTGGCTTTTGTTTTGGCAGAAAATTAGTGAAGTAATTTTTTTTCGGTCTGACATGGCTTGCGGGTTTGTATGAATTTTTATTTTTTGTATGTGCAATATGTAATTAACAAACAGAAAGGGGTGTAGTGTAGAAGCCGAAAGAGGTCTGTTAGGGACATCATTCTGAATAACTTTCACTATGGGACCGACTTGATCAGAACAACTTAATTTCTATTAACTCAGTACATTTCGGGCCTAGCGCCCAGCTGATCTGTATGGTGGAGTGAAAAATAAAGTGGCTCTGATTAAGTCGGTCCCACAGTGACAGTTGCTCAGAATCATGTCCCAAACAACCTTCTTTCGGATTGTACATCCCTTTCTGTTACACCTTGTATACATAATGTTGCGCATAGTGATTTTATGGTGGCATATTGATTAGCGATTAACTTTACATGGCAGGGGTCTAGTCCAACTGTGGCGCTGGACTAACCCGTGGCCATGTAAAGTTAAGTGCATACGCTTAATGTAGTCGCAGTCGTATCACTGTCATCACTTCGTGTCGCTATGTACCTTTCCGAGGATCTTTTGTCGCGTGGTGATAGGTGGAACTAACGCAATGAGGAATGAAAGGTCTGTGTTCATGACAGGTTTGTTGCATTCATTGCATAGAGCCTGCGCTCACGCGCCAAAAGATTGTTATTTTAAAGGACTGACTGTCTGTAGTATGTTTACGCTATAACGCGTACTCCTGAGACGCCTTACATTTTGTAGGTCCATATTTACTACTTTTGCGTATGCGTTCAATAAAATATCAATATTTTTTGTACTATACCCTGTGTTACATATATGTGTTTTCTATTCTAGATATTCTTTATTCATAAACCATGTAACATACCAACTTTAGTTTTTTAACTTTTAGCTCTGTAAATAGTTTTGATTGAATTAGTATAGCTGGCTATCTGTGCTACCTGTGGCTTTAGTTTTTTAAGGTTCGTTCGTTATTCAAGCCTGGCACAGCCGTCAGATTCTTATTTTGTTTTTCCCTGGAGCTCACTTTTTCTTTGATCTCCTCAGCGACTGCTCGTCCCTGGGCTCTTGTACAGTTTGTCCTAGTTTTTGTTCATAAGCTCTATGTTTACTGTTATCTAAAATATCTACCTATTGTGCTGTATCCAGTGTAATTTGACCCCTAACTTGGGTACGTATTTTTCTAGTTCTTTTTTATTCCTAGTTTCTGTCTGTAAATATCTGTGTTTTTCTATATCACTCTTGTTTCTACAGCTACAAGTCCGTCTGCAATGTCTCTGATAGGTAGGTGCCTACTTGGCTCTCTCACCTCGGCGAGTCTGGACGGGGCATTGCAGACGGACCTTTTCCTATTCCGTTCCTTACGCTGTGTCCTTCACAGGGTTCCTACGTTCCACCCTACGTCCCTGCTACGACCCTACGTCCCTGCTACGTCCCTACATCATCCCTGCCACGTCTGCTTCTGGCCTAGTGTATTCTACAGCCTATTGTAACGAAGACCTGCTGACCCGTGTCGCCGGACCTGCTATGATTCAAGGGGAGTCGTAGTCCACACGCACCAAGACGTTCTAATTGAATTCAACCCACGACCCTGTCCTAAATTCGAAATTCATCTTCCTTTAATAAAACTCTTGTAAATACTGTAAACCATCTAATCACTTCCCAAATCTCACTCTACCAGAAACATTGACGTCACGCACACATAGAAATTAATAAAACAAATGGAAAAAAAAGAAAGAATGAAAGAAAACAATGAATAATTTAATTACAATCAATGTCACAGTAAATAAGAGTTGCATTCTACAAATAATATTTAAATACTGGTTGTTTTGTTTACATCCAAATAAAATAAATCGTTTTATTGTAAAATACTGCTGAAGGTGTGATTACAGAAACATCACAAATTCACAATTTTTACGGTTCATTGTATTATGCAAAGCGTGTTTAGTTAGTAGTTCAGTTCCACTAATTATTGATATCGCTTTGCGATAAATAATACCTACATGTCCATAGCGGTTTGTATTGTAAATTCTGGAATATATATTTTTTTACAGTCTTAGAGAAAAGTGTGGTAAATATTCAGTGTGACTGTGTAGAACTAACTGATTTAATATGCGTATCGGTGTTCCGATTTTTCTATTGTTATAAGTTGTAGAAATTATTCAGTATGGAACTGATTTAATCTGCGCTACAAAATTTCATTAATCCGACGATGATGTTATTGGATAATTTAATTTTGATAAAACCAAGGAGCAAGCGAGACCTTTTACAATACAAACCGCTATGGAAATCCTTGGTCCTCGTTCTTCCTTGTTTTATATCTATCTTGTTAATTATATTTTGTTTGCTTATATCTTCCAATCTTATTGGACTTATTTTCTGCTGAATATTGTATCTTTCTGTTCAATTTCATTTATTTTCACTTCTTCAAGCAAGTAAAGTTGCTTTAATGGTCATAATGATGTTCATATAACGTAATAATTATCTATAAATGTAACAACTTTCTCTTTTAGCCTATTATTTTTTATCAAGTCCCATTTTATCATTTGACTACCACTAAAATGTGTGATTAACCCACTGTTTGCGGGATATGCTATCAATAACCTCTGAACCGACAGCATAGATAGAGGAATAGGTAGATAGATATCTAATTGAGACATAGATAATAATATGATCATGAGCAAGTATTTGTGCTCAGACTGGCTAGGCTAAGATTTGATATAAAAATACTTACAATTAAATTATGTAGTAAATTAATGAGAGTTTTAATATTTTTTACTTGTGCCACAGAACTATACTATAATCGTGCATGGGTAAATGCCTATGCCTCTCCCGGGGGACATTATGACATAACATTTATTTTATTTCAATTAAAAATAAGTAGAAACCGAGGAAGGATAAAATATAAGCTCATCTTTGTACTGTGCTACAGTGAGCACCTATTGTAGTTTATTTTTATTTTATTTTTTAAGTAAAATATGTTTGTATGATACATACCATACCCATCGAATTGGGCCTAGCCTGTTATGATAGGTATAAGTGGAAAATAAATGAAAATGAAAAAATGTTTTTTTCCGTCAGATATACTTAACTGCAATTTTGTTTTTGTGTACTAATGAAGTATTTATAAATTAATTTAGTATTTACGCGCCTCGAACAACTATTTTATTATTGGCACAGAGTCCACGTTCATTCGGCCTAGTATCATTGCATAATGGGTTCAGTGTGTGGGGTAATTATAATGTGACACGTTTGACACTTACTAATAAATCTTCCAAACTTGGTTTTAACACACGTGTGTCTAAACTATCATATATATATTTTTTATAATTATTACCTACAAACCTAGTTATGTCCATCCAGAACAGTGAAGTCCTTGTCCCAGCACAAAGTAGAACTGATGCAATATTCTGATCCTTAGTATTCCAGAGGAAGCTCTAGCATCATCAAAGAGTCGATTGACATGGCTTGCCCATCTAGTTGCAACCACCATTTTATTTGTTAGTACTAGATGTACACTTGAGAGAAGTACACTTCTTTTCCGAAATCTTGTGTATATTTTTTAAAACTCCCGCCGCCCGCCGCGAGACCTGTCTACCTTGTAGCAGAAAGGTAAACAAAGGCCACATGGCCGCCCCGCCCGCCACCACCAACACAGCCGTGCGGGCCCGCTTTTGAACCGCAGCCGCCCGCTTGGTGTGACATGCTCCATAGAGTTTTTTTGTATTTTGACATCCACTCCGCCCCTCGCTGCCGAGCCGCCCCTGGTGATAGGCAAAACCCAAACATATAAAAAGCCAAAGCCTCAGAACAATAACTTAAGCCAAGGCCGAAGCCTTTGAACTTCGATCCAAGGATGTATTTTGTAATTTTTTTTATAATCCAAAAAAGTGGTATGGATTTAAATCTTATTTCTTTCCCGACCAGGTCCCATGCCATAGTCCACCATGGGTTCCATGTTCCGGAGCGAGGAGATGCTCCTCTGCCAACTCTTCGTACAGCCAGAGGCGGCTTATGTCTCGATGTACGAGCTGGGAGAAGCTGGCATTGCGCAGTTTAGAGACGTGAGTGCTAAACAGTAACTGAGGGTCGATTTCACGACACACGAATTTGTGAGACGAATCTCATTCGTGTGACAGAAATACTCTTGAAATCGACACTCGTAGAAGATTCGTAACGATTGCAACGCTATTTGCAGCGTGCGTAATAACAACGTTCGTAGCAGATTCTAAACGCTTTGCAACGTTATTTAACGATTTCACGTCACACGAATGAGATCTCATTCGTGTTAGACGAATCTCATTTGTGTGATGAAATTGACCCCTGATAACAACCATAACAACCATTGAACTTAATCATGCGATTACTGGAGCGCGCCCGAGTGTAATCGGACCGTGGACTAATTAGTCCATACGCGAGTCGCCAGTGATTTCCATTTCAGGACTAGATCAGAGGAAATTCCAAAATGCTTACCTACTTGTAAACCAATCAATTTTTAGCTCATTCGGTTTGTCGCAACAAGTCTTATTCATATAATCTAATACCAAAGTTCTCATTATCATCAGCTGATGATGATGATGATGATGGAGCCAGACGGTGGTAAACTCAACCCTGGAATGCTCGCTTGTAATCCCATCGACTTTGGGCTCATTTAATTTGTCTTGATCTCGAAAGGGTGTTTTTATTTTTAAAACTTTAATAAATTAGTTATTCGTTACTCCATTTTGCGCGACGGGGGCAAGAGCCCTCCGCCGCAGCTCTAGAGTTTTAACTCTACTAAGGTGTGAGTCTAACTATGTTTTTCTCAGAATGTATAGACGTATAGTGGACTTTAAAAATTTTTTTATTGTTTATGCACGGACATGTAATAAATGTCCCTGACCCGAGCGCGTCCTTATACAAAAAAAAACTGTTCAAAGTCCACCACAGGTTAAATTGATGAGCAGTTTGAATATCAAATCAGACACGAAGCTTTTGTGGGCATAATCGATACTTCCGCCCCAGTCACGAAACTGAGCCTAGACCACTCCTTCTGAACACATTTAGCGGGGACCAGTGAGCCCGGTGAATTAGTTATTATATCCCAGTCAAGTAACCTAACCTGAGACCTGAAACGTGACCTCATTACGGCGCTTTTGGCATTTGCATGTCAGCGAGGTACAGGTAAATTAGATAGGTACCTATAGTTCCAAACCGCAGCTCTAATGACAGAACGTGAGTTAGCGTTTTTATCTTCTTTTTGGGGTTCCGATCCTTTAAAGGAAAAAAAGGAAGCCTTTTAGGATCACATTGTTGTCCGTCCGTCTGTCCGTCTGTCCGTCTGTGTTTCAAGACAAGACCTTTTATATCACTAACGCGTGGACGTATCAAGCTGTTTATATCAATTTCTTAGGTCTTGGTAGCATATAGCTGTGAAAAAATCCGTACCTACCTAACCTTCTAGCTTTTTCTGCTGTTTTTGCTGTAAAAATGTTGGATTTTCATAGTAATCGCAATTGACCCAAAACTACGGTACTTTCCGTTTTCTTGCAATCTTAAAATTTGACACAAAGCAAGGGAAAATTCTGAAAACTGCAAATTTCTGTCTTTCTGCAAAAATATGTAATTTGGTTTGGATGACATTATTCTTTCGTTTTTTATGTGGAAACTTATAACACCAGTTTCGCTCTGTAAGTGTGATCGGAACCCTTGGTACACGAGTCCTACTCGCACTTGACCGTTTATTTTTATCTAGCGCTAATTTCGAGTAATTTTTGACAAATCCAGATTCAACCCATTATCAAAGTCGACGGTGTTGATATAAAATTAACGTTTCATCTATTTAATTTTTAATCTCCGACGGAAAAGAGGGTTGTTATATTGATCAACCCAATTAACGGTTGGCCACGCGGGGTTATCACGGAATTAGCAGAAACTAAACTAAAACTAACACTTGCAGAGGCCGAATAATATATTTAACTTCCGTGAATCTCCCATGGTCACGAATACGACTAACCCTGCATAATGTAATGATATTAGGATGGCAACATTGCAAAGAGACACGAATCCACAGGGAGTGGCAGAGCCTCGGGGTTTATCGTTACAATAATACAAATAACGTTGGGCCACATCTTTGTTTACAATAGTAGGTATATAGCCTATTTTGATATGCTACAGTGCAAAAGTGGTCAATCAATCTATCTTACCGAGTATACTTATGGTGTAAGTAAGTACCAAATATGTTCAAAACGATGAGGATAAAGCCAATTTTCATCTTATGATACTCAGCACACGTTAACCAATGGCTAGCTGGGCAACGGACTACTCTATGGCGCCAATATAAGCCAATTTTACCCGGGCGCGGGGGTAACTTTTATGTTTAGAAAAATTCAACTTTTTTCTCCACTTTGGTTCTAATATGTTTCAAAATAAAGGCACAAATATTCTAATAATTACTCATTTATTCGATACTAAATCGTGATTTGGGGCTAGTAATGAAGGTATTCTCATGATGTTTTCCATCACCCCCACAACAGATGTGGTAACATACTAACAGCGTCACGCTTACAGCAGATGTGGTCTGTGTTGTAATTGTGCAAATTAATATCCCGTTTCTCATGAAGTAGTGTGATTGCTATGAACAAGTATGACGCGCTCGTTGGTAATAAAGTCACAATAATAAAATAGATCAACAGAACAATTTGTCCACTTAAAACTGTGAACCAATCAGGCCCAACTGGTATTTTAGAGAGCGAACGTAAATACTTTACCACCACGTTGTCAAACCATAATTTTAGTCTTTGTTACGTTACTTACAATAAATACAGTTAAAAAAAACTAAACTTCACTTAATTTCGTTATTCGAGTTCAAAGGTCTTTCACAGTTTTTTTCCTATTCCTAGTGTTAATAATCTATTAGTTATATCTACGTTCTTGTCTTTAAATCGGCAGCCGATCGTAGAATCCAAATCCAAAGCAATTACTGGGCACATCATGATGTGGCGGGTTTTAACGAAAACATGACATGTCTTTTTTTTCAGCACTACGTGATGTTTTTCGTTATACCTGTCAAAAGACCACGAAGAATATTCTAGGGCTTCGCTCTAATCGAGGCTTTCAGCAGTGAAAATGTGGATGGTATACTTATTTCTGAATCTTTTCTTAAACCGACCTTACCATCCACTATGTACTCGCTACCAGGGTACCAGCTCATTCGGAATGACAGAGTTGGCAAGGCTGACGGCGGCGTGGCTCTTTACCTTCGTTCGGACATCCCGTGCAGAGTTGTAAGTGCTTCACCGAGGGAGTACTCCAAATCCGCAGAACATCTCTTCCTGGAAATTTGTCTTCACCATAATAAAGTTCTGCTCGGTGTTCTCTATAGTCCTTCACTTCGTATTAATTACTTCGACTCGTTCGAGTCTTTGCTCAATGAGCTAACTCCTCTTTATAATGATACTCTCATTCTCGGCGACTTTAATACATGTCTTCTCAAAAACTATTCCCGCTCTGCCAAACTTCAGTCTATTGTTAATTCTTTCAATTTACACATTCTTCCGCTCAACGCTACTCATTTTCAACCACACTGCAGTCCGTCTCTCCTTGATCTCATGGTAGTTTCTAATTTGGAAAAGGTTGCGGCTCATGGGCAGTTTAACTCCCCATTTTCCTATCATGACCTCATTTACCTCTCTTATAGGGTTAAATCCCCCAAGAGCAGAGCAAAATTCATCCATATTCGTAGCTTCAAGGGTATCGATCCTGCATCCCTTTTAAATCTGATGCCGCGACCATTGACTGGTCACCGGTTATCTCCAGTGAGTCCGTTGATGATATTTTATTCCTGAGTTCTATGAAATAGCAACAGAATGACGTCATGGAAAAGTGCCATTCTTTGCACAAAATTGACTTAAAAAAACATATCTGCTGGAAATATACAATTCTGAGAATGTCAAGCTTTTTTGTACATAATGCTTCAACTTAAGACTAGCTCCTAGATTTAAAAGGAAATTAAATTAATCTAAAAAGAAGAAAATAACCGGTCAAGTAAGGGTCGGACTCGGATATGAAGGGTTCCGTAGCATTGTACAACAAAACTTAAGCACTCAAAACAATAAACAAAAAGAAAATTCACGAGGATTCGAACCCAGGATTTACAGATTACATGACCTACATACATCATACCGGTTGCGCCACCACGACAATGTGGTAAGCCGCAAAATCTACGATCATTTGAATACGAATAAGTATAATTTGTTTAATTTGTTTTTGTAACATTGGGGATTTAATTAATAAAATCTCATATAGTTCATTAATTGTATTTGTAGCGGCAATAGAAATACACATTCTGTGAAAATTTTAATTCTCGGAACCGTAAAAGGTATATAACAGTTTGCCCCACAGAGCCCGCTGATGGATAGATGGACAGACAGACGGATGGAAAGCGAAGGCTTAGTAATAGGGTCCCGTTTGGCACCCTTCTGGTACGGAACCCTAAAAGCCGACTGACCAATTTTTTATTGTTTCGTCTTCATCGCCTTTCCGCTATATGCCCCAGGCAGTTAAGATAGGAAGTATCATAACAAGTTAACATCTCCATAAAAACGTCCGTATATCGTAAATACACGCGTGGAAAAGATCAAGACTCTGTTTACTATAGTAGATACGTCTATTTTCGGTGAAAGGTGTGGAGTGGTATAAAAAACACTTCACTGTATATTTATATCAAGGAAAATAAAATAAGGTAAAGACTTCAATTTAGGATCAACTTTGGTGACGTGATGACGTCTTTATCATTGGTCAAGTGCGAGTAGGATTCACACGCGGTTACGGTTACCATCTTTCCAAAGAGCAAACCAACAAGTTTATTCTATGTGTAATTCGTAATTTCTTTATTGTACTCACATGACAGTAAAAATAGCTTAATATAGAAAAAATATGTACAAAGGCGAGCTTATCTCTAATAAGAGATTTCTTCCAGAAAACCATGTTGGTTAGGAGACGGAGATGATAGGTAAGGGGAAGAATTGCGCGTACAATAAAACTATTCTAGTAGGTACCTATAATACATAGATATTATTATTACACATAGGTACATATAAGAACCTATTGTGATAAGGAATAGACTACATACACAGTTACATAAATACAGCTTAACAATAAATATCGTATGAATACACTAATACATACCAGTATATATGTGTCTTTATAATAAATATGTTTCAATTGCGCGAAGGTATTATTTTGTCGTTGATCGGACAACAGAAATACATTTATGAGTCTTGGTCTTACGTGAACGAGGCAACCAGCTGAGCTAGCCCAAAGGGTATGTACCCCGTTACACTGGCGCCCAACGTTTGGAAGTTTAAATGATTCACCCCGCTGATGACGGGGACAGACGTAGCAATTCATTTTCTGACGAATTCTGAAACATCATGAAGATAATGTAACCTCCAACACCATACCTTATTCTCCTTAGCAACTTGAAGACGACGTAACCTCCAAAACCATACCTTATTCTCTGTACCATGGTTTGGATAGGTAACTGGGTCGATTTCATCACACGAATGAGATTCGCCTCACACGAATGAGGTCTCATGAGGTCTTATGATTTACTTGTACAGTACAGGCTGTCCAACGATCTTTTGGCGTGCGGGGAAAAGCAGAAAGTAACGCTTTTTGACAAAACCATTGCATTGGTTGGGTTAGAACTGGCGCCCCACTGAAAACGTCACTCACACGCTAAATGATCGTTGGACAGGTATAACTGTAACATAGGTTTTACGGGCGTCTTAGTGGCCCTTACTTTCAACAGTTATTTTTAGCCGAATTATCTTTTGGTAGGCTTTTAGCAGGTACCTACATTATAAACACAGAAGTTTGTATGGGAGTGTTTAATCTCATGTATGTTAGTAGGTATATCATTTCCCAGAGCAGCTCAGTATATCATAAAATTAAGGGCAAGGATGTGTCAAGATGCCCACACAAAGGACCAATAAAGCAGGGCACAGACCCGCGAATAAAGACGTGCCTTGATAGACCAATTTAAAATGCGCTCATAACAGCTGCATTTAGATACTGTGTACGATTAGAAGAATGGTGATATAGTTGCTTGGCAACAGTAACTTAATCTTCAAGACTTCTTTGCTCTAGAACTCCAAAAACTCAACTAGAGGAGAACAGATCGACGCACGTCGGGACAGACATAAAGCAGTTTTGTTGAACCAGCCCGGGAAGCATGCACACGAAAAAGGCCCTTGTCATGAAAAAAATACAGTTTCTCTCGTCGGGCAAGAGATGTCTCTATACTAGCCGTGTTAGCAATATCTCTTGCCCTACAAGAGAAATGGTAGATTGAGACGACCGAGCCTTGTTTGACACATGGCAAGTAGTCCTCCCGACGTCGACCGAGAGACAAAGACTGGCATGCCGAGCACACTAAAACAAAGACACTCGCTAGCCTTGGGCTCTCTCAGTCATAACATTTTCACATTATTTATGGCCTGATACGGAAAGTTCCCTCAACTCAGGGTTTTCAAGGTCCGAACAAATAGGCCTGTATTAATATTTAATGTTTGTATTCCAGCTGAACCCCCAGATGAATATGTTTCAACGCCGCTACGTCAGCGAGGTCCGGCGCTGCAGTGAAATGGAGCGTAAGCTGCGCTGGGTGGAGGGGGAGCTGCCCTGCCCCCCGCCCCCTCCGAGACCCTGCGCACAGAACCTGAGTCCGAGGGAGATCAACATACTAGAGGTATGTGCTAGCGATACCCAAGAACAAGTAGATTTGGGGAGGGAAATCAGCTGAACCAACAGTAACTAGCGCCCACACACTGGGAAATGGGTGAAATAATCACAATAGCATTAGATAGATGATGAGGTGGGTGGGACACCCCCTGTTTTTAGCGGGCGCCCCACCTCATCATCTTTATATCTAGCGACAACCAACGTTGATTCATAATAGTAGGTTAAAGTGCAGATGGGCGGGACACATGTTTAGGATGGACGACGGCCAGATGAACCAAGGCGATGACGCCAGCAGTAACTGCTTAATGTTCAGTTCTCATTCGTAGCTGGATTTCGCTAAATGAGGTTAGCACAGGACCTCAAGTAATGCCATAGAGAAGAGGCCTATTCAAAGCAGTGAATCAAAGTGGAATTACCATGGTGATGAAACCACAATATTCATTTCCAGGAACGGATTGACTTCATAGAGTCGGAGATCCAGGAGATCACCAGAAACGCACAGAATTTGAAAAAAGACTGGCTCTCGCTGAAGGAGTTGAAGCACTTGATTGAGAAGATGCAGACATTCTTCCAAGACCACAGCGCACAGAGGAAGATCTCGGCTACAGTGCAAGGTGGGTACGGTATGTATACCATAGAAAAGTTAAGATAAACTTACTGTAAGTATACCTTAACTCTGCGATATCATCGTTGAAAGATACTAAAGTTATATGGCCGTATTGCGGCAGATAAATAAATATATTATTAACATGACGTGACAATTACGGTCCACATTAGGTAATGTCACTTTATGATCCATTTCTTGTTTATTTTAAGGAGACCTTAACTATGAACTATGTTTCAAAGTAATCCCCCCCCCCCCCCCCATTAATACTGGATATTAGTTTCATTGCGTATAATCTAATAGCAAAGTTTAAAAGGAAATTATGTTTTCAGGAGAAGGTACCATTGGCCACCTTGGTTTCATGGCGGGAGTGGTGGCAACGCACAGAGTGGCGTCCTTCGAGAGAATGCTGTGGCGGATATCACACGGCAACATATTCTTTAAGCAGGCGCAGATTGATGTACCACTGAAGGACCCTATTACTGTGAGTTTCAGTTCATTTATTTACGGTTACGTACCCGAAGAGTGCCTAACGGACCCTATTGCTAAGCCTCTAATGTCCGTCTGTCCGTCTGTATCTCATGAACCGATAAGAGCAGAATTTTTCGGGTCGGATTTATAAAAGCTATAACCTGAAGGAACCCATTCATCTCAAATCATTAGTGCTGTACAAAACATTATCAGATAAATATATCCTCGGGAAATTAAAAACAAGGGTCAAAATATCTGACCAATCTGAAGTGGCCTACCCGTTTTGAGTTTTAAAATGTATCCTGTCCATCCTGGGTTTGCTGGAAGAAATCTCTTTTTAGCTTGCCTTTGTTCATGCCTTTTCTGTATTGTTTGTGTTTTTTTTCTGATATGTGCAATAAATATATACGAAAATATATACGAAGTGGTCCGTACGGTTGAATTACAAAACACTTGAACACTAATGGCTTTCAGCCCGGAAGCACAACCGCAACTCAATTTTGACGGACTCTCAGTCATACTGTCACTGTTACTCAAGAAATGACAATATAACATTTAAGTGGCAATTTATCGAGCAGTCTGTGCATTCGACCATTAGAACCACATATAAACGTGTGTTATAATAGGTGTATAATGTAGTTATAAATGGTAGGTGTGTGTATATGAAACGTAAAATCGCAGCGAGCTTGGTCGTCAACCCCTTGACTGTATCGATCCCTCACCTACTTGCCACCCCAAGGGTTTTTCTACTCCTGTTTATGTATATTAACAAGCTTCGTTAAAAATTCTTATTCATTGTTCTTGAGTAGCTTGCTTAGGTCTCTAACTATTGCTACTCGGAATTTGATTCTTGCTCTCTAACTACTTATTGCTACTCGGAATTTTATAATTTGATAGCAGTTACCAAATGAGAACTGCCAAACTAGCAAAGGTAACTTAAAAAAGTCGCTATCGCAATCATGGCGTCTACTATCCTCAAATGTAAAATCGATTGCGATACGTATTGATGGCAGAGATAAATAATCGGAAGTCACCGACAAAAAGACCTCTTCCTTCATACCAACTAGGCTGATGAAAATGTTATAACAAACGAGTTATTTTATTAGCTCTACGTTAACGGAATGAAGCAAGCTGGCCTTGCAGACGTACACATTTCATTAACAAAATTTCTCTTACATAGTGAAATTGCATTTGCATGACACCAGTATACGCATACCATTCAACGGAAACTTTAGAAACAAGTTGATCGCTCATCGCATCGCCAATTCACACGCCTAGAATCCCGCGAGGACAATCAGCGTGCTCCAAGCGGGCTTCTCACTAACAGCAGGCGGCTACATTTTATCACCGATTGTCCCTGCGGCAGGTGTGTGAGTAGCTCAAAGACATTCAAAGGTCAGCAAAGCTGATTCACCCACTTCAATAATTGACTCACTGACCTTTACAACTCAGATTATGTCTTAGATATTTATGTCAGAAACATTTTTCTAGCGTAGACCCAAAGACTTCTATGATTTATATCTCCTATTGTTCAACTCTGCATTTCCTATTAAACCATGGTTTTCTGAAAAAATATTCTTGTTGGAGATAAACTCGTCTTTGCGGGTGATTCGTCTATCATAGGTTCCTTTGACTTGTAAGCTTATGTCTTCATCCTGGAAAAGGGGTAGGTTCCAGGATCGTTGAAGGTCTTAAGTCTCTACCTTCTACGATCCTGGCATACATCGCTCGCTTCTTGTCATACAAGCTTGCCTCAAACCAACCAGGGACCTCATAAAGCAGTCGCCGTGGCCGGATACGGCTTGGAAGACATCATCAAACAGAGAGCAACACGGCCTCCTAAATTATTCTATGACAGAAATTACGAAATTAATTTGCGAAATTCTTACAATGTTAATGATTGATGATCATGATGATTATACTAATTATGCCACCACCCCGTATGGAAATAAAACGCAGCTATTACTTTTTGCAAGGCAGAACGTGTGCACAACTATGCGTGTGCCACTTCATACGGGAACGATGTGACTCTATATTTTCACTCACCACTCTTCAGGGCCACGACCTCCTGAAGACAGTCTTCGTGGTGTTCTTCCACGGAGAGCAGATCAAGCTTCGGGTAAAGAAGGTCTGCCACGGTTTCCAGGCCACGCTCTACCCGTGCCCGCCGGCCTACAAGGAACAGCTGGACATGCTGGGTGGAGTCACCGCCAGGATTAAGGACTTGGAGATGGTAATTCACACAGTATTTTATTACATTTATCGAGGAAAATAGTTTGCCATCAATCTAGGGTATGGTGCGTAACGTAGCTATTTGCATCTTTCTCTTTTATCGGGGCACTCTGCTGAAAGACAAAGACGCAAATAGCTACGTCAAGCGTCATCGTGGATGACTGCACCTATAACTACGTAAGTTGAATTTTATTTATCAGTAGACTTTTATTTCTTCTTTACGAGTTGATACATTTCTTGTGGGAAAAGTAGTGAAGCTCCTATTTTTGTATTTCTGCAGAAAAAAAAAGTACCCCAGAATACGAGTATCAAATAAATATGCAGATAATAATTCCGGAGCTTATTGTTTACCTAAAGGCATTTGAAAAAGATAGAAGAAGAAATAAATTGTTCCTTTCATTTTCCAGGTACTAGACCAAACAGAACAGCACCGACGTCTGGTGCTCACCAATATCGCGGGAGACCTTAGCACCTGGTTAGTCGCAGTGAAGAAGGAGAAGGCCATATACCATACACTGAATATGTTCAGTATGGACATCGTGAAGAAGTGCCTGATAGCAGAGTGCTGGGTGCCAAAGACAGACCTACATTTAGCGCAGCAGGCGTTGGATAAAGGAGTGGTACGTTGGTGACTAAGAATCGGAACGTGCAACAAAATGTAGACTCGGGTCCAATTAAATACAGCCCTGAATGTTTTGTGCTGCACCTCGGGTATCTATGTACTTTATTTTTACATATTCCATTTTCACAGAAAGCCACCGGTTGTCCGATCCCCTCGATCCTCCACATGGTGCCAACGCGAGAGGTGCCTCCCACCTTCAATAGAACCAACAAGTACACCAGAGGGTTCCAGAATCTGATTGATTCATACGGGATCGCTAGCTATAGGGAAGTGAATCCAGGTAATTTGTGACCTGACCTTTGTCTCAAGCATCAAATAATTTCTGCCAATTTGTTTCTGAACCATCTTGAAGTGTATAGTGTTTCTATACGATGAACAAGCAGTTAGCGAGCATTTACAAGAGTAAATAAACAGATCGTTGAACGCCTTAAAAATCCTGTCTTCCCTTTCTGCATAGCATCTCGATATTGACTTTTTAAAACAAATGCTAAGGATTTGCTTTCAAAACTAATGCAATTTTTTTTCTTACAGCTCTATACACAATCATAACATTTCCATTCCTCTTTGCCGTGATGTTCGGCGACCTCGGCCATGGGATCTTGATGACCACATTTGCGGCCACACTCGTGATATTCGAAAAGAAGTTCTCGAAGGAAAAGACAGACAACGAGATATGGAACATTTTCTTTGCCGGAAGATACATTATACTGCTCATGGGAATATTCTCAATGTACACAGGCCTAGTGTATAACGACATATTTTCAAAATCGCTCAATTTGTTCGGAAGCAGTTGGAAGAACGTATACGATAATGAGACGCTGGCTAGAAGTGAACATTTCGACTTGGACCCGATTGATTCTTATTCACAAGTGCCATATTTCTTCGGATTAGACCCCGTGTGGCAGGTATGAATAATAATATATTTTTTGGAGATATTTCCGTTCCGTTTAGGACGAGTCTGTCTCAGATTTGGTGTGATGTAGCATTTTTTTTAAAGCCTCATATTGAGTACTTCCTATTCCTATAAGTTATTACTGATGTGATAACTATCTGTAAAGATGTCGCGAATGTAGATTTCTACACCTAGTTTCTATAAATCTAAGGCAGCAAACCAGATGAAGTCATTTATGGCTGGTAATACTTAGAATATCCTTCTCCTTCCAGTTTGCCGACAATAACATCATATTCCTGAACTCCTTCAAAATGAAACTGTCGATCATATTCGGAGTGGTGCATATGGCGTTCGGCGTTACTATGAGTGTGGTAAACTACAAGTAATTACTAAATTCATAGAATCTAGCTACGCTTTGTAGTATTGTTTGTTGATCCTTAACTCTACATTTTGTACTTTTAACTATTCTTGTATTTTCAGCTTCTTCCGGAAGACGGAAATGATATATCTCCAGTATCTACCTCAGATATTGTTCCTCCTTCTTATATTCGCGTACCTCTGCATACTGATGCTTATGAAATGGATCATGTACAGCACTGTTTCCGAAGGTAAGAAAAGCTTTCACTATTTATAATCTCTTGATTTGCCAAATTCTTTGGGTTATAATTTTCCTGCGAACAATTTTCTTGGACAGACCATTTCTTGGCATGTAGGTTCCCTAAGCCTTTCTTGAAAACATTTCATGTATCCATCAATAGAGATTAATATGTAACTGGTTCAACGAGGGCAACCTGAGCCTTTGTATAGGAAAATGCGTGGCGCTATGTTTGTTTAGTTTTATAACAACGCCTGTAATCGGTATTATCTCATAAGGACATAGGCCAAACAAACTTACAATGGAGAACAATAGACGTTGGAGCGAGAAGGTATTTTAAATACTCCATTCTGTCTTTCCTTCCCAGATCCAGCGTACGGATCAAACTGTGCTCCTTCAGTTCTCATAATCTTCATCAATATGGTTCTCTTCAAGAAGACTGAAGCAAAAGAAGACTGCCTGGACTACATATACCCTGGGCAAATGGCGCTGCAGAAAACGCTGCTATTTGTTGGCTTCTGCTGCATCCCCGTGATGTTATTTGGGAAGCCAGTGTACCAGATGATGAATGATAAGAAGAAGAAGGTAAGTTGCTATGAACCTATGAACGGATAGTGAAAATTTAAAGCCCCACAGCGTTAGGTATTATCATACTAAAAGGTATGCCCAAATATATGGAAACATAAAAGCGACTCGGTTTTATCAGTCCTTTACATCTTCACATGGATAATTACAGGTATCAGTTGCTCGCACTATTACTTACTCTATTTAATGTTCTTACTTGATTTTGAGTGGAAGTACCGGTAGTACTGCTAGGTGATAGGTATTTGAGCATCTATGTTAGTGTAGGTAGTCTTTGTTTTGAATTCATAGAATCAATTCATATGTGGCCCTATTCTATTTTGTTTTCCTTTCCAGAGACAAGGTCTAGAAGACGGTGAGGTGGCATCAGACCCTCACGGTGGAGACACAACAGAGATGTTCATCAACTCTGCCATACACACCATCGAGTATGTGTTGGGCACAGTGTCACATACAGCCTCCTACCTTCGGTTGTGGGCGTTATCTTTAGCACATGCACGTGAGTTGAGTCTCTTCAATACTTTACTTTTAATGTGATGAGTCTTGTTAATGATTAAAATTTTAGTTAAGTATAATCCCTGACTTTTGATATGAGTGTTTTATGCATTGTTGATAGGCTAGCTGGATAGGACCTGAAAACCCTCTTTTAGGGTGACATTATACTAGAACACCGGTCAGAACACCAGTTAAGAGGGCACAACCTACTCAGAATTTGATGTACAAAATCTTAATAATGACAAAGTGCCCTTCTGCTGGACAAATGTCTCCCTATCCACTAATCACTTTCCCAGGCTACGTCAGTCCATTACATAATTTAATTGAAATATAACTTTACTCCTTGTGTCCAGAGCTGTCAGCAGTACTTTGGAAGCAGATCTTCAACAATGCCATGGTGACCTCCTTGACAGTATACTCACCAGTGATACTATACGTGATATTTGCCGCGTGGGCCTTCTTCACGATCGCTATCCTGGTGCTGATGGAGGGACTCTCAGCCTTTCTTCACACTCTGAGATTGCACTGGTAATATTTTATTAGAATGACATAAAACTAGCAATTTGTATTATGATCGAAAAGGTCGCTGTTTACTTAAAGTAATTTTGGAATCCAGACACTCTGGAGGATGGAAAAGAAAGTTATCGTGTTCGCATCATTGTGAAAAACTTTCCCCAAGAAACATTACCTTTCCTGACATTTATGATTACAAACTGGGCACAAAAGGTTGTAAGCTCGTTGTTATAATGGTTTCCTTTAATTGCAGGGTGGAATTTATGAGCAAGTTCTACGAAGGTCAAGGATACCTTTTCACTCCATTCTCTTTCTCTTGTATTCTGGAGCAAGAGGACGAGGTCGGACCTGTCTCCAAAGCCGGTGATCGTGAAGCAGAACAATGACCCTCGGTGTACCCATGCTAGCCTGGTACCAGCTCATATACCTAACAAAAAAATCGGCTTTTACATGCGTGGTGGCAGAGACACATTCGTGGCCAGGTCACAGATAGGTTAGCATATTCGAGACAAGTTGGTTCCGATTCCAAAAACATATCAAACTAAAATAATCCCATCTATCAATAAATTAAAGGGTCGGCAGACTATGAACATCAGTAAAAAAAATAACTCTCAAATCCCTTAATCTCTTTAATCCCTTTCTTCAGTATGCAAACCTCTTCTTGTACATGAATGTGTATCTGAATGTGTGTCGTGTTGTGAACTTTCATAAAAAGTAGATTTCGTACGGTGTATACCGGAGAAACCATTGACTGTGATTAAAAAAATAATTGAAATTTTTGGCGAAACGATTTTTCTAATTGTGCCATTTATTACGGCCCCTAGACGATCAATTAAATTGCGCAAATGTTTAATTGTACTATTATTGCACTGTAATAAATATTCGCGCAATTTAATTGATCGTCTAGGGGCCGTAATAAATTGCACAACTCGAAATATTGCGCAATTTAATTGATCGTCTAGGGGCCGTCTTATAGTCTGCCGACCCTGCATCTTCGGTATGATTTTCTAGCGAGCCTATTCTCGTGGGTTTCACGCTTGCTCCTCACGCTGTACGGTCAATATTGAAAAAGATCATTTTCGATGTCCGGTGAAAGTACCCGTGAAGTGAATGAAGAAATGAATCTTTATTGCGCACAAAGGCATTTGTTTTTAATTGTTTTATAAATAATTGTAAATAAATTCTAAAGTCCTGAAAACTGATAAGGCTGGCGCATCTGCATAAATCTTGTAACAAAACAACAACTTAACACACGAAAGCAAATAAATGAATATGTGTTCCATAAGATGGTGTGTTGGTGTGGTTTTTTAAATAAATAAATAAGAGCAGATTAGTTACTGAATTAAATAACATTATCTGTATCAACACTTGATTGGGATGGCGCATCACTAAACGTCGTGTGCCTCCCTAATGGGATGTTGTAGGTACGTGTGTCCGCGTTGTAGTGCGAGCTCCAATGGCGCCTCAGACGTAGTGGGGGTTGGTTACATCTCGTTGCGTGCTTGCAGACGAAATTACGAAGGTTTATATTTGATTTGGCTGGCTTTGTTTTGATGGTGTCTGATTAGACTGTCCGCGATAAAAAATATAATTTCATTTATTAAGGTTTCATTTATATTATTTAGACGATTCTGAACGGAGGATAACTAGCTAAAAAATCAATTGAATTTAATAATAACTTAGTATTTTGGGCTGTAGTACTGACAAAATATCAACTTTTGTGATTGGTCTGGCATTAATTATCCTGGGTATTTTGCCAGGCCAATCACAGGTTCCTTATTTCTAATGATCAAAAGCATGTTTAATCAGTTCTTGTATATTGTTACTGTTTATAAGGTCATAGGAACGCAAACGTCGCGCAACCTTTAGTTCCATGACTTTTCTTGTTTTATTTAGTAACGAAGGCTGATAATTGATATTTATTTAAAATATACATAATTACATAAATATTGATTGATTGCGCTTGCTCTATTTTTTTATTTACTTGGCACGAAAAATAACAATTTGATATAATTTCGAAATTATTATAGGTAAAGTAGTAGGCTATTCGATATTTTATTAGTTTAAAAACAACATATAATTACAAGTTTCTTCATTCGCTTACTTCTTCTGACACCTAAAAATTTAAATCAATTTATGACCCTGATCATCATATTCAGAGCACCACTTGTAGATAATAATATGCTTTTATAGTAGAATAAAGGATTCAAAACTAGGTATACTCTGGCCGCTGAGAGAATGCGATCCTGACACATGTTCATGTACCTGTCTGTCCCGCGCTACTCTTCACTCTATCTCACTCTCACAAGTGAGATGGAGTGAAAAGTAGCGCGGGACAGACAGGGTCATTGTGTCAGGATCGCATTCTCTCAGCGGCCAGAATGTAACTAATTAAACCGATAGCTCTTCTATAGCGTTCATTAGCTATCCAATATAACACGAAACTTGTCAGATTTCAATCTCAGCCTGTGAGTGAGGGGATATTGCTCATAAAAATCGATTAATCAAAAGAATCGATACACCCTTTAAACATTTGTGAACCGGAAAGATGTCTAACATTTTATTCTTGATTCTTCAGTTACCTTAAATATGGTTGAAAATAAATAATAATATCTTTAAGTGCTAATAGCAATGATTGCGATGACAACTCTTCTGTTAGTTCAACTAAATAAACTTTTTTTTTTATTTAGCCATTAACGTGTCCCACTGCTGGGCAAAGGCCTCCCCCTCTTTCGTCCACACTTCCCTGGTCTGTGCCACCTCCTGCCACCCCGGGAAAAACTTGTCGAGGTCGTCCCGCCATCTCCGTTTAGGCCTGCCCCTACACCGGTATCCGTCCTGTGGCACCCAGTCACTGGCGATTTTCGCCCATCTGTCTGGGTGCATGCGACTTACGTGGCCGGCCCAGTTCCACTTTAGCTTAGCGGTCTGTGCACCCACATCAGCGATGCCAGTTATGGAGCGCAGTGTGTAGCAACTAAATAAACAATTTCGATTATTTCCGATTGTTTTGGTAACATCCCTAGTGTTTAATAAGTGGATTTTAGGAAGTTTTAGGTTAGCTGTCAAGTTGTCTGTTATATTGGATAGGGTATAATAGGTTAGGTTAGTTACTTAGTTAGTTTAGCTATATGACGCCTCTGGAGTCGGGGAATAAAGGCTGGAAAATTATTAAAAGATATTGATTTATGTGTGAATGCGTGTAACCTTTCAGTGATTCTGTATCATTGACATCTAATTACTAGTACCGTATCGGAGAGTGCCTTGGAATAAAACAGGTTAATAAATAAATCGGTAATGCACAACACATTTTGACGGACACTCAAAAAAATATATTCTCAACTGCGTCTCAGGAAATGACAAATCTCTATACTTTGAGATTTAAGTGATTCTTAATTGAGCCGTTGTCTGTGCATTCGTTCATATGAAACTTGTTAAATATTAATTAAACATGGGCCCAATTTGATATAAAAAGTAGATATAAAATCTAAGTATTTTACTCGAAATCGAGAAGGTATCAGTAATTCTGGTACTCGCTCTGCTGAATTACCTATTTAATCTACATCTACAGCATATTTTTTCATAAGTAGTTGTTTAGTAATTGGTTATATTTTTCTTGTTAAGTACCTACTTTTTTTACTGACTGGCTATAAAAACAGAAAAATTATGGTAACATTTATCACCACATATTGCGTGATTTTTGTTTTGACCGACAATTTTTATGTGTAGGTATACGATTTGTTTAATCAAACAAAGAGCCTATACCCTATCCAACATAGGATGATCTCTGACAGCTTGTCACTGTGACTTTACTAGGCATGGGGATAGTGTCGATACAAATTATCGATATTCTAACTAAAGTTTCTGAATGATTCAAGCAAATCAAACAAAAGGATGTTGTAACTTGTTTTTATTCTTGTTAAATCGATTCACAGCCCAAATCACCATCATCAAAGTCTGATTTGGACTCGCTGGAGCAGTCTTGTAGATTTATATCAGTTCCTGGGCAGATTGGTTGAATCGTACGATTAGTCGTACGTACGATCGTAGTATTTCTATTTCATTTACCTTGTTGTTTGCAATCTATTTTATTTACACAATATCATAAATTTTCTATTATATGTTTCGAGTCAAGATCGACAACTAGTCTTACGATAAGTGTAGCATGTCACTATTTGCCAATATTGTATGTTAATTGTCTCTATACATTTTACCGTCGAAATATACGATACTTCATAGGCGTGTTTTGACACTGACAGCTGTCAGAGATCATCCTATGTTGGATAGGGTATAATTGATCTTGAGGCAAGACGGCCTTCCAATGATATTTTGGCGAGTGCATGACGTTTACAGGGGGGCGCTAGTTCTACGCGACATAATGCAACGAAACTGTCAAAAACCTGTAACCGCAAGCTAAGGGCCGCCACATACCTAGAGTCGGTTTTCCAATTCGGAATTCCGTAACGGAATCATCCCGAACGCAGTGAACTCATACAAATCTATGGATCTACCACATATATACGGAAGTTTTCCGTTCGGAATTTTCGCGGATACGTATGGGATTGAATCCCGTTTCGGAATTCCGAATCGGAAAAATTCCGGCTGTATGTGGCCGGCCTAAAAGATCGTTGGAAAGCTGTACAGAGACACCAACTTAGCTGTTCAGGTGGGAAAAATTGGTACTACGGCCTTATCATCCGCCATCATCTCCGCTTTAAGTGACACTAGCGACCGCTATCAACTGAACAACTAAGTGGTGGCACTATAAAACCATGAGACTTGGATTGCGATTTATTTTCTGCATTGAATGGTAAATGTAAACCTGCCAGTTTTAATTAAAATATTTGTATTGTTGAATCTTATATTAGTTTTAAGTATGAGTATTTTTACACTATTTTGGCTTGTTTCTTTTCCTAACTCTCTATTAATCTGTGTCCAAACTAAAAGACTTAAATTGTTTCTAACCAAACACCAGATTCCTTGAAAGACAAACATAGAAATAAGTCGTACGTCATTTGTTTCATTACCATTATTGTTTTAATGTAAGTAAGTGCTTATTGTACAATTTTGATACTCTATATTAGGTATTATATTTTGTTTATAATTAACATAGCACTGGATTGTTTATATTTCGGAATGCACACAATATAAGTAGGTAGAACATTTTGCAAGGTAGGTCATACTCGCGGTTCACACAAAGGTAGGTTCTCTATTTTGCGTGAGGGGCTAGCCCATCGCCGCCGATCAGATACAGATCCCACATTAAAACATAAACATTTACATACAGGCACATACATTGCTTCTGGCCTCACACTAGGATACCCTGTGTCGTGGAAGAAAATGTGGCCAGTGCCCCCCACACATACCACTATAAATTTTAATATACTTACTATATCTACGATTAGTCTTAGCCTTACCACAGATACTATAATATTATACTAATACAGATAGACCACCTAGAACAAAATATGACAACGGCGTAAACTGAGATGCTACGGAAGCTTCTTTAGTTCGAGGTCATTATCGCTTGGTGTAGCACCATCGAAAAATTGCAAATACCAAGAGATGGCGCTAAAATATACAGGATTTATTCTAAGATTAGCGCCACCTAGAAGTAAATTAACTGAAACCATGGCGTTTAAAGTACAAATCTTATTCCTCACGCCATCTCTTTTTTACGAAGTGTTATTAATTCTAATTTGTATGGGATGGGCACCCTGTAGTCATACGTTAATGCCCAGAAGTGAAGAAGTCATACACTTCTTTCCACTCTAGCCTAGATCTCTCGCTTCCTCAAAAATATGTACTCTTGACAAAATCGCTTATCGCGTATCGCTTTGAAAATGTAAATTCAGCCAGTATAGATCAGTTATCAAGAATTGCACGTTCAACACATTGACACGTTGCACTTCTGTTCTGTAGTGTCTGTGAATAAGCGTGCAGAGCGTGACGCTGCACTGCATGGGCATCAATAAATAGCCTGTCTCTCTCGCGCGCGTTCAAGTTTAAGAGTATGAAGGAGACAGTTTTTTTTTTAGTTTTTACTGCTGCTTAAAAAAATATAGAATGATCTTTTTTGCATTCGTGTGACAATCAAAAGCGTTATTGTGATTAGGTATTTACTTCGATTTTTAAACTATACTTACGGTGATTGCATTAGAGTACTGGGAACGTGCCAGGTTATAATAACTGATGAAATTGCCCCTTTTGCAAAAACCACAATTAATATTAATAAATAAAAGTCTTTTTTAAATGCAATACAATAAACTACGTATATTAATCTGTATCTATGTATCTACAAGACATTACACCATTACGATTTAGTTTATTTTACACATTACTCGATATAATGTATTTATAAAAACAGTTTACCAAAAAGACATGGACCAACGCTAATTTCCACAGTACATACGTAACCTACTTTTAGAAGAAAATTATAATTAAAATATATCATGAAAAACTATGAGTTCTTTTTAAACATACTTCCCTACTTTGGATTACTAAAAAGTAAAGGTAGGTACTAAAATTAAAAATGATACCATACTAATGAGTTTTTATTAGATTCTGAAAAAGTTTTTGATACAATATACAAGTGCAATATATCCATGTGCAAGTGACATGTGACATGAATAAAATTTATATGTCATTTAATACCCGTGTTCCCTCCCTCTCGTTGGGTTCTATGTGATGTAAGATATGCCGAGATGGCAATATTGTAATTTTTACGGCAATATCGTAATTTTCTGTATGGGGCAATATTCCCGGCAACATTGCCCCCATACAAAAATGGCAATATTGCCGCAATGTTGCCGCCTCGGCACATCTATAGACCCCACCAAATTAAAAAGGTCGACTTATATTCTAAAGCGCGGTTACTAAAGATGGAATGGCGGCACAGCACAGCCATGCCAGTCGCAAAAACATGCATGTCTTATCTCAGAAGATGAGGTGAGTGGGGGTGGATTCTTGTTGGTTTTCAAGTAATTGCTCATTTAGCAAACACCGTCGCGTATTTTTGCCGGCCGCCGCCGCCATTATATTTCGCAATGATATTGCTCATTTAGCAAACACCGTCGCGTATTTTTGCCGGCCGCCGCCATTAAATTTCGCAATGTTAAAGACACATCGATTTATGACGATTTGCGCGACAAGTATGGCAGGTTAATTTTACAAGTGTCATTTCTTTTAACAGGTGTTACTATTTTTGACAGATGTCAATTTATTGGAATCAGTCACAACATTTGACAGACTAGTGTCAAAAGTACACAAAATCGAAGTCACAGTTGTTTTGTTTTGTTATGTGATTCCCCTGCCACTGCCACCCCATCTGAGAGAAGACATGTTATTGCGACGTGTACAGCCTCTGCCACCCCATCTGATAAAACGCGTGATAGATGTACAAGATGTTATTGAATAATCGAATGTATGTAATTGTCCTGACTAATAATTTCACGTGGTGTTTAATGTAATCTATTTTATAGTTTGGATACTTTGTACGACGAATTGGATTTTTTTCTGTCATGTTGTACGAATTTACTTTAAATAAATAAATAAATAAAATAAATAAATAATGTCGACATTTCAATTTAGTGCGGTATCATCACATAGAGGGACCACGGGCAAAACTACTAAAATGTAGATTGGCTCAAGTTCTAAAATTCTTCAGTTTACAAGTTACAGTTCTTTGACACAGTCTCCGACAAAAAGTTTATGCAAAGCTGTTATGGCGCTCCGATGCCAACATAGGAAAATAATAAGCCATTCAAACGAATCACAAATATCAAAAGTCCACTTCAAATTTCGAGGGTATAATCCGCTCGATTTCGAAAGCAACTCAAGCGTTGCGTAGTCTTCTTATCAACTCACGCAACGCTTTAGCGCGCCGCTAGGAGCAGCCGTGCTTCTGCATCCAGCCAGTATAGCGGGCGACGTCTGCTGACGTCACCGTGGCTCGTGTCTTCTCCGCGGCCGTATCCAGGTCTTCCTTGGTGATGGGCGCTTCCAGCTCCGAGCGCTTGATCCGGCGGATCTGCTCGGGAGATTTTCCAGCGATCTTGCGGCGCATCGTCATCATTGCCGCGTCTCTGCGGGCGAAACATCGCGTCACTCCGTTTGCCATACGTGTGGCAGAAGCCCAATTGTGACCACTTTCAGCCAGTTTTTAGGGTTCCGTGCCCGAAGGGTGCCAAACGGGACCCTATTACTGAGACTTCGCTGTCCGTCTGTCTGTCTGTCTGTCTGTCACCAGGCTGTACCTCATGAACCGTGGTAGCTAGACAGTTGAAATTTTCACAGATGATGTATTTCTGTTGCCGCTATAACAACAAATACTAAAAAACAAAACAAATTTAATATTAGGGGGGCTCCCATACAACTAACGTGATTTTTTTGCGGTTTTTTATAGATAATAGTACGGAACCCTTCGTGCGCGAGTCCGACTCGCACTTGGCCGGTTATTTTATTTGTGCATTGTGCGTGACAGGAGCTTAGCCCATCGCCGCAGCTGCGGAGTAATGAAGGTTTCCTCACGATGTTTTCCATTACAGTTAGAACGGTCACATTTTGGTCTTGTTTCTGGTTTGCGGAATTGAAAAGTTGCAGGGTGTTTAGTGGTAGTCTAGCATAAACTGGGGTACTACTTATACAGAGAAGCTATCAGCGTAAAAGGGTTGCCTACGAAATACAACCATTGGGTAGAATGACGACCTGAAAACTTGGTAGTTTGAACGTTCACATGGCTAGAAAGTTGAGTAGGTAACTAGCGCAATACGTATGGACTTCACCGTCAGGAGGAGACAGATTTCGTAGGCTCGTTTTCGGGTGTATAGACGTCATTTTCATACCAAGCGGGGAGGATTAATGGGAACTATTGATTGCCTATACCTGTAGCAAGCAGTCTGTTAGATGTTGTTATCTATCTATGTGATTATTTTGTGTTTGAGCGTTATTATCCGACGATCTACCAGAGCGTGATATGTTTCAGGGAGGCTTACGCCGCCCGCTCTGGTAATAAACCTTACCATTGCGCTGGTTACTCAACTTCCTAGCCATGTGAACATTCAAGGACAGCTTGTGCTGCCTCTCATCAATGATGATGTTACCGGCAAAGGTTGCAGATGTCGGAGCCGCTGTAGCCCTCCAGGCGGATGGCCAGGTCGTTCAACTTGACTTCCTCACACATCGTCACATCTCGGAGACTCTGTTTGAGGAGCTTGACTCTGGTCGGTTCTAGAAACAAGACAACATTTATAAAGAGGGATAGAGAGACGTGGTGGATTTGAATGATGTTGAAATTAATGGGCTGAGGTCTTTCTCTGTCTACTCTCAGAAAAGGCGTTAGGTATGTTTTAGAAGCAATCAACTGCTTCGCTAAATAATAGTATTCGTCAGCATCATACGCACCATCAGGGAGGCCAATGTAGATTCGCTTCTCAAACCTTCGTCTAAATGCTTCGTCAATGTCCCACGGGTGATTTGTCGCTGCTAGCACCATAATCACTTTGTCTTGGTTACTGTAATGTAGGCATAAATTAGGCAAAAGATGAAAAATATTTGCATTGGACTCAGGAGTGGGTGGAATAAGTGAAATGTGATCACTATCAGCATCAGGCTCCAGTACGCTCTAGAGAAGTAGTCGCCATGTAATCTAGAACTAGACACTAGAGAACAGTGTCTTAGCCTCTTTCTTGCCTACCAGGCTTCTAAAAAGGTAAAAATGTAATAATAACCGGCCAAGTGCGAGTCGGACTCGCGCACGAAGGGTTCCGTGCCATTATCTATAAAAAACCGCAAAAAAATGTATGGGAGCCCCCCCTAAATATTAATTTAATTTTAATTTAACTATTAATTTTTAAGTAAATAATATACTTAATATATTGTGAACATTTTAAGCGTCTACCTGCTACCATTATCAATATCGAGCAAAAATGAGCAAAAAAATCACGTTTGTTGTATGGGAGCCCCCCTTAATATTAAATTTCTTTTGATTTTTAGTATTTTTTGTTTTAGCGGCAACAGAAATACATCATCTGTGAAAATTTCAACTGTCTAGCTACCACGGTTCATGAGATACAGCCTGGTGACAGACGGACGGACGGACGGACGGACGGACAGACGGACAGCGAAGTCTCAGTAATAGGGTCCCGTTTGGCACCCTTCGGGTACGGAACCCTAAAAAAAGTGTTTATTGGACTCATTTAAAATGGTAATTTTTGTCTTATTTTTACTTTTTTTGTTACTTCTGAGAAATAGTCGCAAGTATGGTAAGAACTTTTTCTTTTTTAAAGTAGTAGAAAGTACGTGGATAGAAAATACCATAAAAACCTTCGCATCTCGATAGCTGCGGCAGGACTACCGCCTGTCACGCAAAAGGTGTTCATAAACCTGGGCAACTATAAAACTATGCGTCAGCCACTTCGTATAGGATTTGGCGTTACGTTAACCGTTATTGTCTCATAACGACATAGGCCGAACAAACTAACAATGGAGAACAAAAGATGTTGGAGCAAGAGGGTAGCTGTGATTATTTATTCCTTACAAGGCAGCAGCCAGCCCGTCCATCTGTATAAGCAACTCAGCTTTGAACCGGCGCGACGCCTCGTGCTCCGAGTCTGCGCCTCGCACCGCGCACAGAGAATCCACCTCGTCGATGAATATCGTGCTGGGTGCGTAGAAAGCCGCCTGGAATAGGAGTCATACACTGGACATATAGCGCCATCATCACCAGAGTGGATCGACCAGATTCGATCAGCAGCCCAACGGATCGATGTCGATGCCTGAAGCTATGGCACCATATTTTAGTAAACATATTTTAACTAAGTTGGGAGTATTGTACTGGTTACACTTTGGTGCAGAGACTTGACAGAACACTAGCAATGAGTAACAGACAAGGAGAATGCCTAAATCTCCTTCCCGTGATGGTGTGAAGGGAGTGGATGCAGGATGGCAGGTGTGGTGTGTGCCCAATGAGTCCAAGTTTGTTCGCCACCGTTCAATAGATAAACTCAATCTTTTGTGTTAAATTGCAAGATAAAACCTTTACTCAGCTGCAGTCGATGCTGTAAGCTGAATATACAGCTGTTACAGAAAGTTGTAGTCATATTAAGGGGTTTGTTAGGGAAATCATTCTGAACAACTTTCATTATGAACCTGATTTGATCAGAGAAACTTTATTTTTCACTTCTCCATACGATTTGTGTCGAACGATCAAGCTGATTTGTTATTTAAAAATATAGATTAACTAACGTAATAAAATAAAAAGCATCGGACAGACCATATCAAACAGCAACCGCACAAGTTTCTCCGAGTCCCCTCGATATTTGGACGTGAGTGTCGCCGAGGAGACGTTGAAGAATGTTGTTTTGCATTCGGTCGCCACCGCACGCGCCAACAAAGTTTTCCCTGTCCCAGGAGGACCGGTCAAAAGAACTCCTTTCCACGGCCGCCTGATGCCCTGAGAATCCGAAAATTATGGCGTAGAATTGTAACCTAAATTAAGGACGTCTAATATGACTGAATGAGTGCAAGCCAAGTACCTTAGTTATTTTGATAAGGATCTCACACGCAAACCACCAATTTATACTACGCTGACCGACCCAATTCTTTCTCGAGCCTTCATAATGTAAGGGTGAAGGCAGTAATAAATGTTTGGTATACCTTAAAGTAGTCTGGCATGACGAGCGGTAGAACCACGGCTTCTTGGAGAACTGCTTTGGCGTCATCAAGTCCGATGACATCCCTCCAGCGGACGTCTGGATTCTTTTGCAGAATGTCCTTTTCCAGCGTCTCCACAAGGTGAGACTCGTAGCCTGTTGCGTCGAAAACCTTCTCGTCTTTCTCGAACACTGTCAAGTCCAATGCGTCTGCTGGAACATCCTTCCGGCCCGTGGGCTTGAGTGGGAGTGAGTTTCTGCCCCTCGAAGTCCTGGCGAGTCTCTCGAGCGATCTGGTCTTCCGACTTCCGCTCCCCATAGACGTCGTCGAAGTTTTCCTTGAGGTAATAGCTGGTAGGATATTGGGGTCGCGGCGACGTAAAGTTGTCGCCCACTTCTCAGTAGTGGGGTCTGCGGCTTTGGCTTGGTCCATCGGTTGCTCTGTGAAGTGGTTGACTGGGGTAGGCCGGACGACTGTAAATACAAAAACTGTTCTATACTAACTATCTAAACAATCTGTGGTATATGTTTAATTGAAGTAATGCAAAAGAAGTCATGCAAAAATAATAACTTTGCAATCCGAAGATGAGGATAATGGTGGAATAACAAATAATTATGGTGGAATATAAACTATCGCAGCGTCACGCCATGTTGCATCTGGGGTGGCAGAGGTGCAGTACGTAGTTCACGTGATTGGGCGTGCGTGGTACATAAAAGTGGGTACAACTGTGACTCTGCCACCCCAAATGGTGGAATAATCAGAACATTATGACAACCTTGTGTGGGTACATGGCGAGTGCCGTTGACACTGTGCGTATCAGGGTCTTTTTTCTTCGCTCGGTCTCTCCTAGCGTCACTCCGTTCTGTTCGAAGACCGTCTCTTGGTCCCTCAGGATCTTTGGTGCAATTATTCCTTTTTGTGACTCGGGCGTAGCCAAAAGGCTGCATGCTGTCTGCCATCATCCGGTCCATCATTCTGGCCATGTGGTGGAAGCCTGTTGATGGGCTGTAGACAAAGTGAAGAGAAGATAGTATTTTTACTCTTTATAACATTTAACATCTACAAATTCTAGAACAATAGTGATAAGTAGTCAGTGGCCACTCAGGTCTAGCCTAGTTACACAATTTCATAAATATCCTTACCATCAGTGAACAGTTTTAAAAATACTCTTGACAATTTTATAAAACAAGTGCAGTGGAATGTGAACTGATACGCACGCCAGCTCTAAGCTGCTTGTGCATCATAAATAATAATATAATCGTATGTCTGATAAACGCCCAAAACCAAATCATTCTCGCTGTATCTACTTACTACCTACGTAGAATATAAATAGAATAGAAATAGTTTATTATGCCTTAAAAAAAAATACATAAAAAGTACAGTTAAATAGGGTACATTAGTTTAATAAGACAAAAAAGGTACGGTCTCAGCGTTTGCTGTGAGTAGCACAAACATGTTCTAACTATCTCAAAGCGCTGGTTTTCGTACGTTGTTCATTAGGTACACTGATGGTAACTCTACATTACTAGGTATCTAATATTTTTTACTTGTACTGCTATTAACTAAAGGATTTTGGACGATCAATGCATGTACAAAAGTTTCTACTCTCGTTAGAGCTCAACGTGACAACGTACCCAAAGAATGGATCCCGGACAAAGAATTTTCGTAGTCCCGTGATGTTGGGATACAAGAAATCACCGTATCCAAAATCCATGGTCCTCCTCACCAATCTGGCAGTGTTTTTAACAAACATAGGAACATACGGTTTGTCTAAAGCCTTTTGAATTGAAACTAGTTCAGCAAGTGTTCACGACATAATTTATCGGTAAGTTAGAGTAAGGGAAAAGCCGTCATACGTAACTTTGGCCGGATTGTAGGAAATTGACCGTGCTGTTTGTTGACAGGTATGTTTTTTCGTGGTTGCCATGGCAACGGTTTGCGGAAACCGAGGGTGGCGAGGAGGTCGCTTAGGTCCTTGACTGGTCTACTTTACTTTCGTAGTTCGTTTATAATGACGATGACTGTAATTTTCATGGCCTCTATTTTGTAAATACTTATTGTGCGTTACTGCGTTACCTACAATTTACACGTAGATATAAGGCACCACTAGCGCACCTATGTTAATTTGTGGAGCAGGGCAACTTGGACAAAGAAATGTCCTGTCATTCTAAAAAGATGACGTTTTTAGAATGACAGATAAAATCTGGCCTTTGTTAAGTAGCCTTGTTAAAGTCTTCACAAAATAAAAGATCCGAATAGAAGCAGTTTTCCTACCTAGGTGCAACTTGTACGCTTTGCTTGTAAGCAACAGTTGGTTTTTAGGGTTCCGTACCCGAAGGGTGCCAAACGGGACCCTATTACTGAGACTTCGCTGTCCGTCTGTCCGTCCGTCCGTCCGTCTGTCACCAGGCTGTATCTCATGAACCGTGGTAGCTAGACAGTTGAATTTTTCACATATGATGTATTTCTGTTGCCGCTATAACAACAAATACTAAAAATCAAAAGAAATTTAATATTAAGGGCGGCTCCCATACAACAAACGTGATTTTTTTGCTCATTTTTGCTCGATATTGATAATGGTAGCAGGTAGACGCTTAAAATGTAAATATATTGAGTATATTATTTACTTAAAAGATAAATAATTAAATTAAAATTAAATTAATATTTAGGGGGGGCTCCCATACATTTTTTTTGCGGTTTTTTATAGATAATGGCACGGAACCCTTCGTGCGCGGGTCCGACTCGCACTTGGCCGGTTATTTATTTATTACCTACGCATTAGGCTAACATAGGCTAGGAAATTATCTTTTTCTTTTACTAACAATTCTATGAAACTGTGTTTTCTGAAAATAAATGAGTTTATTTATTTATTAGGGGTTAAAACTTCATAGGGGTGAACCGTCAAAACGGGCCTTTTATTTTGTGAAGACTTTACTTGGTTTATTTATTATAATAATATTATACTGTGCTTCAATGCTAAAGTTAACAACCCGAATTTTCACATGATGCCAGGACCAAGGCATAAGGTCTTATGGATATTTTTTGGCACTACGAATCAAAATAGCACCAAGGCCCTTTGGATGTAATTATCTATATAAATACTAATTTTAAATTCACATAACTGCCTAGCTAGTAAAACTCTGACTCGTAGTATGAACCATAGAGGTATAGAGCTTATTACATTACGCTGTCCGCAGGGCACAATTTGTATAGACGTCTCACTCATGATGGAACGACTAGAAAGAGATAGTGAGTCAGACAGGGCCCTGCCGACACCGTAGTCTAATAGACAGTGAGTCAGACAGGGCCCTGCCGACAGCGTAGTCTAAGAGACAGTGAGTCAGACAGGGCCCTGCCGACAGCGTAGTCTAAGAGACAGTGAGTCAGACAGGGCCCTGCCGACAGCGTAGTCTAAGAGACAGTGAGTCAGACAGGGCCCTGCCGACAGCGTAGTCTAAGAGACAGTGAGTCAGACAGGGCCCTGCCGACAGCGTAGTCTAAGAGACAGTGAGTCAGACAGGGCCCTGCCGACAGCGTAGTCTAAGAGACAGTGAGTCAGACAGGGCCCTGCCGACAGCGTAGTCTAAGAGACAGTGAGTCAGACAGGGCCCTGCCGACAGCGTAGTCTAAGAGACAGTGAGTCAGACAGGGCCCTGCCGACAGCGTAGTCTAAGAGACAGTGAGTCAGACAGGGCCCTGCCGACAGCGTAGTCTAAGAGACAGTGAGTCAGACAGGGCCCTGCCGACAGCGTAGTCTAAGAGACAGTGAGTCAGACAGGGCCCTGCCGACAGCGTAGTCTAAGAGACAGTGAGTCAGACAGGGCCCTGCCGACAGCGTAGTCTAAGAGACAGTGAGTCAGACAGGGCCCTGCCGACAGCGTAGTCTAAGAGACAGTGAGTCAGACAGGGCCCTGCCGACAGCGTAAGCGCTAAAGGGATGACAGTGGAAATATCGGGCCCACGCACGTTTACCCTCTTAAATTAACGAGCAATCTTCAGTGTCCACGAGTGGAAAACAAAACAAGTCCGACGAATGTTCAACAGGTGCCATGTTAAAGCCGCTAATTGTCTGATAACTAAAGCTGGTCTAGTTTAACACCCACGGTAGCGTAAGGACAAAAGAGTCCTTGGAACAATATTGACATTAAAATTATAAAAAAAAAACATTAAAATTATTTTGACAGTGGGTACCAAGACGTCAATGAATGTCTAATTTTTGACGTTGGTACCCACTGTCAAACTAATTTTAATGTTTTTTTTTTATAAAAAAATTAAAAAAATGGCTCGAGTTTGGGGGTTAATACAGCGCCGAATACTGTCTGCAGCAGATATAACCATGCAAGCTGAAGCTATAAATGGCCATAGCATTTTGCACTTAATGTGAGGGGTGCCGTGGATATTCATATTCATAATTATTTATTGCACAGAAACATAAAAAAATACATTTACAAGAAATATTTACGCAAAGGCGAGCTTATCTCTAAAGAGAGATTTCCTACAGGGGATCCTACAGGAAGTCATAGGAAGTTGCGAAAAGATGACAAAACACGAAAGATACTACTTTCTATACAGTTTATTTATACATTCATTTCATACATTTTATTCACGCACTTTATTTGCACTGTTTCACTTTAGCATCTACGTAAACATTTAGACAAGTAGGTACAAACTCCATTGTACTTACTCCATTTTGCGTGTAGCCACAGACACAGATTACTAAATAGTTGGTGCAGCCTAGGTAGCCCCCTCACCGCATATAAGGCGCGGTTTGTTGTGTACAGTAGATACCGAACTATAACGTGCTATAACTGAAAACACAAGGTGCCTACATTCTTAATTGCTTGCTGTAACTATAAACTGTGTATTCTACTTGAAAATCGGAGGATAAACGAATGCATAGGAAATAGTACCTGCTATGCTATGTTACTACAACATGTATTATTTTATTATATCTAAGCTTCGATCATAAGTATCTAAGTATATCACCACACTGTAAAATACACCTGTCTTACCCCTAAGTTAGGTTAGGATTTTTAATTATTACTTACAACCATCTTTATTTCGTGCAATAGTCATCGATATAAATACTATCTAATATTGAAGTTTGTGGCAATAGAAGATACTGTTCATTATTTATGGTTGAGCCGAGTACCCACGACACAGGGAGACCTAGTGTGGGACTTATGCAACTTTATGTCTAGGATAATAGTTGCGTGAAATAAAGATTTTCATTTTCATTTTCAAACATTACGCTTCAGGTCAGGCTGCAGACTACGGTGCAAGTTAGGACCTGATTGAATACCTAGATTAGTATTTAATCAAGTGCTAAATTAGTAGATAGGTAGATTGTTGAGTATCTTGCCTTAATTAGGGCAAATCTGTGCAGCCTCTGCCACCCCGCCGCCATGGGTAACGGCACCGCTGTTTAGTTATCTGATAGGGATCCAGACTTTCTTACGAACGAGTTATTCGTTATTTCTTTATTGTGCTCACATGACATATTACAGATAGATAACTTACGATAGAAAAGACGTGTACAAAGGCGAGCTTATCTCTAATTAATAAGAGATATACTCGCTCGAGAATACTAGCTTACTATATCTTTACATTTTCACAGCCAAAATTGGCGCATCACGGACGTTGGAGTTGATAAGACAAGTAATGATATCCCTAACTCCCTAATAGTCCCTACGCACATGACGATGCAGACAAAACCTAACCTAGTTCCACCAAATAGTTCCTTTGTCGAAGTCTTTATTGTCAAAGGTTAAATACGGAAACGCTTTGATCCAGGGGACTTTAAACTTGAAACAGACTTTATCAATAACATGGCGTTACGTCTTTTCTCATGCGGGGTGGCTGAGGCAAAATTGTGCCTACTTTTAGCCAGATATTAAATAACTGCTACTAAGTAATAATAAATTAAATAATACTGCTTATTGTAATTTAATTCAGTAATTTCTTTATTGTACTACACAATAATCACATACTTACAGAAAACTTATTAGTAGATTGTTCACCAAGGGAGTAAACTATTTTTATGGCGAGAGTGATTTTTTTAATCCTGAACGACCGAGGGATTTTAGAGTTATTTATTTATTTATTTATTCAGGGGTTACAAACAGGACAAGTTACATTACAAACACAAACATAAGACAAATACACATTCAGTTAAAATCTAACTTATCCCTTAGGGTATCCCACTAATAGGATAAATGTAGATAGTTAAGTCCCGAGTGTAACGAGGATCGATCGATCGATCGGATTAATATTCTAATCTGTGTAGAGTACGCATTTTGGTACAAACTTTTTTTTAATTGGCTGTGTTTCAAAATCGATCTTTCTTGTAATTGGGTCCGTCAGCTAGAATAGTAGTGAAAGTAAAGTGACAGCAATTATTTCCTTTGTACTGGCAACAAAATTTAAAAGTTACTTTTAGTCCCTAGGGACTAAAAGACCTACTTTAGTCCGTTTACTTTTCGAATAGATGTGATGAAAACTATATTAATAGATAGACAATGTACAAAGGCGCGTCACGCTACGCTACGTCACGCTTTTGTGTGACGCCAGCTAGACCATCGCAGCAGCTTTAGAGTTATGAAGGTTTCCTCACGATGTTTTCCATCACAGTAAGAACGTTCGCATGATGATGATGAATTGCTTATCTCGGTGGTACATGGTCGGCACCGAGATCCGAACATGCATCTCCTGCTCGAGATACAAGCATGAAACCTACTAGACCAAGGAGTTGTTAAAACCTATTAAAGAATATGTACCTACCTACTTTAATTTTTACCGTAGTCGCAGTTTATCAAATCGATATCTGTGTCAAAGTTCATTGTCCAGGGGCAAGACATACACCATATTGATGAGGGTTATTCACCCCACCGTCGGCCGTCGCGTCGTTCATTGATAATGCAGGGATGAGTCTATTCTATTGTGTTTTCAGTGTTAATGATAGATTAATCTTTTAGATGCACTAGTTCTCTGGCCTGTTTTATGTGAACTAGTTTATGATATAGAAAATATCCAAATTAAACTTATGCGTATATATGTATACTATTTGTTTAAAACGGAAACAGTAGGTAGATTAACAATGAGGCGGGGGCCCGATGCTGCTCTGAGAAACGCACTTATATTGGATCGCTACCGCTTCTAAAACACCTAAAATGGTATGCTCCTAAAGAATCGCAAATAGATCGTAAATAGATTGCAAGCAAAACGTATGCGCTTTGCTTGCAATCTATTTACGATCTATTTGCGTTTCTCAGAGCAGCATCGGGCCCCGGGATGCCCGTATGCATACTGTAACTACATATAAACTGTGTATTCTACTTGAAAATCGGAGGATAAACATTGCGCTTTAGGCTAGACCACGATGTAACTTAGGACCTGATTCAATACCTAGATACGTAGATTGTTGAATAACTTGCTTGATTAAAGGGTTAAAGTAGAGTTGCCCGTATGCATTACGATCGTACATAAGTAGCTCTCAAGAGTTGGTTCCTTAAAATCAGGGAGCACTTATCCAGTGGAGAGCGCATAGATGCATTTTCCTTTGAAACACAACTCACCAATTTACGGGCAGCGGGGGACGAGAGAGATGTGATTGGTCAGCCGCTGCGAAACTGTCTGGCGCCCCGTCATCGTACTTACATAGGTTGGGTATGCGAACGTTTGTTGGATACAACAAACGTTTGGCGAGCCGCATACCCGCGCAGGCGCAGTCAATTGGATATATAGTCTCTGCTTAAAATGCATGATACTGGCCCCGCCCCAGGTTCCTTGACAGCTATCTCTCACCTCTCTATTGCATATAATGCATGGTGTCTCTCTTGTGCCCATGCGCCTCTACCATTGAGATGTCAAGAAACGTGACACGACATGTAATGCACGGAACTGCGTCCAATTGGTTCTGTAGGTGACAAAACGCAACGAATGTGCAACGAATGTGCAACGTTATGTGTATGGCCAGCATATAATTCTCGTCGTGATCCTTTATTGAGGTTTGCCTACCCGAATGATCCCTAATGGGACCCTAGCATGAAATACAGCCCGCAGACGGACAGAGACGGACTGACGGACAGACTGCTAAAGCTCAAAATCATAAACCAGTGTTCTAGGCTCAGTAGTTTCTGAGATATGACACATTAGTGATAGGGTACCTTTTGGCATCCTTCGTACCGATTCCGGCACCCTTGAAGACACAGAATAGACCAACTGCGTACTATTCGTCATGTGGGTTGCCCCAGCTACTTACGTTTCGTACTGTACTTACGCCTAACAACAACGCCCGCCGCCCACCTCGCTGTTATTTTCAAATCTAACAAGATGAAATTGCAAATAAAGTGTGCATGATTGAAAGTGACATTACTTCGTTGACTGTGACCTTCTTCAAAAGATGCCGGTAATTTGTTTTATTACAATAACTGCTGCCAGTGGGCGCGCTTTTCCGCTTTGAATAAAGTTTGGTAAAAACATCCCTACAGGGTAGAAGCAGAGAAATATGATTTTGGAGATGTTTATTGTTTATTTGGGAACTGAGTCCACAGCACGATACACATTATTATAACTTAAAAATATGATTGAAAATAGGCCAAATTAAGGTCTCTTTTGTGACCTTATCATGAAAATGGGTAAAAATAATCAATTATTAAAAATAGGCAGTACAGTTATGAAATTAATACAACAAAATGTGAAATATGAGGGGAGGATGTCCTTTGACTGTAAAATGTGTATTGTGTCTGTGAGAGTGTCTGTGTTATGGTGTTAGTAATTGTGAGAAAATAGAGAGAAAAGTGCCTAGGTATCTGTCTAATACACTGTTAAAATTTTAGATTGGTATCAGTTGTTTCTGTCAACATTTTCATCATGATGTTCACGTAGGTTGAATACTTTGTTAAGAAATGCTGGATGTTATAATTCGGGCACCACTGCATATTTTGATTGACAAACCAAATGTCATTTAAAGAAAAAACGCAGTAGTCTCCAAATGTTGCCATCATTAATGTCTAGCATTTGTTTGGAACCATCTTGTATCTTGTATCTTCTGTAAGGGGGCTGAAGTGCCTGCACGTGGCCCACATGGTTTCCCTTCAAAACGTACAAATCTTTCGCCTTTTTTGGAACCATCTTAGATGAATCAATATAATCTATATCCTTTACAGACATAAAGTAACTAAGGGCAGACTAAACGTAACATGGATACTACCACCTCGTATGGGACAACCGCTGTTGAATATAAACAGCCGATAGGTCTTTATTTAGCCCATGCAGATGAAACCAATCTCGAGTTGCATCTCGATATGCAAGTAATACTCAGCTAGCTACAACTGCGTTGGTGCAAACTGTAAGTGTGTTATATATGGACAATAAAGAAATCTAAATCTAAATCTAAAACTAAACACACAAATACCTGACCAGTCCAGACACCGTCTGGGTGGTGGAACCGTGGAAATAGCCAGACAGACGGTTGACTCAACGAATACTTTCTGTTGCCCTGGTACTTTGTGCACAGATCAATAAAGTCTTTGTGTGAATTTCGATCTAAGAATACCTAGCAAATTTCTTACAAAGTTTAAGAATTACTAGTGGGATCCACTCTAATAGAACGTTTACTCCCTAGTTCCATTGATAGAACTAATCAAATCAAATCAAATATTTTTATTTCAGATAACTGAGATCCATACATTTTGGTAATAACAACACATTATTAATAAGTTAAATTAAATTAAATTTAATCAAACAAAATGTAAGGATAGGACAGACTATCAGAGCCCAGTCTACCGGGCTTTTTATTTTCTATTTGATGTCAAGTGAATGTTAACCCAGTGACACCGGATCGGACAATCTATCCTATCCGCAATAATATCCAGGATCATTAATGTTTTTTACTATTCCCAGTAGTTACATTAAAAGTGCGAATGGAACTAGTGGGAAAAAAGTCCCATTAGTTCCATAATGGAACTACTCTATGTAACTAGTGGGAACGAAGGATATTGTTAGCCAATGGCTGCTGTATGACCTTAGGATAAATTAAAACTCCTACCTATTTTATCTATACGCTGCAAGAACGCGAAAGTATCCCACAGCTTTTAGCGGAGCGAGGTTCAAAGATATGAAGCCATCCGAAAATAGTTACATTACATAGCTAGCTTAGGCCTGATATAACTTCGAAAAGGGATGTTTACGCGCTCCAGGAGAAATGGATCAGATGTAAATAAAACTTAGTTTTTAGGGTTCCGTACCCGAAGGGTGCCAAACGGGACCCTATTACTAAGACTTCGCTGTCTGTCCGTCCGTCCGTCCGTCTGTCCGTCTGTCTGTCACCAGGCTGTATCTCATGAACCGTGGTAGCTAGACAGTTGAAATTTTCACAGATGATGTACTTCTGTTGCCGCTATAACAACAAATACTAAAAATCAAAAGAAATTTAATATTAAGGAGGCTCCCATACAACAAACGTGATTTTTTTGCTCATTTTTGCTCGATATTGATAATGTTAGCAGGTAGACGCTTAAAATTTTCACAATATATCGAGTATATTATTTACTTAAAAAATAAATAATTAAATTAAAATTAAATTAATATTTAGGGGAGGCTCCCTTACAATTTTTTTTTTTTGCGGTTTTTTATAGATCATAGTACGGAACCCTTCGTGCGCGAGTCCGACTCGCACTTGGCCGGTTATTTATCACACAAGGCAAACTTGTATAACATATTTTGCCCCATATTTTTTAGAAAGAAAAGAAAGAGTAACACCACACGACACAATAATAATTTAGATTTGCTATCGTGAAATCAACACGCGATTTGGTCGTCGCAATCTTGTAGCTAACACCTTCTTTGTAATAATATTGTCCTTAGTTCGTGCCTCATGAGGACTATGATTACACGGAGAGTGCATATAGTGAGTGTATGCTATGCAATGCATAGTGTACAAGAATCTGCATGCCAGTCTTTCTTGTTAATTAACTTGTTATAGGTAGGTACTTCATTATGAAAATTATTTGAAGAGACATTCAGACTATACTTACCATCCAAGATCCCAGCCTGAGTGGAACGCCGGATGAGCACCCATAGCTCCGAGGGGTACTCCAAACCCAAACTCGATCTTCACGTCATCCCCCCTCTTAGACCAGGAACCACGTCCCACATCCTGAGCCTCATTGCTACTTGGCACGGAGTCGTTCGTCATGATGAAACTTTTTAGAAAACCACAGGTTTTCGTATAACGCCGCTATTTCTGGTCTCAATGACAGACTGTAGGGCTTAATGCAATTTACCTGTCTGCTTCTAGATTGTAGAGCCTCTCATCAACTGAAATTTCAGGTTTAAAGGACTTCCTGTTTTATGTAATTTTTACTTCTCATTCAGTTCCTGAATGTAAAGATCGCGCCATACCATAAATATAAAAACTGACTACCCTAGTCTCCTCTGCAGTTGACGGTCATCGCAGTATGGTACGCGTACGCCTTGACCCCCCCAGACATGATGGTTTTATTTATAAAAAACCTATCATTACACCATAGAATAATCAAATTATTTTACAATCTGGAGATTAAAAAACGCGCCTATTCCCCAAAGGCACTTCGAGTCCAATGAACTCGAAATGCTGAAATTTAACGCTTCTAATTTCCACAGCACACAATTCAAAATGTCCGTCTAAACTAGCCAAACACGACGCGAGTGAACCAGCGACTGCCGGGCGATTGCTACCCATCTACCCTTTACCGCCGTTGGTGCGGGAAAAGGGACTTTTTCCACTTGATGTTAGAACTGGTATCTAGTGGAACAATCGTTAGGCCGATGACCGGCAGCTTTCAATGCCGACACCCTGCGGTGACCTTATTAGGTTTTCCTTCATTGATGTCCGTGGTTTGTTGGGAATATGTTATTTAAGGGCGCAATACCACCCGTGACGTGTCGTGCATGTGTCGTCAGCATCATGATGACTCATGTATTCTTGATATCTAATCTAACTAAAGTTTTGCGCTCGACGCTTTTTTTACTGCCTAAATATATAACTGAATCTCGCCCGGTTTCTCTAGGAGCGAACAAATGTAACAAACTGTCAATCCCGTGTCAATTTCAAATCAATCTCCGATTTATCACTATCTTTCAGAAACTAGGCGTCTGATATCGCCAGAGACGTTATTGTGACAAAAATGTTAAACTATCAAATATTTTTATAAGCTTTTGTTCTTATGAATTGTTTTTGTCTTAGAATAAACTAGGTGCCTGGTCTATCCACTATAACTAATTACATAAAACTTAGAATAAGTATTAAAGAAAACATATTTAAAATATTTTAGTACAATATAATACACACAACTAGCTTATCATACCAAATAGGATCACAATAGTTACAAATATATGGTGCACTAATCAAAAATACATGTAAACAAACACGACTCACATATTGATAAATAGAACTTAGTTACATCAAAAAGCTTATATCAAAACCGATAGAAATAGTGCAACAGTCGTTGTTGTAGTGATTGGGTAACTAGAAACGCTAGAACAGCTATCCGATCGTCCTATTACATTACTCTGAAACTGCTGTAAAAATGGAATAACCTGCATCACCATATTCATGCCAGTTGGCATGAGTTCTGTTACTGTTTTGTTATTGGAGTCAACTGGAGTAATTGCTGTCTCACGTTCTGTGCCGACACGCCGGATTTTCTCATCTAATTGGGTCGTTTCATCAATTTTTTCATCATCGTCATCGTTCTTGTTGTTACTGGCAGGCGTGTCATCAGGATCCTTCACGTCTCGACGAATCTGTGTCAATCTTTCATGTCAATTTATTGCAAACTGAGCAAAAAGGGTAACACCACTTTTGGTCATTTTGTTGATTTATCGGCGCCATATGGTAGAATTGACCATATCATGAAACGGCCAACCGTGAAGTGTCATGAAACGATAAAATCTTATGGGGCAAATACTGCGGTAGCTTAGGCATTTGTCTATGCTTAGGCGAAGACTAAAAGGGGCGAGCGCAGCGAAGCCCCCGAACAGTCTTCGTTTTAGTTTGATATGTTAACACATAAAAAATATGTCAAGTGCGGGTCGGAATCGCACACGAAGGGTACCGTAGCATCGTAACAAAACTTATGCGCTCAAAACAATAAAATGCCGTCACGCACGACTCACGAGTATTAGTTAGAACTCACGTCACGACCTACGAATTCAGAACCTACATCATACCGGTTGACGTGAAATATACAATCATATTGAAATGCGTAGGTGTATCAAAACACGTCTCTTGTATTGGGACCCCTTTAATTTGTAAATATCTGGTTACCGAGCTTTGCTCGGCGGTTGGTGGTACAAACCCAACAGGCATTTTGTTTTCCTCATGAGTTTTAGGCACAGATATTCAATCTATCAGCTCATTTGAATTCTGTGCCTATAACCACAGATACTATCATATTATACTAATACAGATAGACCACCTAGAACAAAATATGACACCGGCGTAAACTGAGATGCTACGGAAGCTTCTTTAGTTCGCTTGGTGCAGCACCATCGAAAAATTGCAACTACCAAGAGATGGCGCTAAGATATATAGAATGTATTATAACCATCTTACTCCTCACGCCATCTCTTTTTTACGAAAGGTTACTAATTCTAATTTGTATGGGATGAGCACCCTGTGCTATAATAACTCACGATGAAAACAAAGTGCCTGTTTGCTTACTGTAGCGAGCAAGGAGTTTGAATAGCAGATGATGAATTTAGATTCGACCTTATTTGAACGAAACTTTTTTATGATAATTCTCCGACGACACGCGCCAAAAAGTGTTACGTGATGTGAGGTCACAATGATGAGTAACTAACTTTATGATTGTCATTGAAATTTATGCCTCATTTTCATTGTACTAAAGTGAAATTGCTGATCCTATTGTGCGGGAATGAGAAAAGCACGAAAACACGGAAATAAGCGATTTTTCAGATAAGAGAAGCTCAATCGATTTTTTACCCCCAAAACTTTACCCCTATATTATTGCTCGAAAACTACAGTGCCTTTTATATCAAAACATCACATCGTTACACCACCGTTATAAATATACTTAGGTACAAATGGGTCAAGCTGTAAGTCCCGGCTACTATCACTACTTCGTAGTATGTAGTAGTCGTAAAAACCCCTCCACCAACCCGCATTGAGCCAGCGTGGTGGAGTATGGCTCAATCTTACTCGGATCCGAGTAAAGGCCTGTGCCCCTCGGTGGGGACATTAATGGGCTACATTTACTATTTACTTACAAATGGGTCAATCAACTATTTTACCCACACTTTGCTGTCCCCGACCATTTATTATTAAAATACGCTAAATGGTTAAAATTACACATTTGACGAATATAACAATAGTACGAGTATCCAAGCTAGCAGGCACTACGGGGAACTTGATTACGTTCTCGAAGATCTTTAATTTCCATGAAAATACGAAAAATGCGCTCCATACAAAATATTGCTATCCCAAGACCACATTCACCATGTAAACTTTAGGTTTAAATTAACGTAGACCTTTTGCTTTCGGTTACTTCTTATTATACAATAAGCTAGTATATTATAGTTTATCACGTGCATGAGAAAATAAAAATAACCCTAATAATTTCCTCATTTTTTTTATCTAGACTGTGTCCCTCACAAGAATGTGTATGCTGAGTTACCCTTGTAAATTTCACCCGGAAACCTATAGAGTGCGCTATTTGCGATAAGAAGCTTCGTTTGTTTGCTTTTGCTCGCATGGCGCGGTATGGTGTCCTTTGCTAGTGCCGTTGAGCTGCTAGTCCCCGAAGAACTTTCAGAAGGAGTGTGGATAAAATAGTTGATTGACCCATATTATACTTAAGTACGCCTCTTATTATGATATGGAGGCGCTCGGGCCAGCCTCAGCTTCCCTGGGCTCTGCCTACGGCTGGGCTCTCACAACACCAAATTAGGGATATTCTCTTCTTATCGAGCAAAAGGTGAAAATACTGACCTTCGCTTTTTTCGGATCAGACATCGGGTTATTAGATAATTCCTCCTCCCTTTGAGTTAGAGCCTCTTGTAGATCAATGGATGTCTCGGCTATAACAATAGAGACAATAAAATATCTGATTACCTACCTACCATATTTTTTTTTGAGTTAATTAAAAATTACACGTTTAATTTTTGGTTCGAACTATTGTTTCAGTATTTAGGTGACTCCCAATACATGTATGGATCCATATCTCCATTGCTAGAGTACCCATCTTGAGCCAGTGCCTTCTTTTCTTGCTGATAAGTAGTGGAATTTGTCATCTGGTAACTATAGACTGCAAGTTACAAATATGTGAGAGAGAACCAACTAGGTATACCTCTAGTAACATTACTGACAGCATTGCCCTCTTCGTTGGCGAACCTTATACCTTTCAATGATGAAGATACATAATTAAAAATCCTGTTTGTTGCTTTTAGAATTTCTGTGGAATCAATCTTTGCCGATGTGGTCAATGTACAAATCTTTGTTTATAAAGACCTTTGCGCTTCACATTCTTTTTCTTGAGTAAATCTGCAACAGAGACCCTCATCTTATTCATTCGTCTATTGTACAATATACTTACATTTATTGATTATTCACTTACTTTCAGCGTGTTACTCAATGTGATCCAATTCGTCTAAATCGTAAGGTTTTGGTCTTCCGACTACATTTAGTATGGTACGTATTGTTTTATTTTCAAAACGATCAGTATTTGTCCTATCATTGAAATATGTAGGGACATGTATTTCTGGTTTTATTAGTGTGGTTGATTCCATTGAACCTGAGAGGTCTCTGTTTCTCAATGATGATACATTTGGCTGAGTGTATTTCTTTGACTGAGCAATCTTCATTCTTGTTAGATAGGTCTCATCCAGATTTCCAAGAAAATTTAATGCTTTGTTATCTTCTATTTCAAAAACGGTACTAAGTAAAATGTCTTCTTCTATCGTAGAGACTGATAAATCTGTTTCATTAAGATCTGAGTCTGGAATAAGTTTCAATTTAAGTATGTTGTTTCTTTATTTCAACGTGAATATGAGCCATAGCATCATTTATCTCAATAGTTCGATATTTTTAAATCTTGGTAAAACTTCATGCGCATCTGACATGGCGGGTGTTGAAGGTAGAGAGATTCCTTTCCCTATATGGATACTTACTTTACTGTTAGAAAAATTGTATTCATAACAGCTTTACAGTTACAGTTCCTGCTCTATCTATAGTGCAATTTCTAATTCACTGCCAAAAATGAAAACATTAAAAAAAAAACATTTTGTCTAATAGTAGATTGCTATTTTGATAAGAGAGGCACTTTATAACTGTATTTATTGGTAGTTTAACAAATAAAAAATATGATTTGCCTGAGTTAACTTACATACCTACATCTGAATGAAATTGGATTGATAAATATTTAATTGATAATTGTTTTGTGGAATTAATAACCCATCAAAAACATCCTGTAAAAAATACCAAGTCTCGCAGCTCTGTGATTCTACCGTAAAAAGTTGTGAGATCCATGTTATACCAAGTCGGTTAACTGATTTAGTCCCTACTTAAGGGGCCTTCTGTCTTAAGTTAATACGTAAGATATTTTCATATCTATATTCAAATCTTTTACTTTTTAAATAAAAATATCGACTTCGCCATCGCATGCTTAGTTTGTTTAGTCCTTTACAACCAGGGTCTGCTGGAAGAAATCTCTATTTAGAGATAAGCTGACCTTGGTACATGTTATTTCTGTTTTTATGTCCTGTCATGTATCGTGTAATAAATATATACAAATACGTTATCTATCACACAGAACTAAGAGCCAGAAACCTGGTTTTTCATCAAATTCCTTCCGAATGCATAAAGAAGTGAAAGGTACTGGAATTTAATGGACTGAAAATAACTAGAGCATTAGTAATTTTGTTGCACTAGTCTTCCATTTTCTATTGTTGCCGCTTGTTAAAGGTATACATATATTAGTTTTGGAACCAAGTTTTAATCGTGTAGAACGCAATTATACTCTAAACAACCTAATATAATGTAGATATGATTTCGAAGATACATTGTGCCTTCATGCGATGGCCAAGTCGATATTTTTATTTAAAAAGTAAAAGATTTGAATATAGATATGAAAATATCTTACGTATTAACTTAAGACAGAAGACCCCTTAAGTAGGGACTAAATCAGTTAACCGACTTGGTATAACATGGATCTCACAACTTTTTACGGTAGAATCACAGAGCTGCGAGACTTGGTATTTTTTACAGGATGTTTTTGATGGGATCTCACTTCTTTTTGTAAAGTTCTACTTTTTAAAATTTGGTACCTTTGGTACTTTTACAATAACAATAAAAAACATAGCGTTAATGTAGGGGTCTCCGTGCTCGTCACAAGTATAAACTTGGAACTCTTCCCAATGTGCTACCACATACTCGACTATAGCAAGTCTAATCTCATACGACGACTCAATATTCTCATACATAGAGAATGACAAAGAATGAAACAAACACGACCCATCGCCAGGTATCCGTACAATCCGGTGTGGGCATGGTTGGTCATTCACATACACTATTTCCGAATCCATTGCGACTACTAGTTCTGGCAAATGTGCTAGATGAACAAATCCAAATAGTTAGTAAATATAATAATTAATGCAGATACAAAAATTATCAACAACTAGTTGAAATCGCTGGCGAGCAACTCCGCTACTTAAGCTAGCGACGGTTTCAAACCATAGCGTGAGTTAAAATACAGGCAGCGCCATCTATCGAGCAATTGGATTAATCTGCTACCACTCCCGTCGCATTAGAACGCAATTTGTTCTATTGATTGAATAGTTTTATTATATTTAATTTTGAAGCATTTTGTCGGGAATGTACATCATACATATATACAGGGTGTAACAAAAAGGGTTTAACTCCCGGATGTATGTGGTTTGGGACATCATTCTGAGCAACTTTTACTATGGGACCAACTTGATTAGAGCAACTTGATTTTTCACTTCCCCATACATTTCGGTCTGGGCGCTCGGCTGATTTATATGGAGAAGTGAAAAATCAAGTTGCTCTGATCAAGTTGGTCCCATAGTAACCACATACATTCGGGAGTTAAACCCTTTTTGTTACACCCTGTATATAAAATTCTCGTGTCACAGTGTTTGTCTTCGTAGTCTGAGAATCGGCTAACATCTATTTTTCATACCCCTAAGTGTTATAATTATTTATATGGCAAAACAGCGTTTGCCGGGTCAGCTAGTAATATATAATTTAAGCATAATGGTAACCAAAGGAAACGAGGGATGTATCATGTATGCCTGGACCGTGGTAAGTGGTGGTCCCTGGTGGATGTACGTATCCCTCTTCTAGGAAACAGGCGTGATATTATGTATGTATTACATAATATGTTTATAGAATCTTGTTTTTAAAGGCATATTTTCCTAGGGGCATTCAATGATTCATAAACTGCAAATGTAACTTTGTAATCCTATACATTTTATATAAGATTACAAAGTTATTGATGCAGATGGGTTTTCTGGAAAACTATAACATAAGCTTGAAATGTTTAAGTTTTCCCTTGATAAGAATACTAATTACTATTTATATCCCAAATTTGAAGGTTCTATGTCTGCTAGAAGTGCCTGGGAGTTTTGATGATCGGTCAGTCAGTCAGTGACAAAATGAGGAAACTTTGACATGTTACAATTCTTAAACTACTGGTTCAAATTGAATAAAAAATTTAATATATCGTGTTGATATAAGGCCTAATTAGTAACAGAAAAATCAGGCTTCTTGTTTTATCCACAACGAAGTTTTAGGGGGGTCGAATATGGCCTGAATTGCTTCGAGAAAAGGATGGTACGGCTGTGCTTGCTCGACTTGGTGGTGCACTGCCGTGCACCCAGATTATATTGCACGGGTAACCCTTCAGATGTGACTTGATGTTCAAGGTGGGTTCACAGGGGCGGCGCCAGTTCGTAGTTTCACCTGTCACCGCAAGCCAAAATATCGTAGGGGGAGTATATTATAGAGATGACACAACGTCAGAAAAAAAAAAGAAAAGAAAGAGATGACACAATACGAATCATTATTACCAAATGCTTGTTTTGACCTTGTTTTGACAGATGTGTGGCAGAAAAATCTCTCATTTTTAACCTTATGCTTACTGAGAACCAACTCTATCTCCATCTCAAAGGTGTACGCATGCACTCCGTCTATTCCTTTCTCTGTCTACGCAAAATATCGTTGGAAAGCGCATCTCTAATTGACAATGACACGACACGTGTTACTTTGACATTGACTTATATTTGGTAAACTTTTTGGCATTGAATTAGCAGGGAGGAGTTTGAAGAACTAATGGCAATTCTCCAAAAACGGAGACGCCCCCAAGAATTAATACAAAGTAGGTAGGTTTACAGGGTATAATAATCTTGTATCCGTGTTTTCTTCAGATCATTAAATAAATAATCAAGCTTGGCTTAAAATCAAGACTCGCATGGTTACAAGTTTACAACCCTCAATGAACAGACAACTCACGATAAGTACACAAGCCTGGGTATTCATGGTCCGGCTCAGAGTGTGCGGGGCACTCCGTCCCCTCCGGGCCAGGGTGCCAGAGGGGCAGGCCGGGCGGAGGGCCGCGGGGGGCGAAGTTGCAGACTAGGCGCTCCACGGTGCGCAGGCGACCGCGCCAAGACGTCTGGAAGAAGGGGTGCATTGGCATAGCATTTTCAGGGTTCCGTACCCGTAGGGTGCTAAACGGGACCCGATTACTAAGTCTCCGCTGTCCGTCTGTCCGTCTATCGGTCAGCGGGCTTTATAGCACGAACCGTAATAGCTAGAAAGTTGAAACTTTCACAGAATGTGTATATCTGTTGTTGCTTTATTAACTACACGAAATAGTAAGGGTGTTTAGAATTTTTAAAATATCCCGACAAATTGTAAACCTCCTCATTTTGTGAAGTCGGTTAAAAATAGTACCATTAAGTCAATTTCAATACAATAGCGCCTGAATCTTTTAGATAGTAAAATTACGTGATAAAAATATTCTTGTAATAGCTGTCAGACACTTGTTATACGGTCGGTGGTGCGGAACCCATCATGTAAGAATCCGACGCGCACTTGACCAATTTTATACCTTCAGACACATGCAATGTTTTGCACCACACTAGGACCACGAGTTTCAGAGAAACCAGTTAGGTTATAGAGACGTTAGGTACTGTACACCATCCAAGGGATTTGATTTTTCTTCCCCCCAGGCCGGCAAAATGGTAAGTTGTCGGACGACCCACATGCCATGTGTGGAAAGGAAACCTATGTAAATTTTAGCTTTACATCAATGGAAAAAAAACCTTAGAATATAATACTTGCCTCTGTACAAATACATAGGCATGTTAGAAGACTTTGAAACTCACCATAAATCTACTTCTTGCACACCCGACCATGTAACTCTTCGCCCAAATTATTTGAACGTAGTCTGCATAATTTGGACCATCTTCCGATGGCCTGAAATAAAATCGTGCAAGCGTAGGTATTTTTTGGAGTCTTAAAATAAGCGATAACCTTGGTTTAAACTTTTAAATGTTTCCTGATCATAAAATAGCCGTAGATAGTTGCTAGGATAATTAATTATATTTATAAGTCTTCTTAGCCAAAGGTATCGTAACAAAGATGGTTACTTACGGGACATAGGAGACATTCCACTGGTAATACATGCTTTGCATGTGCCATATATCGACTAGCGACTCAGGGCGCAGACCTGGGGCTTCGCCCACCAGTGACGCCACACACTGCCCCACTTGGACCGAGTCTGGGGAGGTAATAGGTTGTTTCTCAAAGCTGTTTAGACTGTTGCTGCTCAATACAAATAGCAGCGTGTAATCTCGCTCTAAAGCATGGACCACATAATACAGGACTGTCCTATAATAAAACATCATGGAGACACCACAGACCGCTTCACCCTGACTGACAAAGCAGCTGCAGATATCAAGATTACTTATATTATAAGAGCGACTCGACGACTTCTGCCATACGAATAAATAAATAATAAATCTCGCTCTCTTTGGTACAGTCACTATTTTTCTCTATCTAGTTTAAGAATCGGCTATTGCAATGAAGTGGTCAGAAGTACCGATCTGTATCGAGCGATGAGCTCTATAGCGATCTACTCGTTGTATTGTAAAACATTAAAAATAAGTACCTACCTAAGTACTTATATTTTCCCGCTCAGCTAATTTTGCAGCTCATACACCTACAATGTATGTATAGAATATCAAGAGGTTATATAAAGGATGTGATAGGTATATCTACTCTACGACGATGGTTGACGGTAGGTACTTACATAGATCTCTGCAGAAGTCGTTTTCCTCCGGGTTCTGTATAGGAGCGCACTGGTCGGCCCAGCGTTGTGCTTCGCGCTCCAACTCTTCCACCCATATCTAAAAAATCAAGAGGATGAACTGTCTATAGACAAATTTTCCTTCTGACTAAACTGTTCTCTGATTATTTTTTTAGTAGACAGATGTCCTTTCCTGATAGAGACGGATACTGGATGCGTGTACAATTTCTGTGCCATTTGTTTCGGCCTCTTCCACGTTTCAGATGACACGTTAAGCTGTAGGTCCCGGCTATACTATCTCTACTCGGTGGTAGAAGTCGTAAAGCTCTGTCAGATCCTGCGGGTGCTCCAGCGGCATGATTCTCGCGCATTCGATATACGATATCTACACCTATATCGAGTGATTTCGTATGGGAATCTGTCAATATTGGTCTCGATATCCGTATATCGAAGGCGCGAGAATCGACCCGCAGAGGCCAAGCAGCATAACTTCTGACAGTCGGGTTGGCCACCAGCTCGACACCGACGCGACACTCCTCCATTAACCCGCATTGAGCCCATATTTGTGAATGACGCCTCAAAAATAGGTTCGTTTGCAGGCTGATACTTAATAATGAAAGTTTACCAGCTTTAGCATGTTAGCAGCCTTGGGCATCCCCCGTGAGCCCCTTGCAGCCTCTGTCCTTCGCTTGTTTAGCCGAGCTAGTATCCGCTCCTTTTCATTGGCAGTCAGCTGTGCCGCGATGAAGCCAACGCAGTCTGGTCCGGGGCCTGGCTTTGAGGTGGAGGGTTTCAATTTCAACATGGTACCCGCTCTTCGGTAAGTAATTTATAACAAACTAAAAGCGAAGCTGTTCAAACAAAACGAACTATCGTACTACAACTTAAAAGTGCAGTTTTGCAGAAGCACGCTACCCCATCCATCCCCTCCCCAGGGAGCCTCTCGATTGTGATACATGTTAGTTACCAGCCCCACTAGACAAAGTTAAACGCTAACGCTAACGAAACGATAACTTGGAATTGACATTGACATTTGGAATCGCTACGTGGCAAGCATTGATTCGTGTTGTAGAGACAAATGGGATTTGAGAGGATAGGGCATGGACAGTGGAAGAGAAAGATAATTTTAGGAGGAATTAACTTAATGAGATAAATAGAGGTGTGAGAAGAGGAGATATATATATAGACTTCGTCAGTCGTTGAGGCTTATTGTACGCAACCGTCCGCCCAAAGTCCAAGATTTTCAACCTACCCACATAGAGAGAAAGTTCGTAACAACGAAAAACCAGAACAAAAGATATTGGTCATTTGCGGACGTTGGACGTTTGAGTAAGTATCTAGCGTGTACACTTAGTTATCAGGCGATACTTACTGGAAACATGCAGAATGTATGGTCGTTGCTGCCCCCACACATCTTCGCGCCGCAATAGTTAGCTGAACTGCATAAATCTTCCAGCATCAACATCGTGTAAACAACTATGGTGAAGCCGAAATACATGATGATGAGCCAGATTTGTCATTTAAAGGGGTAGGGGTTTCACATTCTACAATAATGTCCCTTGCTTGGTAGATAGTTATACCTGCTTATGTTTTGTTGTTATAATTTTTACATCAAAATAAATTGAAATAAACTTGAAATCTTTATTTGATGTTTATTTTAGTGATTACTTTCTCTGTGGTTTATTTGTTGTGCAATGTTTTCTGACATGTCCAGATTAACTTGGGTCTGGTGTCTGGGCTTGTTCTTAGCTCAGATCAATAAAACTCTTTGTTTACTTCGTCACTTCCTCTCCAAGCTTGTCTCCAAGGCTGTGTTGCTCTATTTGTACCAGTTCAACTACTTGGTTGTACTACTGCCCCGGAGGGCTATTTATTAACTGAGTATATTATCTATCACAGATACTATAATATTATACTAATACCGAGCTAATACCTGAGACTAATACAGATAGACCACATAGAACAAAATACGACACCGGCGTAAACTGAAATGCTACGGAAGCTTCTTTAGTTCGAGACCATTATCGCTTGGTGCAGCACCATCGAAAAATTGCAAATACCACGAGATGGCGCTAAGATAATAAAGAATTTATTCTAAGATTAGCGCCACCTAGAAGTATGTTAACTGAAACCATGGCGTTTATAGTACAAATCTTACTCCTCACGCCATCTCTTTTTTACCAAGGGTTAGTAATTCTAATTTGTATGGGTGAGCACTCTGTGATATTATACAGGGTATTCGGAGTAAAATGGTGCGACATTTTTTGGAGACTAGGAGGGGCCTCTAGTTGCATGATGGTTGAGATTTTTTTTTTATCTCTCTCCACCAAGCCTGCTATTGCCGAAACGTTTTATTCCAAAGGAACCTACAGGGACATCAATGCAATAAATTATGTCTCTATGGTCAAGATTCCGCAGGAAAATTAAAGGATTAATTTTAGGAATTACTTCAACGTTTACGACACAACTAAATGCCATTTTATAGTCAACAAAAGGGTTACTATTCTAAAAGTACTTATAAATGAAATGAACAGGCGCGGCGGCAAAATGATCGTTAATAATTTAATAATAAAAGTAACACAAATTAAACATTTGTACCTTATTAATTAATATACACTTACCTACATAAAATACATCGAGTTTGTTACTTTAAAACGAATATTAATTTGCTATTCGTGTTAGACATCAAATACTTAAGTTAGATAATTTAATTATAATTATTACAGGCACTTGATTATTACACCCGTTAACTCGCTTTCATATTTAGGGTTCCGAACGCGAAGGATACAAAACGGGACCCTATTACTTAGCATCCTCTCTCCGTTCGTCCGTCCGTCCGTGCGTGTCCGTCAGTCTGGGGCGTGCTCTAGCACGAACCGAAAAAGCTAGAAAGTTGAAACTTTAGCGCCTGACTCTTTTGGATAGCAAAATTACGTGATGAAGATATTCTCGTAATATCTGTCAGGCACTTGGATTTTGTACATGATGCGGAACACTTCATGTGAGAGTCAGACTCGCACTTGACCGATTTTTACTTTACAACATGCATCAACAAATAAAATAGATATTTCGTGGACAGGTATTGGAATAGATCATTTCATGAAATGGCTAAACACGGTTGATTTTGAACTTTGCACGAATATAATGCTAATAAATTAAATAGAATATAGATGATAGCAAAGATCATCAAGCTCTACGACCGGTTTCCGAAACGGAAATTTGCTGTAAAAACTCGCCCTTCACTCTCAGAAGCACACCGCTCGAACGACCGAACTATGGCAAACTATTGTTATTATAAGATTTGTCGGCGAACCAGACTCTTGCTAAACGCATTGCAGCCAATCACGTGCCGCTATTTTGATGTAACCTTCGATTATTCGATTATTTTTTTAAAGGCCTCTGTCAGGACCTGGGGGTTACCTTTCCGAGTCGCTGATCATATGTTACGATTAACTAATCAATTATTAATTCAAAACAGTGGCACAACATGACTGATAGAAGCACGTGATTGACTGTAGTTAATCGTAACTTTTGTTCAGCGTCAGCCGGGGGTTAGTATAGTATCTCTGTCCTTGTCTCGCCTAGGAGCGTTGCCGACTCGCCTTCTTGCTCTTGTCGAGGTTCTGCGGCGGCGGGGGGGGCTTCGCTGACATGTGGCGGCTGTACAACCTGTTACATCGACAATAATATAATAACATTATTAATATACAGGGTGAAATTGAAACCCCTAGCTTTATCTTGAGGGGTTGTTAGGGACATCATTTTGAGCAACTTTCACTATGAAACCGATTTGATCAGAGCTACTTTATTTATACCACTCACCCCCTAAAAAGCTACTTTTACTCACGCAAAACAGTGTATAAAAAGCTCTTTTGCTCACTGGTTTGAATTTGAATTTAGAACACCAAAACAGTGAGAAAAACAACAACCACCGGGACGACGTCTCGCGCGGAGGGGGCGCGGGGGGCGCGATGGGGGCGGGGCGGGCACGAAGGAACACTCGTCATTCAAACTCCTTGTGCAAATTAACTTCTCGATATTTGCTTGGTCGCAATCTGATCGGTGCACAAACCCCAGGTCTTGAATGTTTACATGTTTGTGATGTTGCTGTTTCTGGTGCCCACGACACGGTATCCTAGTGTGGGGCCAGAAGCAATGTATGTGCCTGTATGTAAATGTTTTGTTTTAAATGATTTTCGTATGTAAATGTTTTGTTTTTTTTTTTTATACTAATCAGCTGACCCACAGGCCAAAATGTACTGGAAAGTGAAAAATATGATCAAATCGATGTCTTACATAGTGAAAGTTGCTCAGAGTGATTCAGTAGTAACTAAAGTCTTCACAAATTAAAAGGCCCGTTTTGACAGTTCACATCCATGAAGTTTTAACCCCTAATGTAGGTAATAAAAGCCAACTGTTGCGTACAAGCAAAGCGTACAAGTTGCACCTAGGAAAACCGCTTCTATTACTTAAGCGTTAGGGGTCAAAACTTCATGGGCGTGAAATGTCAAAACGGGCCTTTTATTTTGTGAAGACTTTAGGCACTCAGTACTCACACTTTGTAGGTCTCAGATCGCAGGTAGTTGAGCACATGGCTGGGTCCCAACTTGAGCTGGTCCTCAATAGGGGGCACCCAGAAGTTGCCTTCCAGCCGTAGGACCGACTTATTGCCCGCCAAGTCGAGGGACCCTGCAGGTAAGTTGACAAGGTTTGAGACCGGATTTCAATAAACTAACATTTAGCATTTTTAACATATTTTTAACGATTATTTCGCGCAGCTTCAGCAGGTATACACAAAGGTCTACCCTTGCTGATATATCAAACTCTCTCATCGGAACTTGGTTTGCTGGAAGAGATCTCTTTTTAGAGATAAGCTCGCCTTTATACACTGTTTTTATTTACTTTTTGTCATTGCAATTAACTGTGTGCAATAAAGAAATTATGAATTATTATGAATAAATACACGGATGAATTAACAAACAAGGAAGGTATGATTGAAGAACGTCTGAACGAATGACTCACCGATCTCGGGCGGCAGCACGACCAGCCGGTTGGCCTGCAGGTGCAGCTCGCGCAGGCGCAACAGCTGCCCGAGCTCGCGCGGGACCTCGATCAAGTCGTTCTCGCGGAGTGAAAGCTGCGACAAAATTGTCGACTATTTATAGGGACCTGTCCCTAACAACCCCTTATAATAAGACTAGTCCGTGCGGAAAGAGAACCGTCGTACTTTGTATGAGTTTGTATGTGCGCGCCACGCCGGTTCTCCTTTCGCACAACCTCTACCAAGCATTCTGTCACGCACTGTCTGTCTCTCGTGGTCCTCGTCCCCAGCTATGTTCCCCTGGGGAACCACTATAGATTTGCATTCGCGAGGAAAGCGTAATGGGCGTTTTCAAGGTGACTTCTCCTATATTTGGTGGAAAAGTATGGGAATTTATTTACCCAAAAAGTCACTCATATATCGTTGGTGTTTATCGGGTGAATAGCCCATCTATATCACGTGCAAGTCGTTGTCTATCGTCCAAGAAAACGAGTAAAATTACTCCCCATCACAAATTCACAACCTCACTCTAAGAAATTTTGTACAGCCAAGAATTTTGGCGTAAAATGTTTCGGGGACGTCCACAATATTTAAAGGCTGGAGGTATTTTGGTCAATAAATGGTATTTCAATGTTCCGATGATGAGGAAAATGGCCAACATAAATCTATTTTATGCATTTAAAAAGCTTTTGTTAAGTATTATCATTTTGAGTAAAATATTTGCGTACCGAGAATATTCTAGTTGCCTATTTATACTCACAATTTGCAGATTCTTTAGGTTTCCAATCTCAGGCATCAGGTATTCGAAATCATTGTCGCCCAGATACAGAGCTCGGAGTGTCTCTGAAAATATTGGGATATTATCTATATATATAAAAATGAATTGCTGTTCGTTAGTCTCACTAAAACTCGAGAACGGCTGAACGGATTTATCTTATCTTAGTCTTGAAATGTTCGTGGAGGTCTAGGGAAAGTTTAAAAGGCGAGAAAAAATCGAATAATTTCTGGGAAAACCCTAAAAACAGCCCTTTTCTATTTCCCATACAAACGTTTTCTAGAGTCAATCGTTTTCTAGAGTCAATTTGAACTTTATTGCTATTCAATAAAGTTCATATTAAATTGAGGCAGTACGAAGTCTGCCGGGTCAGCTAGTAGGTGTATAAATTTATGAGGTTATTATGATAGTAGTCAACAAAACTATCTCCTTGTTATGTTATTTTTACTATGAATAAAGATTCTATTATAATAATTATTCTTATATTATAATTTTATCTCTATCTAGTAATACATATATAAATATCTAGTTTACAAAGTGGACTGACAATAATGAGTCTGGGAATTTATTAGACAAATCAAAAATCATAGGTTTACTTTACACCTTGCCTCATATGGGGTGTCAGTGGCACAATTTTGTCAGCTATGCAATACTCCATTTTGTGTGACTGGGGGCTACTACCGCAATTTGTTACTATATACACATTTTAAGTTACTAAATAGCACCTTGACCTATCTATCCACCATATCATAAAATAAATAGACAACACAGTCTAAAAAATCTAACAATTCACCATTCAAAAAATCTAAAATAACTTACCCATTATAAAGAAGTTTCCAGGCAGAACTTTCTCATTCAGGTTATTATAAGTCAGATCCAAAACCTCAAGTACGGGGAAAGCGCCGAATCCCCTCGGGAGGCTGTTGAGTCGGTTCAGCGAGACATTCAGGATCCGCAGCTTGGGCAGTGAGGAAAGGCTTACAGGGAGCTCCTGGATGTGGTTGTTGGCGAGATTCAGGATCTCCAGGTTCACCAGGTTAGCCAGGCCATTTGGTACAACAGAGATTTTGTTGTGGCTTAATGATAGCCGTGTGATGTTTGTGAGGGTAACTGAAATGAAAATTGTTAACTTGCTTAGTCCATTGTAGGGGTAGATAATATTTCCTATTTTTTCTGCCAGTATTATTAATTTCCGGCCAGCTGAAGAATGGAAAGGGTAAGTTTCCAACAAGAAAAGTTTATTTTAGTTTAGCTAGTTTTTAAGTATTCACAAAACTGCAAAGGCACAGGAAAACAATGTAACCTAAAGCTTTTAGGAAGATGCTTAGAGGCTAATTAAAAGACTCTTAAGATTTTGTACATCATCTTAATATTATTGTAGGTAATAGAGATGGAGTTGCTTGCTTGCTAGGGAAAAGCTATAAATAAAATAATCACAACATCTGGCTAGGACTAAAAGCTCGTTATACCAAACTTAGAGCTGCGTTTATCAATCTGTAATAGCCTTTACAGCCTTGAAATAGGAACCACAAGAGTAAAAGCATTACTCAGACTTGGAACAAGTAGTTCCAAAAAAGGAGAAATCAACTTTTGTGTAACTTACAAAGATTTGGAACTTCGTCGAGACTTGAGATGCCTTTGTCCACCAAATCAATTTCGGGATTGTTGATTTCCCGAGCTTCCTCGATCACTTTTTTTGCCTTCGACATCTTGCCAGTGTTTGGAATACAGGAAACTGGAGGATGACTCATTTTTTTGGGCCGAACCGAGGTGTAGGCTGATTTGATTATTTACAATTTATTTTTGTACCTTTGGCTGTATACGTACAACGGAGCGTAGAGAAATGAACGAGGCTTATAAAAAAAAATAGATTATAGTTAATCGAAATATCGGTGTTCTTTAAACGAATTAAATATCTGGGAATAGTAATTAATTTTCTATCATGTTATTAATTTAAACTTAACCCTCAAATAATACATTTAAAATTTCAATATAGCGTAACGGAACGTGATTTAATGACAGCTGACATTGGACATTTGAAGCTGTCAATTGCGTGTTTTTATAAATTTCCACCACGCATGTTACAAACCAACTTAAAAATATACCATAAACAATATAACAAACAGGCAACTAGACGGTTAACCTAAAATTTCTTAAAATCATCAAAAATTGTTTATTCAGTTGAACTTACAGAAGCGTTGTCATGGCCATCACTGCTATCAGCAGTCACCACTTAAAGATATTATTATTTGGATTTTATATTATTCTATAGCACGGACCGACTTCCAAGTGCGAGACTGAAACAGCGCTACACATAAATGTATCATCCATCTCATCTCTCTTTATACGAAGTTCAAGGCCCCAGTACACAATGGGCCATTTCAGTAGACCATCGCAGTGGCGCAATGTGTAAGCCACGATCAATTTGTTGTTCACTATGGCCCACTGCTCATTGCAATATTCAATTCAATTCAAAAAATTTATTGACCATAAAATCATACATATTACTTAGTCAACGTCAACATAATATTAATATTTTTGTATACTACCGCCCGTTCGGAAGTTGTGTCGGACTTGCGATGCGATGAACGTGGAGTGCATTGGCAAAGTACAAAGTTATTTTTATTGACCATGACATCATAATTATACAAGGTGTAACAGAAGGTGTAGTCATATTTTAGGGGGTCGTTACGTTAGGGAGACCATTCTGAGCAAATTTCACTATGAAACCGATTTGATCAGGGCAACTTTATTTTTCATTGCTCCATACGTTTTGGTCCGGACGGTCAGCTGATTTGTATAGAGTGGTGAAAAAAAAAGTTGCTCTGATCAAATCGGTTTCATAGTAAAAGTTGCTCAGCATGATGTCCCTAACAACCCCCTAAAATATGACTACACCTTTCTGTTACACCCTGTAGATTGCTTATCAACGTCAATATTATATTAATATTTTTTTGTAGGTATACTACCGCCCGTTCAGAAGTTGTGGACTGTGGTGTGGGCTTAGGGAGCAATGAAATGATTAAAAAAATATAAATTTATATCATTCCGAAATTTGGGATTCAAATATTACTCCACCTCCATCGCAAGTGGTTCGCCAGGCAGCAATGTGCAGTTGCATGCAGTGGGCCATTGTGTGATTTGTGTGGACACCATTGATCGTGGTGGCCTACACATTGGGCCACTACGAAATTCGTAGTGGCCCAATTCGTAGTACGAATGCCCACTGCAGTGGCCCAAGGTGTTACTTTACAAAAACGTGCCCGCTAACGCAAATCGCAACTCGCAAGCAAAATAATGGGCCTATTAGACTACGCTCAACTACGCTGTCGGCAGGGCCCTGTCGACTCGCTGTCTCTTTCTAGTCGTTCCATCAGAGTGAGACGTCTATACAAATCGTGCCCTGCCGACAGCGTAGCGTAATGCACGCGTGATGTAATAAGCGCTTAAAATAGGTTAGGTTAGGTACAAGGAATATAATTACTCACTTAGGTACCTACAAAATTCAATTCAGTCAATTTCAGTCAGAAACAGAAATAAATAAAACAAGACAAGCTCGCTCGTCCTGTAATTAACATTGTAATCAAATGATTGAACTGTAATCTCAGCTGTTATCGTGATAATAAAGTGAATCTTACTAGAGTTGGATTTACTGATAAGAGCCCATTGTTTTCGTCAGTTTTAGGTGTTCTCCGGTCCAGGTAAATATACATTTGATAGTTTCCATTGCTGTCCATGAATTACGTCTCCAGCCCCACATGAAACCTGTTCTTAGCGAGTCTGAAGTCGAGCATACAAAAGTATCGGATTCGGACCTATAATTTACGATTTTTGGTTGCGTTGCGTGAGGGGCATTATATTGGACACAATAGAGAGAAATACATATTAGGTACCTACCTGGGTTCTCTAGATATCCTAGGACTTAGCCAAGTGGCCATAGGACAGAGATAAGTATTGTTTCTATATTTAGTCACTAACCGTTAGAAAGGAAGTACAAAGGAAGTTGTAACCTAGTAAATTGTGATTAGAATTTATTCATTGCAATGTAGGTACGAGATTAGGTGTACCTACATATAGGAACCATGGTTGGGGTGTAGATAAGGGGGCGCCAAGGCGCCCCCTTCCATTCTATTCTTCTATTCTACCCCCTTAGAGAAGAATAGAATAGAAGGGGGCGCCAAGGAAAATTCCGCCTCCTTATTGACACTCTGACCTGTACCACTTATTTTTTATGTTTATTCAGTGCACAGCACAATGAGCGAGCGCCCACATCCCCTGAAGGCTGTAAACCGGCTGTTTGAAGGTCGGGAGCCGTGGCAGATCGTGACAATGACTGCATCCTCAGTGCTTGCACTAGTCTGGGCCCACAATATCTACAATGCACGAGAGAGTAAGTTCTAAATATGTCAGACTATTTACTTACAAGATGTACAACTAAAATTAAGCTTACAATTGTGTTTCTGCCAGCTCATTAATTTTCAATTCAAATTTTTTATCTGTGAGATTATTATTGTTCTTCATTGTATATTTAATTTGATATTGATGATTAATTACTTCATTAATTTTATTTTTGTAATTTCACACACAAAATATGCATTTTTTTGAATAAAATACTTAAATGACTAATTGGATTTGTTAGATTTAGATTTATTTTCCAAAGGGAAAAAGGAATTTCCATGTTAATCATCCAGTTACAAAATCCAAGCCAAGCTTTAGTCTAATGTAATCTTGCTGGTTCCACAAAACAGGCCAGTGCTTAGTCTAATGTAATCTTGCTGGTTCCACAAAATAGGCCACTGCTTAGTCTAATGTAATCTTGCTGGTTCCACAAAATAGGCCACTGCTTAGTCTAATGTAATCTTGCTGGTTCCACAAAACAGGCCAGTGCTTAGTCTAATGTAATCTTGCTGGTTCCACAAAATAGGCCACTGCTTAGTCTAATGTAATCTTGCTGGTTCCACAAAATAGGCCACTGCTTAGTCTAATGTAATCTTGCTGGTTCCACAGAATAGGCCACTGCTTAGTCTAATGTAATCTTGCTGGTTCCACAAAATAGGCCACTGCTTAGCAAGAGATTTACTAGTTTTATAATTTTCTTAATTTTTTGCTTGATTTACAATTAAATTATTATTATTATTACTAACCTTACTCAAGAAATTCCAACAATAGGGCCAGGTTACATTGATCAGGGACAGTGGACAGTACAGTGGTGTAAACGGATCAGGCAGTGGCAAGTCAACTTGGTTTTCATATCCAGTGGCCACTGTCCTTGACCAATGTAAACAGGCCAATAGCACATGCTCTAAAATCTAATCATCTCTAAATCAACTGATTATGTAACAAAAACACAAAACAAACAAACATACAAAATAAAAAATCTTTTGCACAACACTATGCCTCTAGGGCCTGGAGTCTAGCTAGGCCAAGCTCTAATGGGGGGGAGCCACTAGAATAGGTCCCTAGATAATGTAAAATATCTGTGAACCGAGCTTTGCTCGGCGGTTTGTGGTACAAACACAATAAAACATTATATTCATATCATCAGACTGCATTAGCATCGATTAATTAATATGCTGCTCTGTTTTGGAACAGCTGCAAACGAGAAGCATAAAAGAAGATTGAATAACAGATGATGAACTTAGATTCGACCTTATTTGAAAGAAACCTTTTTGTGCGAATTTTCCGAAGAAGCGTCAAAAAGTGTCACGTGATCTGAGGTCGCAATGCGAACTTACCTTTTTATTGACATTGGAATTTATGCCTTATTTTCATTGTACAAAAATGAAATGGTCAATCCTATTGCACGGGTATGAGAAACGCATGAAAACTCGGAAATAACGCGATTTTTCAGTAATGAAATGAGACCTGACTCAATCGATTTTTTACCCTCAAAATCCCCTTTCATAGAATTTCATAGAAAACTACAGCGCCTACAGCCACACAGGATATGCAGGTTCGAATCCCGGTGCTGATCATCTGACCAATGAAATAAATAATTTATCTTAATTAAGTACCATTTCGAACGTTGTTCTAACAGTGATAGAAAACATCGTGAGTAGACCTTCATTTCTTCATAGCTGCGACGATGGTCTAGCCCCTTGTCACGCAAAATGGAGTAATGAAAACTGGCTAAAAGTGGGCACATTTGTGCCTCTGCCACCCCGTTTGGGAAAGCGTGACGCTATGTTAAGTTGTATGTCCAAAACCGCAGGCCCAACCGTGCGCCTGCGCAAAGAGTTCTTCCGCTGGCTGCGCCAAGTCCCGCTCGTCCGGCGGAAGATCGAGGAGAAGATGGCGGATATCAACCGCGACTTCCGGAAGGATGTGGCCAAGCGGCTCGGCGGGGTCACGGTGAGACGGGAGCTTCCGGTGCACGGGCTGACAGCCGAGCAAGTCGATGAGGAGGTCAGGGACCATCTCAGCTTGGGTGAGTAAATAATATGCATAGGTGCCGCACTCCACGACGACGCGTGACGTAGCTATTTGCATCTTTCTCTATCATCGGGGCACTTGATGACAGTTGATGAATTCCTTAATCATAAATGTAATTAATTGATGGATAGTTAATGCAAATATACTGAGACTTCGCTGTCTGTCTGTCTGTCTGTCACCAGGCTGTATCTCACGAACCGTTGTAGCTAGGCAGTTGAAATTTTCACAGATGATTGTGGCCGCTATTACAACAAATACTAAAAAAAACAAAATAAATTTAATATTAAGGGGGGCTCCCATATAACTAACGTGATTTTTTTGCGGTATTTTATAGATAATGGTACGGAACCCTTCGTGCGCGAGTCCGACTCGCACTTGGCCGGTTTTTATTATATTTCTTTGTCCAAAACTAAATATTTGCATGCTAAAATTGATAATAAATAAAAGCTGATAAGGTGTTCTTATATATTATACAACCAACTACATGTGCCCTTATCTTAGCAAATAAAAATCTTACCCTCTTATTCATAAAACTTATCAAGCCTTTGATAACTAAAATGTGTTTTGTCCCTTTCTCACAAACACAAATTTCAAAGTGAAAGAGGAAGACAAATGAATTCTATCGGCATTTTAGCTATAACAGGTTTATTGGACGTTTATGAATTAGACCGTTTATCTTATCTTTATCTGCTGATAGACAAAGATGCAAATAGCTACGTCACGCGTCATCGTGGATGGCGGCACCTATAGCCCATTATTGTCCCCACCGGGCACGGGCCTTTACTCGGATACGATTAATATTGAGGCATACTCCACCACGCTGGCTCACTGAGGGTTGAAAGATCATCGGACTCCTGAGAAAGAGTCTCTGTCCACCCCTGTGATTCTCGCGCTATCGAGACCAGCACCATAGTCGAGATATCGGTTATAATCAGTGATCGGAGTAGGCAGAGCTATTTTATGTACTTGCCATATGTAAGAATAATATGGATACTCCCCGAATCTGATTTGAATTGAATTCTAGTGGTGCAGAAAGAGACAAAAACAGGTGGGTCACTCTTGTTTTCGTTTCGTTTCGAGGAACACCCCGCTATTGTTTTTGTTTGGCGATATCACGACGAGTTTCAACAAAGCGGCAACGTCGCACGTTAGGAAAAAAGTTTGGCAACGTGTTGCTGATATAAAATTTACAATGTCGCTCATGCGCTTATTGCCTTACATAAACCATGTTTTATACTTATTGATAAAAACAATTATATTTATTAAAACCCCGGAGTATCAGTCCCAATACCATGGATTATCCATAATAATATCAATGTTTGCGGTCAATGAACCTAAATAGCTCTGCCTACTCCGATCACTGGTTATAATACTGCTTAATTGTCGAAAACTATTTCGATTAATATTTATTTCTATTGAAAACGGGTCGCGACATCTCGGCTAGTCGTAAGACGGATCGTGAGAATAGCTTTTTATTTTTATTTTTTTCAATGGAGATATTCGGTATCTCGAATTGATATTTCGACCATGGAGATGATCTCGGTAGCGCGAGAAATGCACATCATCAATTCAGTCATCGGGGGGCCCTTGCGTCTAGCGAGAAGATCACTGACCGATCTTCTCACATGGGCAGACCATAGTCTATGCGAGAAAGACAGGACACAGATCGCTCTGAGCCAAAGAACCTTGGCGCGGCTTGTACAGTTCTTTGTGACGTTAGCATACAAGTTATTTCAAGTAGAATATGATGTTAAACAAATACATCATGCAAAGAAATTATTGCCGTCTAACATACATGATAAGACATCCAGCAAAAACTGATTAATTTATCAAGAAATAGGCCTGTATCTTTAATCTATTCAAATTCCGAAGACTGGATTAACTATATCTTCGCCATTGAAATTCCGTGATTGGCCACACACACCACAATCTACTTATACAGGGTGAAATTCAATTAGCTGACCATATTTTGAGGAATGATTAGTACCCATCTGTGTCAACAACTTTCCCTATGAAACATATGGTCGCAAATGAAAAACATTTTTCGTCCCCCAGTACATTGCCCCGATTATCTGATTTCAAGTTACTATGGGAGACCCAATTATTTTTTTCGTTTGCGACCATATGTTTCATAGGGAAAGTTGTTCACAATGATGGGTACTATCATTCCCCGAAATATGGTCAGCTAATTAAATGTCACCCTGTATAGAGAGGATACTATCTTTTGTATTTGACCTCTCGCGTTGTTTCCACGCCATAGGTTAGTTAGAAAGATGATGAGATGGGACGCCCCCTGAACACAGGCGGGCTATTCTATTTTGGTTAGTTAGGTCAGTTTTTCTTTGTCCCCAGCCGGGATTCGAACCCTGGACCTCTCGCTTGGGAAGCACAGCCTAGCCCTCCAAGCCACAGAGGCAGAGGTCGTCAAAGCCTTATGGCTCTGCTCCTCCGTATGGCAAAACCCTTGATTCAATGTATGCAATAGGGTGTTATGTATGAGTAATTTCTATTATTTTAGAATTTAGTTTTATTGTATGTGCAGTTCTTCCCCTTGCCTTCTATCATCTCCGTCTTATTAGAGATAAGCTCGCCTTTGTACATGTTTTTTCTATTATAAGACATAAGACATTTATTCGTAATAGGTTAGTATTACATGTCATGTTGATTGTAATATTAGTACGTCTAAGTACTAAAGTAAAATAATTAATTCATAGGTAATTGTTTTACAATAATATGTCAAAGTCATTAAAAATATAATAATTAATAAATATGCAGTTCAAAATATGACAAGTATATGGCTACAACCTGCAGAGGAGGCTCTACTTAGTAATTTAATTAGTCCGTGAGTGTGTTGTGAATTCCTCGTGGCTGGAGGGCGTCAGCTCAATAAGCCATCGCTTTTGTCTGGCTTTAAAAGCCCCGGCTAGCTAATCCATTCGGATAATTTTATGTGAGTCAACCACAGGGTGCTTACATACTTCTAGGTGGCGCTAATCTTAGAATAAATCCTATATATCTTAGCGCCATCTCGTGGAATTTGCAATTTTTCGATGGAGCTGCACCAAGCGGTAAAACCCTCGAACTAAAGAGGCTTCCGTAGCAGCTCAGTTTACGCCGGTCACATATTTTGGTCTATCTGTATTTGTTTAATTTGTAGTATCTGTGGTACAACATGAATTACGAATGTTTCCCGAACAGGCACAGTCGACTGGAAGAGCGGCCACGTCTCCGGCGCAGTGTACCACCTCGACAGCGAGATATCGCGAGTCGCGTGCGCCGCCTACTCGCTGAGTGCCTACACGAACCCGTTGCACGCGGACGTGTTCCCCGGAGTAAACAAGATGGAGGCGGAGATCGTGCGCATGTCGGTGAACCTGTTTAGAGGCGACGAGGACGCTTGCGGCACGGTGAGTTGCGGGTAGTGTTGGTTAGGCTTATTAGATGACGGCCAAATTTCAGGCTGTCCGGCCAGTCCGGATTTTGTTAGGCTTTTAATTTCCTCTCAAGACGAAATGACTTACTGTGCGTCGCGCGACTCGCGCTGAAACTTGCGCGTAGAACCTCTTACAATAGTTATGGATAAATGATTCACCATGACAGTCCTTGTCTGTACCTGATTATTTCTTCTTTCAAACGTCGGATTCGTTTACAGTGCTTCTATTTGTCGTCATGAGATGTTATTTAATTGAAGTCGGCTTCACTTTTTGAATGTCCGGCTTTTTCATTGAAATGTCCGGCTAAACTGGGCGAAAAGTCCGGTTTTCTGAATTATACATTTATCATTGAACGTAAGCAGAAGTGCTTGTGCCACCCCGCCTGGAACACTGACGCCATTTTGTTTATTTGCAGGTGACGACAGGCGGCACCGAGTCGATAATGATGGCGTGCAAGGCGTTCCGCGACCTCGCGTACAGTAAGGGCATCACCAACCCGCAGATCGTGGTGCCGTCCACTGTACACTCGGCGTTTGACAAGGTACAGTCGCTACTAGAGATGGGCGGCGAGTCAATTTAGTATTTACTGTAAATTAGTACTTACTAGGGGGCGTCCATTAATTACGTGAGGGGTGATTTTCTGACCTCCCCCCCCCCCCCCTCCCCCCCTGGTGTGATATTATGATATTTTACTCGACCCCCTCCCGCCTTCCCCCAATCTCACGTGAGGTTTTGAAAAATGTGTGTTTCTATTGTAAAGGCATTGGATTCATTGTAAAAAATCAGATCAAGACAGATATTCTGTTCTGTACACCTTAGGAGAAGTTTTCGTTAATATACTTTGTGCCTATTCTTTCCATAGGCTGCGCAATACCTCGGCCTCTCAGTGAAGACGATTCCGGTGGATCCAGAAACGTATACAGTGGATGTGGACGCCGTAAGACGCGCTATCGGCAGCAGGACGTGTTTGGTAAGAATCTTGTGACACTATTGTACATACAGGTTGGCGTATTTGTAAAGCTGTGTCAGCACTATTGTACAGGTAGGCGTATTTGTAAAGCTGTGTCAGCACTATTGTACAGGTTGGCGTATTTGTAAAGCTGTGTCAGCACTATTGTACATACAGGTTGGCTTATTTGTAAATCTGTGTCAGCACTATTGTACAGGTTGGCGTATTTGTAAAGCTGTGTCAGCACTATTGTACATACAGGTTGGCGTATTTGTAAAGCTGTGTCAGCACTATTGTACATACAGGTTGGCGTATTTGTAAAGCTGTGTCAGCACTATTGTACAGGTTGGCGTATTTGTAAAGCTGTGTCAGCGCTATTGTACAGGTTGGCGTATTTTTAAAGCTGTGTCAAGCCACAGGGTGCTCATCCCATACTAATTAGAATTAGTAACCCCTCGTAAAAAATAGATGGCGTGAGAAGTAAGATTTGTACTTTAAATGCCATGGTTTCTGTTAACATACTTCTAGGTGGCGCTAGTCTTAGAACAAATCCTATATATCTTAGCGCCATCATCACCAAGTGATAATGGTCTCGAACTAAAGAAGCTAAAACTAAAGAAGCGACACATAAAAAAATAAGCGACTGCAGACCGCAGTGCTTCCGCGCTCGGAATTAATTTCATAGATATGCGTAAAAACCAGTAGTGTCGCCTGCGGTCTGCGGTTGCAGTTTGCAGTATGCAGTCTATCTCGGAATCTAAGGCGCGCCATGAATAAATTAGGGGTGCTTTTTTCATGTGTATTTCAGGAAATACTCGACAAATCGTAATCAATTTCTGTTATATGTAATTTAACTATAGGGTGTTTCCACGAAAACTGACCCCTGGTTGACAAAAACTCAAGTTCATTATTTTAATAAAACACACGATCTATTTGATTCCCAATTAGTTACTCTATTGATAATCGTAAAAATAAAAAAATAATCATGTCATAATAAAAAATTACAAGAACTTTCTCAAGTCAACTTAATGTTCAACTCTATTCATGCATTATTGTGGTAATGTTGCCACCAATGCTAGCGGCCATTTCGTCGAGCGTATCAGTTTGCATTGTACTGTGTTGTAAGTGCACGTCTTTGACAAATATAGTGTGAAAGAGAAGGTGAAATTCAAGTAAGTACAACTTCAGTTTTTTGTGTTTTTGTCGGTAAGGGCCATGATGTCGCACCCGTTACAAGAAATATGCTAATAGTTAAATTGTGAGGCAAAATATAAACCAGGAAAATTCTTACTTTGTAATAGTAAGAAACTATCTTTGTTAAGGATTGCAGGAGGATTTCAATACTTAATAATTAGTATTACTATCATAATTACGATGTTGAAGGAATGTCGCACCCGTTACAATTATTTATTTTTGAATTTTAGTTTCAATTGATTTCGGGCTAATTACTTGTTTCTTTGTTATTAGGTATGGAGTTTACTAACAGAATGCAAAACCATAGGGTGTTTCCATTTGTAACGGGTGCGACATTTACATGTTAATTATTCAAATATTTATATGTCTACATCAAAATTATCAAAAAGCATTTATAAGCAAAAATTAAACACAAAATTAGTTATCTAATCCAATGGAAATCTCAGTAAAAAAAATTATTTAAAGGTATTATACATTGTTCTGAATCGCGTAACGGGTGCGACGTTAGAAAATAGCATAGTTCGACACTACTGATTTTCAACGATGATTCTGTAATTTTTTGGATGAAAGCACATGTCGATATTTTTTTTAATAAATCTGTAATAGTGTTCTCAAACTACTGCATACTTAAAATCCTTGATAAGCTTCTTACTGATTTTTGAAATTTATTTTAAAATGTAACGGGTGCAACATTTTTTTTTGTAACGGGTGCGACACTATGAATTTACAAGTTTTCAGGTAAAAAAAAAAAGCATTTTAATTAACAGTTGTTTATTAAATATCACTGTGAATAAAAGAAACAAAATATTAAAACGAATTTAGTCTAAAAATCTAAAAACTACTAGGATTATTGATCAATATCACTTCCTGAATCTGTATACACATCAGAATAGGGGACACGATGGTGTTTGAGGCATGTTTTTTCCAATTTTGAATTAAACGTGCGACCACCGTAGATACAAACAACCCATTGAATCCAGTACCTTTTTGAAATAATGCATGCCATATAAGTTTTTGATTGGCTTTAAGTTTTCCCATCTTATGTCCAGCAGCCGTTCATGTTGTTTAATGTCTTCTTTCGGTAGGTAGAAAAGTTTCACGTTGTCTAGTCCCTCCTTGTTCAAAAATTCGTAACAATCTTGTGGTGTATTGAGAATAATTTTTCGAGCTTCTCTTGACGACCGCACCAATGCCATCGACTTCGCTGCCTCTCTTCTCTTTTACTTTCGTTTTCTAAATGTTTTTCATAATTTTCCTTATTTTCTTTTAGTTTTTTTCTACATATAATCTAGGGTTTTCATGATGGAAAACGTGTTTCAATAAAAATGTCTCAATATAAAATAAATCCAAAGTCAACCCTTTTTTCCAATATTTTGCCCTAATCTTATGTCCAAAATATGATCTTTCTATTTGGGGAGTTGTTGTTACTAGCGATTTGAAGACTGAAATGTAAATACCTGAAATAGCTTATTTTTGTTTTTTTTTTCGTTTTGGCGCTTACGTTGATTCAGATTAGGTGCAAGCACACAATTGCCATCCCACTTGTTCCTATTCCCGAATTATATTCGCTTCTCACTTCCGCAATCTTCGTTGACCTTGGTTTGTAATTATTCCATACCGCGCCATTCCAGATAGTCGGCTCCGCGCCGAACTTCCCCTACGGCACAATGGACGACATCGCCGCCCTTTCCGACCTCGCGGTCACGTACGACGTGCCGCTGCACGTGGACGCGTGCCTCGGCGGGTTCGTGAACGTGTTCGTGCGACAGGCGGGGCACGAAGTGCCGCCGTTCGACTTCCGGCTGCCGGGCGTGGCGAGCATCTCCGCGGACATGCATAAGGTGGGGCGGGGGGATGAGAAGAGAGAGAGGGGATGGCATGAGAAGAGATGGAATGAGAAGATTTGAGATAGGATGAGAAGAAATAAGATGGGATGAGAAGAGATTATAATGATATGAGAAGAAATGGGATGAAATAGGATGGGATGAGAAGATATATGATGGGATGAGAAGATATTATGTGGTATGAGAAGAGATGAGATGGGATGGGATGGGAAGAGATGAGAGGGGATGAGCAAATATGAGCTAAGATGAAAATATGGGATGAGGAGAGAGAGATGGTATGAGATGAGAAGTAATAAGCTGGTATGAGAAAAGATAAGATGGGATGAGAAGAGATGAGATGTGTTGAGAAGAGGTAGGACAAAAAGAGATGAGATGACATGGTATCGGATGGGATGGAATGAGATACGGTGAGTCGACATGATATAGGGTGGTGTGGAATGATGTACTCAGTTTATCAAGTCCAAGAGTTTTTACGCCACAAAATAACACCAAAATCATGTGCTTCTAACCAACACGGGTTGCAACCTTCTGAAACTAGCTATAGTACCTACCTTAACTCGAATTTATCTCTTAGCATAAAGGCAGACAATGGCCGGCACAAAACCATTGACAATGATGTTATTTTTTTACTTTACCATCTTTCTACGAGATTAGTAATTCCACTGCAAGTGTCGGTATTTCCCTATAGCCTCATCGACAACACCATTACATTCCAGTACGGCTACGCACCAAAAGGCACGTCCGTGGTACTTTACCGCAAGCCAGAGTACCGGCACTTCCAATACACCGTCACTACAGAGTGGCCGGGCGGAGTATACGGCTCGCCTACAGTCAACGGTGAGTTCTTAACCACTCACCGTCCAGCGTCCCCAAAGACCCAAATCTATTGTTCTAATTTTTCATAGGTTTTGAACTTTGTCTCGATGTGGTGGGTTGAAAATCGCGGGCCGTGGACTTTGAACGGACCTTGATAATTTTTTTGTGATTGTGACAAATATCAAACGTAAAAACAAAATAAGAAAAATCGGTGAAGTGCGAGTTGGACTCTCACATAAAGGGTTCCGCGACATCGTACAAGAAAAAATACAAAAAACACGTTTCTTGTCTTGTCCCTATGGACACCCTTAATTTATTGTTGTTTCGTGTTTTCCAGTTTTGTATTTGTTGTTGTAGCGGCAACAGATGATATACAGGGTGTAACAGAAAGGTATTTTAGGGGGTTGTTAGGGACATCATTCTGAGCAACTTTCACTATAAACCAATTTGATCAGAGGAACTTTAATTTACACTTCTCTATACAAATCAGCTGACCACCCGGACTAAAAAAATTCATGGTCCAATGGAAAATAAAGTTACACTGATCAAATCGGTGCCATAGTAAAAGTTGCTCAGAATAGTCTCCCTAACAACCCCTTAAAATATGACTACACCCTTCTGTTGCGTAGGTAATAGATGCGGTTTTCCTAGGTGCATCTTATACGCTTTGCTTGTACGCAACAGTTGGCTTTTATTACCTACGCATTAGGGGTTAAAACTTTATGGGCATGAACTGTCAAAACGGGCCTTTTATTTTGTGAAGACTGTAGGAGCACCGCTCTGAAACTGATCTCGCTATTTGTCATGACCAGGAAGCCGCGCAGGCGGCGTGATAGCCGCTTGCTGGGCCACCATGGTCTACGTCGGCCGAGAGAGATACGTCCAGATGACGCGAGAGATTCTCGACACCTCGAGATATATCGAGTCTGAGTAAGTTACAACTGAAATCATCCCTCTCCTGCCTCCCGACAAAAAGCTATCTGTCACTCTAAATTGCATTGCTGATTCGAAAAACGTATGTGTAAAGTAGCTGCGCGTTTTAGGTATTATCATAGTTCCTAGGCTACAAAACGATTCGTTCATCATTGAAAATCCATATCAACCCGTGTTGGGCATAATACGCATCAATTACGCTCAGATTTACGAAATTCTGCTTACAAACTGTATGGGTCGCAACGCACAGATGTCAAACATAAGTTCCGGTTCCGCGAGTTCCGCTTCCAACAAAGAGTTTCTACGAAGTAGTTTGAGTGATGGCTAGATAATAGATATATGGCTACCAACGCCATCTAGCGAAAGAGATTGAACTTCCCATACAAAAGTTATTAAGATTTTTTGGCTTTTTCTCTACGTTTTTCCTTAATTTCTTTTCACCTAATCCTCCGGACTGACACAAATAAAACTCAATAGGCATTATATACATCGGTTGGCTCAATTCACAGGAAAAGGAAGACTAAGAGGAGATAAAGTCCAAACCCTATGATAAAATAGAACAATACAGGGTGTAACAGAAAGGTGTAGTCATATTTAGTTTTAGGGACATCATTCTGAGCAACTTTGACTATGAAACCGATTTGATCAGAGCAATTTAAATTTTCACTTCTCTATACAAATCGCGACCGCCCGGACCAAAACGTATGGAGCAATGAAAAATAAAGTTGCTCTGATCAAATCGGTTTCATAGTGAAAGTTGATCAGAATGGTCTCCCTAACAACCCCCTAAAATATGACTACACCCTTCTGTTACACACTGTAGATTTGGATCTTTTGGGGACGCTGGGCGGTTGAGTGGTTAACCCACATAAGATTATTATACAGGGTGAAATTTCCAACAAGCTTGACTTTAATACCGTCTCTTGTTGTCGTGCCTCCTTCCAGGATTCGTCAGATCCCCGGCCTGTTTGTGTTCGGCAAGCCGACCACGTCGGTCATCGCGTTCGGTTCGCGCCAATTCGACATATTCAAGATGGCGGAGCTGTTGCACAACAAGGGGTGGAGTTTGAACGCGCTGCAGTTCCCTTCTGGGTACGTAAGCGGGCTGCAGACGACACGATATCGGTGGCGATATCGTATGTAATAATCGGTCAAGTGCGAGTCGGAATACACCATCATATTGAAATGCGTGGGTGTATCAAAACACGTCTCTTGTATGGATGGACCCCCTTTAATTTATACTATCTCTCGTATTTCAGTATTTGTTGTTGTTGCGGCAACAGGGGGGCAATTCGTGCGCTAGCGAGATCATGTCCATGGTCGAAGTATCGATTTTGAGATATCGAAATCTCTATCAAAAACAATAAAAAGCCTTTCGTTCGACCAACCGAGATATCTCGACCCGTTTTCAATCGAAATAAATATAAATGGAGATCGCTTTTGACGGATTTAGGCGGTATCAAAACCGATATCTCAAATGGGGAGATGATCTCGATAGCGCGGGAATCGGGGGCCTGATAAAGATAAAGATATCAGTAGACACGCATGCACACATATAAGTTAAGGACACACAATATTTAATGTCATTATATTTTATAAAATGTCAGTAAGAAAATCATTGACTGAATAGTATGCCTTTTTAATTAGAATTTTCTTTAGATTATATTTAAACATATATACATATACACAACACACATTCTGTTATTTCAACTTTCTAGATGTTACGGTTCGTGCTCTAGGACCAGCTGACGGACAGACGGACAGCGTGGGCTTATTAATAGGGTCCCATTTGGCACCCTTCGGGTACGGTACCCTAAAATTATGGTAAATTGGGTATTTGCCCTTGACTAGGCGAAAAGCTGACGATATATATAATAGTTTTCATTTAAAACAAAAAGCTAACTAAATGGGAAGTGACAGAGGCACAAATTGTGCTCATTTTTAACCGACACTTCCCAAAAGAGGAGGTTTACAATTCGTCGGGATGTTTTTTATGTATGTTCCCCGATTGCGCCTAGACGGATGGACCGATTTGGAAATATATTTTTTTGTTTGAAAGGGTTTACCTTCCCATTGGTACTATAGGCCACCAGGTCAGGATCTGATAATGGTATCCTGGAGAAATTGAGGGAACTCTTCAAATATTATAGGCAGACCTATAGTGATTTTTGTGTTTTAGTAATAACTCGTGCATTTACTCACGGTAAGCATAACATTGTGATGCGGAACTGCTGATGAAGACCACATATGGCCACCAGAACTGCTCAATACTAGGTACAAATACTATGCGTGGCTGGCGGGCAGGCAACGCATAGCCTAAACCGGTGGACCTAGAGTCATGAAACTTTGTACAGAGGTTTCTTAGTAGCGTCGGGTAGCACTGAGATGGGATTTGTCAAAATTAAGTCCCCAAGGGGGGGGGGGGAGATAAGGGGTTACAGTTTGTATTAAACTCAATCTAATCAAATAGGGGTTGTGGAAGTCGGTTTTTTCTAAAGTTTACTTTTAGTTTCAATTATTCAGTGGATCGTTTTATTATATTCCGAAAGAATGTTGGTAAATTGGGTATTTGCCCTTGACTAGGCGAAAAGCTGACGATATGGGAGGGGTCAATGCGGTATATGTGTGATCAAAAAGTATATGTTTTTCATTAAAAACAAAAAGCTAACTAAATGGGAAGTGGCACAAATTGTGCCCACTCTAAGTGAAACAGGTCATATTGGACTCAAATGATGACGGTATTGAGATCAACTGATCATGGTAACCCAGAGATGTGGTTGGTGAGTAAAGTTGGGCACGGTTGACGTGTAGCGAGGTGGCACTGGAAGTATTGCTTATTTTACAATCAAAGCAAGTTTAGCTGGTCAGTGGGTCTAGTCATCATGCAAAACGCAAATAACGTTCGCACGAAACGCTAAGAATATGTATGCGATTTGACAATTAGTCACGCTATAAATCCCGCGGAATGGAAATGCGCAAAACGTCAAAGATCTGACAGTGTCATGAACATTATGTCCATAGGAATAAAAGCCACGTTTTATCAAAATCTATCAAATGTATGGAACTGTCAGGGTCATTGTTATTCTGCGAACTTATACCTTGCGTCTCGAAATGTCAAATCGCATACATTCTCCTAGCGTTTCATGCGAACGTTATTTGCGTTTTGCATGTTAACTAGACCCACAGATAGTTAGATCTAATGGGCTCTACTCACGATGCAACCTGGCTTGCAATCTGTCGCTGCAACTCATAGAAGGCAGGTCGCCTTGCAACCGGTGGAGAAGGACAGGACAGGAAGATAGACAGAGAGAGAAATACACATCGCGAGACAGATTGCATCGTGAGTTGAGCCCATACAGATGACGGTATTGTGTGATCTGTGAATGTGTACTGGTGGGTTACTATCAACTCTTATAGCTGGACCTAAACCGGGCAGTTCTGCTTTTTTCATACAAATTCATAACATTTTAGTATTGAAAAAGCAAAACTGCCCGGTTTAGGTCCTGCTATAAGAGTTTATAGTAACCCCTCTGATGCCGGCGTCCGGCAGGTTGCACATATGCGTGACGCACGCGCACACGGCGCCTGGCGTGGCCGACGCGCTGCTGAGTGACGTCAGAGCGTGCGCCGCCGAGTGCGCCGCCGCCGACGCCGCGCCGGTGCAGGGCAAGGTGAGCATACATGCTGCATTACTCGGTACAATCACAGGGTGCTCGTCCCATACAAATTGGAATTAGTAACCCTTCGTAAAAAAGAGATGGCGTGAGGAGTAAGATTTGTACTTTAAACTTAAACCTCTGGCACACCTCGGACACTCCATAGAACGCTCGTAAAATAATCACCTATTACTACAAAACCAAATGATGTTTGTATACGTGCAAATGTGTGCGTAAACTTTGCTAGGGCTGGTGGCGCGGCAAATGCAGCGATATTAAGTATACGCGTCGTCACTCGTCAGGCGTTCAGCCCTGTCTATTGATCCTTTAACCAATCCTTTGACGCCAGGGGTGCGGTGCGGTATCTGAATTAGCGCGGGGAAGGGAGTGGCCGTTCTGTACGGAGTACTATTATCTCTTCTGTGCCTCTGGTCGACACATCTTATCTATCTATTGTTAGTTGTATGGGAGCCCCCCTTAATATTAAATTTATTTTGTTTTTTAGTATTTGTTGTTATAGCGGCAACAGAAATACATCATCTGTGAAAATTTCAACTGTCTAGCTACCACGGTTCATGAGACAGCCTGGTGACAGACAGACAGACGGGGCCATTGTTTTGGCAAGTCGGGTCTCGTCTCGCTCTCTCTCTCCCACTAAGACAAACGCCGAGTATCATAGATCCGAGGGTCTCGCCCCGGCGTGCTAAAACAATGGCCCCGTACAGTACTTATTTGTCAATAAGTGACATTATTATCGGATTTTCAGGTTCATTTGGTAGTATATAAACTCATTCCAAAACCTCTACATTTGTCTTTCCCCACGTTCCAGATGGCGATCTATGGCGTGGCTCAGGAAATTTCGGACCGCAGCCTCGTCTCAGACATCACTAAATACTTTATCGACTCCTTGTACTATCTTCCCAAGCCGGAGGACCTATAGGTAATTTCCATTAGCTTCTGCAAGTCCTCATTGTGTCTTTGTAGGGCTCAGTAACTCAACTGCTAGCTCGTCCTAAGTCTAGAAAAGACCCTTTTGTTCTGTTTTTTTTTTATAGGTTTTCAACTTTATCTCGATGTAGGTTGAAAATTGTGGACTTTGGAGGGGTGGTTGTGTACTGAGGAAAAAACGTTCTAAAGCGTAAATGTTTTGTTCCATCACAAAATAATTATATCGCTGTGATGCTGACTAGACCTGAGAATAGGTCGATGTAATTATCGATATTTCAAAAGTACTGAATGTTTCCATAAAATTAAACAAAAGGAACTTGTAACACGTGTTTATTCTTTTAAAATGGTTCATATCCCAAATCATCATCAAAGTCTGATGCGGACTCACTGGAGCAATCTTGCAGATTAATAACCAGGATATCGATAACTTGCCTTGTACGATGAGTGTATCACATCACTATTTTCCAATAAAGTATAATATTTGTCTCTATACATTTCACTGTCGCAAATTACGGTAGTTTTCCGATTCCGAACCTCTATGTAACAAATCGTAATGTGTCAAATAAATATATTATCTTATCGATTATGTTTTGGCTGAAGATGAGTGATGTTTACAGGGGGCTACTACGAAACTTAATGCAACGTACCTGTCATCATCACAGTTCATTCTTCATGGGTCATCAACTCATCAAGCGCAGTTCCACTTGTCTTTGAGCGCCATAAAATTGTACCTACTTGTGTTTCTGATGACAGCTGTCACAGTTATCCTCCTGATCATATTCCATTAGATTTAAGTACAATGTTATTATTAATACCATTTAATTAAAGTAATATCTTGATAAAGAAATGGTTCTAATTATTGATGCCAGGTGTATTTCAAACCGAAAAACTGTATATTTTTTGTTAAAATGTTTGATAGATGTGTACGGGCGAGTAGGAGGCCCGTAACGCGACGGAGCGAAATTAGTAAAAGACGTGCTTCGCTGTTGATTGAGTTTATTAGACTAAAGTTATAAAGTAATGTGCGGTGCGATACGCTACCCGTACATGCTGCCAAAAACAAAGAATATAAAACAAATATTTAAGAAACAGGATGAAATGTAAAACAAATGTAAATGAATATAAAATCACCAATATAACTTAAATATTGAATGGCACATTTGGAACACTGTTAGTTTTCCTCGTTGCCCTTGTCTTTGGGATAGGTTTCATCTCAAATTCTCTTGTAGGAACTGTTACTCCTGTATGATAGACGGCAGTGGTGTGCCGGCGCCTCCAGCGCATGTATATGCATCCTGCGGCGACAACTGTGACCATCACCACAGCTAATGTTGTGTATGACACGGTGTACTGGTGTAAATCGTGGGGTGACAACACAGTACTTTGTTCTTTTATCTCTTCAATTCTCTGTTGTAAATTGATCAAGTCCGGGTCTGTTTCTTGTTTCACACTCAGTTTTGATATGTGGGTCATTTGACTTGTCAAATTATTTATGTCTCCTAAATTCTTAATTGGGACTGTAATTTCCGGGTTTATAAATATGTTATTTTGATGCGTCGACTGCGTATAAAACGTTGCGTGACCATGTTTGATAATGCATCCTTGACCTGCCGTAACAATTCCTGCTAAATGTGCTGATCTTGCCATCATATCGTCCTGACATATCACACGTAGTAAACAATCGTCACAGCAAAAATAGAGCCAGCTGTTCTGAGCTTGTAGTGTGACCCATTTATTATTGCATTGTTTCTGTTCATAGACACATTGCGAGCTTGATGTGTTGGTTATTATACTGATTTCACAAGGAACATGATTATTGTGCATGTTGAATGTTGGATTGGATATAGAGCACACAAAATTCTTTATTCCGGTGTTGATGCATGATGTGAAATCATTTTCTGAGAGGGACATGTAAATTTCCTTTCTTAGATTTATAGCAACGTAATCATTACTAGTTGATACTGTGATTGTTTTGTTATGAGTAGTCATCATAGGTATCGGAATGGGCTTGTATAATGTAAACTGATTGTCACTTGTTAGAGGTAGGTTAATCTCCATGATAAAATAATTATCGACAACTCTCGACTTCACTCGCAGAAGTTTGTAAATGTCTGTTAATTGTTGATGTACATTCTGTACCGGTAGTGACAGATGCAAGGGCAGTTGTCCGGATATTACGTTGAGTTCTTCCAAAAGTTGGTCCTGACTGAGTAATCTTGTGTCTACTTGGCCATGGTGCAGGTTGATGGAAGTATCCAGTAACAGCTGTTGTATGTGTCTCAATTTTGATGTTATTATTGCGGCCACTGTTGTTATCATGTTGAAGTATGCCATGTTCGTTGCTTCATTTAATCTGGTGTCCACTTTGTTTAGATAATTGTCGGTGATGCTCAGATGTTCTTGCAGAAGATTAAATTGTTTGTTCATAGTTTCTTCGTGTCTTTTCAAAATGTTATTGTGACATTCTATTATGGAGGTTTGATTTTTGATTAAATTAAGTAGATGTTGCTGATTTAAGTGTACCATCTCGATGTCATTTTTGTATTTTTCTGCAAACCTTTCATCTAATACACCAAATAAGGTATTAGCGACATATCCAACTCCATTTACTAATCCTCGGACGGAGCGCCTCGGTATCATGCCGTTGTTTGTTTTCAATAGATAGTTGTTATGTTTGATTTCGTTTATGTTTTGGAATAATTCGACCATAATGCTGTCGCACATTGTTCTGTAGTAAAATTGATCGCATCTTGTTTCTGCATGGTTCACCAGTTTTTCTGTGTTTTCGATGCCTTTCCAATATGATGTCATGTTAAAATATGTAACTATCTTCCAGTTATCCAGTACATATTTTAATTTCCCAATCTCATCAAAATGAATAGCCTTGTTTTGTTGAAATGATGTTATGTTTAGGTATTGTGATATTTGTTCACCAGTGGTCTGTTGCGATTGTCCGAAAACTGCGAGGACTGTTAGCAGGTAGCAAAGAAGTGTTGATATTGGTAATCTACGCCTCTTGCGTTTATTGTTGGGATTGTTGTTGTTTTCGCCAGAATCCGCAGTTTGTTGTTGTTGATGTTGTATGTTGACCGGAAGTGGTGCGATTTTCGAAACGGGTCGCTTGAGGACTCCATTTTCTGTTTTTAGTGTTGCAACTCGCACCAGTTCGTCCTTGCCTGGGTGAACTTCCTGTACTCTGCCCAGCGCCCATTTTGCTGGAGGCATGTTGTCCTCTTTGATCAGAACAATATCTCCTTTTGTTATGTTTGGTATTGTTTTGTTCCACTTGCATCTTTCTTGAAGCTGGCTTAGATATTCGTTGGACCATTTTTGCCAGAATTGTTGACCCATTTTCTCGACCATTTGCCATCTGTTGCGTGGGCTTATCTGGTGATCAAAAAGGATTTTTTGTGGTACTCCTACTATCGGTCTTCCTATCAAGAAATGGCCCGGTGTTAAAACTTCTAAGTCTTCGACATCTTCTGTTAATGGGCTGATGGGTCTTGAATTTAGGCAGGCCTCAATTTGGGTGAGCAGTGTTAGGAACTCCTCGTAAGTTCATTTCTGTTCTCCTAACACTCGCTTCAGGTGGTATTTTGTTGATTTAACTGCGGCCTCCCAAAGGCCTCCCGCAGTTGGCCATCTCGGGGCAATAAAATGCCATTCTATGCCCATGTTGTTCAGTTCGTTGGCTGCCCCCAAAAAGTTGGATCCTTGATCACTGTACATGTGGTGGGGACACCCCCTTCTTCCCGCCATTCTTTTCAGGGCTTGTATAAATGTTGGTGTTGTAAGGTCGGACACCAGTTCAAGGTGAACCGCCTTTGTTGCCAGGCAAACAAAAATCGCAATGTAGCCTTTACTTGTTCGCACTCCACGGCCTTTGTTAATTTTTAGTTCTATGAAGCCGGTAAAATCGACCCCCGTGTTGTAGAATGGTGGGGCCGGTGTTACTCTCGGAGTTGGTAAGTCTCCCATCAACTGATTTGTTTTTGTTGTGTTGAACCGGCAGCATTTTACACACTGTCGTAATTGTTTTTTAATTGTATTGTTCCCTCCTATAGGCCAGTATGTTTGTCGCAACGTAGCGAGCGTGAGTCTTGCTCCCCCGTGCAAAGTTATGTTGTGCGCATGCCATACTAAAAGTTCGGCTAAGCGACTGTTGCTTGGGATGATAATCGGATGTTTCGTGTTTGCTGGCATGCTCGAATTACTCAATCTTCCTCCCACTCGTAAGATACCATCTTTGTCCAAGTAAGGATTTAATTTCAAAATTCTGCTTTTGCTGTTTATCTTTTGAAACATGTCCAAATCGTTTATTTCTTGATTGAAATATTCCCGTTGAACCTGTTTGATAAGAACGGAATGCGCGCGTTGCATTTCTGCTAGCGTCAGCTGTTCTGAGCATCTCTGCCTCGCTTGTCGGTCGCGTGCCGATGTTATGAAACGCAACACCCAAGCGATAGTGTTTGTTATTTTTATAATGGAGCTACAGTTGTTTAATAGCTTTGTTATGATGTTAGGCTCGCCGCTATCAATAGTGGTAACATGAGCTTTTAACTCGATGTCCGTGTCGTATCGGCTCGGCTCGTTATCTGTTTTGTTATGTTGCTCTTCATTTCTGAGCCATTCTGGCCCTTCCCACCAAAGTTGATAAACGGAGAGTTGCGAAGGGAATAGCCCCCGTGACGCACAGTCTGCAGGATTTTGTTCAGACCGTACGTGTTTCCACTCTTGAGCTGGTATGACTGAAAGTATCTCCTTCACCCTGTTTGCTACAAAAGCCTTCCATCTGTTAATGTCACCGTTGAGCCATCCCAGCACAACCATTGAATCAGTCCAAGCGGTGACTTGAATGTTTTGTGTTTTGAAGCTGGACTTTATTTTGTTAACGAGTTTCGCCAAAAGCACAGCTCCGCATAATTCGAGACGGGGTAATGTTTGTGTTTTGTTTAGAGGTGCAACCTTCGTTTTGGCCGCCACCATGTTGATCTTGTTCATTCCGTTCTGGTCCCGAACTACTATGTATACGACCGTCGCAAACGCTTTTTCAGAAGCGTCACAAAACGCGTGTAAGTGGCAGTTTGTGTTATCGTTGTTTGTTTCGAGCCATCGCTTAACTCTCAGCTGTTCAATCGAATGCAGGTCTTCTCTAATGTTTCTCCACTCCTTTTCTATGTTTTCAGGAACCGTGTCGTCCCAGTCGACCTTGGACATCCATATTTGTTGAAATAGTATTTTTGTTTTTATTGTTATGGGTGACAACCATCCTAGTGGGTCAAAAAGGCTTGATATGTCGCTCAAAATGTTCCGTTTTGTTGGTTTTGTTTGTTGATTTTGTTTCAGAGTGGATGAAAATACAAACTCGTCGTTCTTCGGGTTCCACCCTAGACCCAATGTTTTTGATGTTTCGGTGTCGGTAAAGTCGAAATTTCGCGGATTTCTCATATGTTCTGGTAAGTCTTCGACTAGCCGTGGGTCATTGCTCGACCACTTTCGCAGGTTGAATCCTCCACACCGCAACAGTTCGATCAGACTGTTTCTGATTGACCTTGCCGCATCGATTGTTTGTTCACCAAATAGGGCGTCGTCAACAAAAAAATTGTTTTCCAGTACTGTTTTTGCTTCAGGGTACTTGTTCCCTTCATCCACCCCCAGCTGTTTTAATGTTCTAAGAGCTAAGAATGGCGCCGCCTTAGTTCCGTAGGTGACAGTGCATAACTGGTACTCCTGCAGATGCTGGTCAGGGGAATCTCTCCAAACTATCATCTGTAGGGGCTGGTCTTCTGGGTGCATAGCAATATATCTATACATTTTTTCTACATCTGCAGTTAACACGTATTTTTGTTCTCTCCACTGAAGCAATATTTTTTGAAGGTCGGCCTGAAGGTTTGGGCCGCATTCCATCAGATCATTTAGACTTTGTTTAGTGCTTGTTTTTGCCGATCCATTAAACACGATTCGGATTTTTGTTGTTACCGCATCCGCTCTTATTACTCCATGGTGCGGGAGATAATATTGCAATGTGGCTTTGTTTGTAAGTGACCTTTTCATGTGGCCCAAAATCTTGTAGTCATCCATGAAACTCTTGTAGTCACGAGCGAATTCAATGTTTCTTTGCATTTTTCGTTCGATTTGTTTAAACTGGGCCACCGCCTGTGGTTTGGATGTGCCCAAATGTTGTCCAATGTTTTGTTTTAAGGGCAACCTAACTTGGTATCTCCCGTCAGGCAACCTAGTGGTAGTTTCTGCATACCACTGTTCTGTTTGATCATTTGTTTTTGTGAATGTTTGTTCGTTCGAGGTAATTTCCTCCTGCTCCCAAAATTTGGCAATTTCATCCATGTTGTTTGTTGTCATGAAGCAGTTCAATGTTTGTGGATATTTTCCACATATAATCCACCCAAACTGTGTCTGCTGGGCGATTATCGGTGTTTTTTTGTTTTTTATCAGGCCTTCCATAAGTATATCCGAATATACGTCGGCGCCCAGTAAAATATCAATGTTTCCTGACACATTGAAGTCAGGGTCGGCCAATGTTAAATTCCTCAAATGTTCGAACGATTTCTTGTCGAATGTTTGTTGGGGCAATTGTTTTGTTAAAGTGTTCATAATCAGGGCGTTTGTAGTAAGTATGTAGGCATTATGTTGAGACTTGCATTCCAGACGTACTACACCCTTGCATTTGTTAGATGGGCTCCCGATTCCCGAGACAGTCGCAGACATCTTTTTTCGTTTCAGATTTAATCTTTGTGCGGCATTTTCGGTGATGATCGATACCTGTGACCCTTGGTCCAGAAGTCCTCTCAATGTTTTGTAAGTTCCATCTGCAGATTTCACTTGAATTTTTACTGTTGCTAAAAGTACTTCATTTTGTTCAGTTCCCACGTGATTGCTACTGAGTCGGTTGTTATGTTTGTTTGGTCCGGTTACAATCGCGTCATGAACAAGCGTGTTATGTGATCCACCGCAGGTCTTGCATTTCTTGCTTGAAGTACAATTTTGACCGCTGTGTGAAAATAGGCAGTTAGTGCACACGTTTAGGTTACGTGCATTTTGCAATCGGTCCGCCGGTGTCATTTCTAAGAATTGTTCGCATTGGTATAATCCATGATTGTTCGCACACTTTGGACAAATTATTGCGAAATTATAATGTGTTTTTGATTTATTTTGTTGCGAAATGGATGGTTTCTTGTTGTAGGTATTGTTATTGGAGCTGTTTGTATTGTTTGAGGATACCGCTTGCTGTTTTTCTTGTTTGATAGGTTGAGTATACTTAGCAGTAGGTTCCTTTGACAAGAATTTGTTTTCCAGGTAGTCATAAAGGCTACTAAGTTTAGGTATCTCCCTGGGGTTTTTCAGCGATTCGATGAAGTCCTCAGATGTTTCTGTGCCGAGTTTTTGCAGCAAGATGTATATCAGCAATGGGTCCCAATTTTCAGTGTTGATTTTCAGGTTGCTGATAGCGTTTAATGCCTCCATAGTTGTATAAAGCATTCTTTTGATTTGAAATGCGTTCGGGGTTGTAATAGACGGTTGATTTAGTAAGATATTGGCGTGGTAGGAGAAAAGCATCCTTATGTTGTTGTACCGCTGTTGAAGCAGGTCCCAGCACGACTCGTAGTTTTCAGCACTTATTGGTAGATGCTGCACGTGACGTTCTGCTTTGCCTGTTAATTTTGATTTGAGGTGTTGCATTTTTTGTGCATTGGATATGAAGGCATTTGTATGTACTGTTTCGATGAATAAATCCTTGAATGTTATCCACTGAGAAAAGTTTCCTCCAAAAGTCGGCAAAACTATTTTCGGAGCAGATTTTTCTTGGTGTTTGTGAGCCCAAATTTTTGAGTTGATTTGAGCTTTTGCTGAGTCGTACATGTTCTCGAGTTCGTTATATTGTTGTTCGTAGGGCGACATGTCACCAAATAAATTGTCCATTTTCCAGAACAGTTTATCAATGTTTTCCCATCGGGATGTTATTGTTTTCAGCTTGTCTTCCAACTGCCATTTTTCTGTTAAATTGTTGATGTTCATGTTCATTATGGCGCGTTCAAAAGCTTTTATGTTTGTTTTCTGTTCATTTAGCATAGTATCTGTTTGTTGATCGTATGCCTGTTCCAAGGATGTTCCCTGGTGGATTGTTTGGGCAGCAACTCCATGATTGATGTCCTTGTTTTCGCTGGTTTCAGCAATGTTTTGTTTGAACTGCGCGTACTGATTCGCTAATTCTTCTTGTTGTAATGTTAATTCAAGCTTCTGTTTTGAAAATTGAATCATGTTTTTTGTTTGTTGGTATGTTAGGGTGATCTTGTCGTAAACATTTTCCACGAAGTACTCCCCCTCCTTCGGCACAGCTGGTGCCGAAAGCAAAGTATCATTGTCGTTGAATTGTTTCCAATTCCTCTCCAAAGCATCCAATCGTTCATCATGATACTCTAGAGTTTTTTTTCGCGAAGGGCTGTCCTTCTTGAAATTTGTTTGAATTGTTAGAATGGCCTCCACCAGCGCCGATTGCCTAAGCAAAAGTTCTTTTGTCGTCATTTTAATACCGCAATGTTAACGCAAAGTATTAAATGGAACGAGCTCACCGATTGTTCGGCTACTTAGGAAACCCGATGTTGTTGTCCTGGGTCCTCTGCAGCGGCGCCTGCCCACAGTCGGTAGGCGGCAGCAGCAGCTCGCGAGCCTTGGTGTCAGGCTCAGCGAAAACGAATCACAGGAAAATGTTATGTTTGTTATGTTAAAGCACTCCTTTTAATAATCCACTAATCACTATATTCTGTTAAGATTTGTTTTAAACTGTTCACTTCGTATAGCACTAGCATGGTATCGTATCACACACTGGCTCTGGTTACAGTTTTAGCTCGAAGGACCAAATGTACGGGCGAGTAGGAGGCCCGTAACGCGACGGAGCGAAATTAGTAAAAGACGTGCTTCGCTGTTGATTGAGTTTATTAGACTAAAGTTATAAAGTAATGTGCGGTGCGATACGCTACCCGTACAAGATGTTTGTGTATAAATGTAAAATACTATTTATTTAATAAACACGTTAAATTGTTATATTATGAAAGAAACTTTTATTATGAGCTTCTCCCATACTCTATTTTTTATTTGAAAATACTTAAAGTCAAATAGAGGGCATAAGGTTCTTTATGAGGAACACTTATGAAAATTCAACTATCCAACTAAGGAGGCCGTGTTGCTGTCTGATTCCCTATGGTATGTGATACCCTAATCAACAAAATTTTAATAGTGATGGGGTCATTATCGACATTTTTATCAATAAAAGGCAGCACACACGTTTTGATGAATAAATAGCCGCCGCAAATCTTGCCGCCCTGGACACCGCAAATTTTGCGGACCGACGATGGCACACCTCGGACACTCCATAGAACGCTCGTAAAATAATCACCTATTAATACTACATAACCAAATGATGTTTGTATACGTGCAAATGTGTGCGGAAACTTTGCTAGAGCTGGTGGCGTGGCAAATGCAGCGATATTAAAGTATACGCGTCATCACTCGTCCGGCGTTCAGCCCTGTCTATTGATCCTTTAACCAATCTTTTGACGCCAGGGGTGGGGTGCGGTATCTGAATCGGTGCGGGGAAGGGAGTGGCCGTTCTGTACGGAGTACTATTATCTCTTCTGTGCCGATAGGCAAGCTGACCAGCCTCGGCCGCTCCAAATCACTTGGTCTTTTCTATAGCTTTTATAAATATCTGAAGCAGATTCAGCAATAAAGCATATGTGAATCTGTTCAGATATACTTTGTCAAGAAATGACGATGATGGCAATCCGGTCAAAAATTACTTTAAAAAGTAATATGATGGTAGGGGACCTTTTAGCCAACAAATTTATTTATTACATAATTTAATTTAAAATAATAAAAAGAATTATCGTTAAGTATTTAAAAAAACTGATAAGTAGACGGAAGACCAGAAACATTTCACATAAACCGCGAAGGTCGGGATGAAAGAGGGGGAAACACGTTAGACCTGGGCCCTAATGCTGCTATGAGAATTTCACTTATATTTCATTACTATTTCATTACTATTCCATTGCAAACACCCAATCAAGGAGGATAATAATTTAGGAGAATACCAAATGACGCCATTTTGGGTGTTTGCAATGGAATAGTAATGAAATAGTAATGAAATTCTCAGAGCAGCATTAGGCCCCTGTTAGATTAGATTTATAAAAATCCCGGTATCCAAAAGTTTCACTATAAAGGCCGTCCGTGATTTATCCGGAAAAGTCCCTTAGTCTTTTTGTTTTTTTTTTCTTTGTATGAATTTAGGATCGATATCTTGGTGTCGCAGATCTGTAATCACAAAATAAGCAACATTAATGTTTAACACCCTAATAAATAGACGTGCGAGCGAGAGGGTTATAATTAAATAAATGGTCGTGCGCGTGCGTGATGGTGTTAATCGTAATCGTCGGTCGTGTTGTAACTAAATATACAATCGTCCAGCAAATCTAGGAATGGCAATTCCCGGAAATTGGGTCCCGTTTGGCATCCTTCGGGTACGGAACCCTAAAAGAGTGGCCAAGTGCGAGTCGGACTCGCCCATGAAGGGTTCCGTAGTATCATGTAATTATTAGACTGGTTTGTGTTGTAACTTTGATTTTCATAGTCTTTGTATGAATGACAAAGTTATCTTTGCAGTTTTTAATAAATGTTTTATATCTTAAAAACTGCTCATTATTTTTTGTTCAAACAAATTTTCATCGAAAGTTTATATTGAGATACACAGCATATATTTTTTATAGGTTTATCACTCTCTTACCTTAAAAGTTAAAGGGGGGCGGGGACACAATTTTTTCCACTTTGGATGGGTCTGTCTCTTAAAGATTGACTTTGAGGAAAAATGGTTTTAGGAACCTCCACTTCATTTTTGAAGACCTATCTACATATAGACACCCCACACATGTAGGTTTGATGAAAAATATATATTTTGGTTTCAGTTGCATCTGTGGGGAGCCCCCCTTAAATTTTTATTTTTTTCAATTTCTGTATAAAAATCGTAAAGCGGTTCATAGAATACATCTACGTACCAAGTTTCAACTGTGTAGTCCTAATAGTTTTGGAATAAAGTTGCTGTGACATACGGTCGGACGGACGGGCGGACAGACAGACTTGACGAAACTATAATGGTTCCTTGTTTCTCTACGGAACCCTAAAAAGAACAAATGAATAGTGTGCCCGAACAACGCTGTATTTTACAAATTGGCGAAATCTATCTAATGATGGAACAATGTTCTATGGCCATACCTGCATCGTTTGCAATGAACGTGGTTATGAAAATCATAACCGTTGTGAAGTTAGCGGTAATCAAAAACCGGCATACAGTTGAGCAACGCTGTATGTTCAAGAAAATGGCGGACGATGGGAGTGTTGTTTTGACGGAGCGGTGCCATAAAAATGCTTGATATGGCACAATATCTTCGCCCAGAACATGCTGAATTTTATCTTAATCTACCTAGTAATTAGACTCTAGAAGTAATAAAGTTATTAAGTAAGTTTAGCTTTCAGTATCAATACAGCTCAATTGAACAACGCTGTATGGCATGTGCTATACAGCGTTGTTCCACTGAATAAGTCCTTAAATGTGTTATAAAGTCATTATTGTTAAGTTTTACAGTATATTATAAGACATACACAGTGTAATAGTTCATTAATAGTACATTTAATTTTCATAATAAAACAGCATAGCAAATTTATGATGTTTTTTTATGATTTCTCAAAACTGCAATTTGCTACTACAGCGTTGTTCGGGCACACTATTCAAATTTTGGCCCTTCAACTCAAAATAGCGGCTAACGCAGGCACTGCCTCTAATTTCCCCCCACTGATTGTACTAAAAGAACGTCAAAGTCCATATCATAAACCCCTGTTGTCTCTTAAATCGATTAATCGACACAACTTAAAAGTAGGTAGGTACCTAACGCCAAAAGCATGTTCAGTGTACTTACTGGATTACTGAATAAAACTCCAAATGCTGAAAAATAAAACATGGTTACGAGTCTTTTATCTCCGAAAAGGAACGTAGTATCTACCTACCTATCGTACGAACGTAAGGGACAGGACAGAGCTATACAGGCTATAATATTTCATGCGTTGCGATCACAGCGATGCCGAAAAAAATGCGGTTGTAATACCTATAGATCTTAATTTTCCCATATTTACATATATATTTTCCCACCAAAATGGAAGGATTCGGAATAATTCTGGAAGGTTTTCGGAATTATTCCAAAAAGTGGAATAATTCCGGGTGATTGCCCATCTATAGTGATACCCTTGTATAATGTATGTCAATTGATTAACATACATGACAAGAATGTCAATACCTAGCCCATACAATAATTTAATTTAAAGATATTGCCAGCGATTTGGGAGGCAACATGAACTATACTAACTAAACTAATTAAAATGGTGTGTTTGAAAATGGAATCTGTGGCCACCGCGCAAGAACTGTCGGATTTGAAGGTTGTCAGTTTAGTGCCTTTAGTTCCTCTAGTTTAGTGGTTTTGACACCTCCCAAATAGCCCCCACTCTACTCACTTTATATTTATAAAAACTATAAGTACCTACCTATACTTAGTTACATACATATACTCACTCATTGTTCTCGAAAGTTAAATTAAATGGTAGAACCCCTTACTTAAAACATTAAAAAGATGTGCAGGGTTTACACGGGTGGCAGAGCGGGCCAGTGCTAGGGTCGATTTCATGACACACGAATGACACGTCATTCGTGACAAAAAAAAACGTGTAATTGACCCTCGTAGAAGATTAGTAATGCTTGCACTATAGATGTGCCGAGCCGGCAACATTGCAGCAATATTGCCGGCTCGGCACATCTATACTTGCAACGCTATTTGCAGCGTGCCGTAACAAACGTTCGTAGCAGATTCGAAACGCTTGCAACGCTATTTGCAGCGTGCGTAACACCGTTCGTGGCTTGTGACACAAAAATCGTGAAATCGACCCGCTAACAACTACTTTACAGGTCCGCCGACTGTAGGTAGGTATATACCTTGCACAGTATTTTTTATTAGTAGAAGTTTTAAGTAGTGTCAAATTTAAGTAAGTACAGAGGAAGGTGATGCTACTTACTCGAATTTTGACTTGTTGGAATTACTCGAATGTTGTTTTTGATCCTTGGAGGTGCCTTGGGCCAGGTTGGTAGTGTTGGTGCCTTTTGATGAGTCTCCACCTGTATTCGAAGCACAATAATTTAGTTGAGAGATAGGTTTGGTTACTATCCATTGTTGAGGAGATAACTTCCGAACGGCTGAACCGATTGTAACAAAACTTATCTGAGAACTATCGCAGAGAAGTCATTTACCTCCATTTAAAGAAAACCGCATCAATATTTGTCCAACCATTTGGCCGCTATTCCTTTATAAGGAGATACAAAGTTTTTGTGCCTATCTAAGAACCATTGCAGGGAAATCTACTACCATTTTACAGAAAACCGCAGCAAAATTCGTCAACCCGCTGGAGTGGCACGGACAGACATACAGAACGAACAAATGACCGAAAGACAAGACAGACCGACAGACGCTTTAACGTATGTTATGAGTGTTATGGCAACCCTTGGTCATTTGAAGTTAAAAACAGAAGGCGAGGGTGACTAATTGACTATGGTAGGTATGATAGTTTCCATAACCAACCGACGGGCGACGTGCCGACGTACCTAAAGCAAACGATATTGCCTGCAGCATGCAACCGCACTGCGTCACTGCGTCACACCTCGGACACTCCATAGAATGCTCGTAAAATAATCACCTATTATACTAATACATAACCAAATGATGTTTGTATACGTGCAAATGTGTGCGTAAACTTTGCTAGGGCTGGTGGCGTGGCAAATGCAGCGATATTAAGTATACGCGTCATCACTCGTCCGGCGTTCAGCCCAGTCTAGTGATCCTATAACCAATCTTTTGACGCCAGGGGTGGGGTGCGGTATGTGAATCAGCGCGGGGAGGGGAGTGGCCGTTCTGTACGGAGTATCTCTTAATTCTGTGACTGCGTCTAGCGACACCGGCACACCGACGCCAATGAATGGGCACGTGGGCACGTGGCTGCAGCGTTATCGCGCTCGCAATCTATTTCATAGATATGGGTATTTGTTATTCTTACGCGTTTTCGTGTGAGTTGTAAAGAATAGCTTAACTATATTTTTTAGCAAAATCATTAAACTGTATCTTAATTTACTTAGCAAATAACCTCGTCTCTGAATATAATTTTTGTCATACTTAATAATAATAGGATAGATATAAAAAAAAATTGGTTGCCTGTAAAGTCGGTATACGGGCGAAAGTTTTACGTGACAACGACTTTGAGTGGTAAAATAATTTTAATGTGTACTTATACACGATTACATCACTTTTTATGTCTGTCTCTCTCGCTCTTAGGCGGGCTAACCATGCCCGAGTAGAAGGGACGCGTGCCTCTCACTCGCTCTCATTGTGAGCGCATAACGTGAGCGGAGCGTAACGCAGTTTCTTGAAGTGTCACCCGGCACACCAATTTATAAGACGTTGTCACGTCAAAAACAAAGTCCAGGATGTCACTGACCGACCGTGTAGTGTGAGATTGTCCAATTTGTAAATACAGGGTGTTCGGTAAAAGAATGGCCTAACGAAATCAGCAGCGTGGGTAGCAAATGACCTCCTCTTGCTGCTGATTTCGTTTAGACATTCATCTGCCGAACAACCTGTATAATATTTTATTCTCAAAAAATTTCATTATAGTTTGCAAAATACTAAGGCAATTATGTGAGACTAATGTTTGTGCTACAAGATTCTAGTTATGATTTTGAACAACATACAGTTTGTGAGCAGTTTTTGTGTCACGTCTCACGACCATGGACGACCCTTAAAAACATACCCTGTTACCACAAAAAATATTAAACGTAGTTTAACCTCAAAACTAACGTCAAATACCTTACATTTTTGTTTTTAAACAGGTGTTGAACGGGAGTTTATTTTTTTGTAGTAAGGCCTTTAACTTTTGGGTCATGGTCGTGACATACCATAAATATCTGGTTACCGAGCTTTGCTCGGCGGTTGTTGGTACAAACACAATAAAACATTATATGCGTATCATCAGACTGTATAAACAGATATCGTTCTTGCTTGCTACTAAGCAAACAAACACTTTGTTTTCCTCGTGAGTTTTAGGCTCAGATATTCAATCTTTCAGCCTACACTACGCTACAAAATGCCTGTTTGCTTCTCGTTTGCGGCTGTTCAAAAACAGAGTAGCATATTAATCGATGTTAATGCAGCCTGATGATATGAATAATTATAATGTTTTATTGTGTTTGTACCACCAGATATTACAGTTTATATTCTAACCGCTGAGAGAATGCGATCCTGCCTGACACATGTGTATGTCCCTGTCTGTCCCGGGCTACTTTTCACTCTATCTCACTCCCACAAATGAGATAGAGTGAAAAGTAGGGCGGGACAGACAAGGACATATACATGTGTAAGGATTGCATTATCTCAGCGGCCAGAGTATAGTATGAAAAACATCAGAGCTGCCCAGTTTAGGTCCTGATATACACTTCTGGACACATCTATTGGCCCACCTTGCATTTTCAGTTTCGTTTGGTCCTAGCTAAAAATTTATGGAGCAAAAAGTGTTATGCAGTTTTGAACCTGGCACATTCATAATTTCATTCAATAGTCTTTTTTTGAATTTCGAACACAGGGTTTAAAGAAACAAAAGACAATTTGGAGCCTGTTCGTTGATATCAAACAATCTTGATTTTATTTTTTAACCGACTTCCCAAAGGAGGAGGTTTACAATTCGTCCGGATGTTTGTTTTTTTTTTTTATGTATGTTCCCCGATAGCGCCTAGACCGATGGACTGATTTGAAAAATTATTTTTTTGTTTGAAAGGGTTTACCTTCCCATTGGTCCCATTGACACCAGGTCAGGATCTGATGATGGGATCCTGGAGAAATCGAGGGAACTCTTCAAATAATATAGGCAGACCTATAGTGATTTTTGTGTTTTTAGTAATAACTCGTGCATTTACTCACGGTAAGCATAATATTGTGATGCGGAACTGCTGATGAAGACCACATATGGCCACCAGAACTGCTCAATACTAGGTACAAATACAATGCGTGGCTGACGGGCAGGCAACGCATAGCCTAAACCGGTGGACCTAGAGCCATGAAACTTTGTACAGAGGTTCCTTAGTAGCGTGGGGTAGCACTCTGAGATGTGATTTGACAAAATTAATTTTCCAAAGGGGGGGGGGGTAAGGGGTTACAGTTTGACTCAATCTAATCAAATAGGTTTTGTGGAAGTCGGTTTTTTCTAAAGTTTACTTTTTGTTTTATAAACTTGATTTTATTGGTTTACTTGGATTTAATTCTTGAAAGTGTGATTTTTCTCTTTCGTTTTACAACAAACATTACTTACTCTTAAGATTAAGGTGAGGTTCTATCAATAATCTATGGATACTTCGCCTGAAATCGCCGCTCAAGCTGTAGCACTTATCCAGGCCGGACACAGCCAAAGAAATGAGTCTGATTTCTGATGAGTCTAAAATTACGTTACATGGCAATGATGGAAGGAAGAAGGTCTACCGACGTAAGGGAGAGCGTTTTGCACAATGCTGCTTTGAAGAGAGGGTTGCATATGGCGGTGGCTCATGGACTATCTGTCTGGGGCAGCATATCCGCAAGCGGCAAAACTCAACTTGAGGTTTTTACGGGACCACGGCTGCCAACATTAAATGCTGAAAGGTACATTCGTGAGTGCTTAGAACCTCACGTGATGCCATACGCGCACTATGTGGGCCCAAATTTCCTTTTTATGCATGATAATGCAAGAGCCCATACGGCCGACAACGTCAGGGAATATCTTCGGGTTGTGAACATCACAGTTATGGACTGGCCAGCCAGAAGCCCAGACATGAACCCGATTGAGCACATGTGGGACGAGCTAAAAAGATGTGTTAGGGCTCGTCAGCCAGTTGCCCAGACGATGCAGGAGTTGAAAACTGCCATAGAAGAGGAATGGGAGATGATCCCTCAAAATTTCATAGAGAGGTTGATAAACTCTATGCCTAATGAGTATGAGTATGAGAGCTATCGTAGATGCCCATGGAGGCAACACGCGTTATTAAATTAAACCTTTTTTGATTAAACATGTTTTTTATATTAAAAAATCAACTGCCTACATCAAGGCGCATATTCGACTTGTTAGGCGTAGCTCCATGTCGTGTGGTATTCTGAATTAAAATTTAATACAATACGATCGAAAAAGATGGTAAAATGTATCAGGTTTAAAACTGCATCAATAGTTTTTGTTCAATCTAGCAATCATATAGGGGCCATCGAAACCTAAACTCTAAGGTGGGCCAATAGATGTGTCCGCAGAAGTGTAAGACTGGTAGTATAGTAACCCACCAGTACACAAACATGGCTTTCTTCACATTACTTACGCTGACATAGGTAATATGAAGTAAGAATGTTTGTGTACTGGACACGTGAGAGCGCTCACACGCTCGTCGTCTTTGCAGTGGTCCGGTCACAGAACCAGTGCAGACTATCTGCCGTCAGGAGTCGGGACTCAAGTCTTCACTTGGCAGCAAACTGTGAGAGAGAAGCCGAAAGCACGTACCAGAGTGGCTGCTGTTGCCGCTGCCGCTGTTGCTTTTGCCGCTATTGCCGCTGCCGCTGTTGCCGCTGCCACTGTTTCCACTGCCGCTGTTGCTTTTGCCGCTATTGCCGCTGCCACTGTTGCCGCTGCCACTGTTTCCACTGCCGCTGTTGCTTTTGCCGCTATTGCCGCTGCCACTGTTGCCGCTGCCACTGTTTCCACTGCCGCTGTTATTTTTGCCGCTATTGCCGCTGCCGCTGTTGCCGCTGCCACTGTTTCCACTGCCGCTGTTGCTTTTGCCGTTATTGCCGCTGCCACTGTTGCCGCTGCCGCTGTTGCCGCTGCCACTGTTTCCACTGCCGCTGTTGCTTTTGCCGCTATTGCCGCTACCACTGTTGCCGCTGCCGCTATTGCTTTTGCCGCTGCCGCTGTTACCGCTGCCACTGTTGCTTTTGCCGCTATTGCCGCTGCCGCTGTTGCTGCTGCCACTGTTTCCACTGCCGCTGTTGCTTTTGCCGCTATTGCCGCTGCCGCTGTTGCCGCTGCCACTGTTTCCACTGCCACTGTTGTTTTTGCCGCTGTTGCCGCTGCCACTGTTTCCACTGCCGCTGTTGTTTTTGCCGCTATTGCCGCTGCCACTGTTGCCGCTGCCACTGTTTCCACTGCCGCTGTTGCTTTTGCCGCTATTGCCGCTGCCGCTGCTGCCGCTGCCGCTGTTGCTTTTGCCGCTGCCGCTGTTGCCGCTGCCACTGTTGCTTTTGCCGCTATTGCCGCTGCCACTGTTGCCGCTGCCACTGTTTCCTCTGCCGCTGTTGCTTTTGCCACTATTGCCGCTGCCGCTGTTGCCGCTGCCACTGTTTCCACTGCCGCTGTTGTTTTTGCCGCTATTGCCGCTGCCACTGTTGCCGCTGCCACTGTTTCCACTGCCGCTGTTGCTTTTGCCGCTATTGCCGCTGCCACTGTTGCCGCTGCCGCTGTTGCTGCTGCCGCTGTTGCTTTTGCCGCTATTGCCGCTGCCGCTGTTGCCGCTGCCGCTGTTGCCGCTGCCGCTGCCACTGTTGTCGCTGCCGCTATTGCTGGTTGTGCTGCTGGTGCTGGTAGTGCTGCTGCTACTGCCACTGCTGCTGCCGCTGTTGTCGTCGCCGTTATCGCTGGTTGTACTGCTGGTGCTGGTAGTGCTGCTGCTACTGCCACTGCTGCTGCCGCTGTTATCGCCGACGTTATCGCTGGTTGTGCTGCTGGTGCTGGTAGTGCTGCTGCTACTGCCACTGCTGCTGCCGCTGTTGTCGCCGCCGTTATCGCTGGTGGTGCTGCTGGTGCTGGTAGTGCTGCTGCTACTGCCACTGCTGCTGCCACTGTTGTCGCCGCCGTTTTCGCTGGTTGTGCTGCTGGTACTGGTGGTGGTGCTACTACTACTGCTGCTATCATCGGTGCCGTCGTTGCCACCATAGCCGCCGTTGCTGCTACCGCTGCTGCTGCCGCTGTTACCACTGCTGCTACTGCCACTGCTGCTTCCGCTGTTGTCGCCGCCATTATTGCTAGTTTTGCTGCTGGTGCTGCCACTGCTGCTGCCGCTGTTGTCGTCGCCGTTATCGCTGGTTGTACTGCTGGTGCTGCTAGTGCTGCTGCTACTGCCACTGCTGCTGCCGCTGTTGTCGCCGCCGTTATCGCTGGTTGAGCTACTCGTGCTGGTAGTGCTGCTGCTACTGCCACTGCTGCTGCCGCTGTTATCGTCGCCGTTATCGCTGGTTGTGCTGCTGGAGCTGGTGGTGCTGCTACTACTACTGCTGCTATCATCGGTGCCGTCGTTGCCACCATAGCCACCGTTGCTGCTACCGCTGCTCCCGCCGCTGCTACTGCTGCTACTGCTGCTGCCGCTATTGCCACTGCTGCCGCTGTCACTGCTATCGCTGCTGCTACTGTCGCTGCTGCTGCTGCTGCCGCTGTTGCCACCGCTGCCGCTGTTGCCACCGCTGCCGTTACCACTGTTGCCACTGCCGCTGTTGACAATGGCGCTATTGCCGCTGCCACCGTTGCCGCTGCTACCGCTGCTGCTACTGCCACTGCTGCTGCCGCTGTTGTCGCCGCCGTTATCGCTGGTTGTGCTGCTGGTGCTGGTGGTGATGCTGCTACTACTACTGCTGCTATCATCGTTGCCGTCGTTGACACCATAGCCGCTGTTGCTGCTACCACTGCTGGTGCCGCTGCTGCTGCTGCTACTGCTGCTGCCGCTGATGCCACCGCTGCCGCTGTCGCTGCTACCGCTGTTACCACTGCCGCTGTTGCCGTTGCCGCTGCTACTGCTGCCGCTACTGCCACTGCTGCTGCCACTGTTGTCGCCGCCGTTATCGCTGATTGTGCTGCTGGTGCTGGTGGTGCTGCTGCTACTACTACTGCTGCTGTCATCGTTGCCGTCGTTGCCACCATAGCCGCTGTTGCTGCTACCACTGCTGGTGCCGCTGCTGCTGCTGCTACTGCTGCTGCCGCTGTTGCCACTGCTGCCGCTGTCGCTGCTACCGCTGTTACCACTGCCGCTGTTGCCGTTGCCGCTGCTACTGCTGCCGCTACTGCCACTGCTGCTGCCACTGTTGTCGCCGCCGTTATCGCTGGTTGTGCTGCTGGTGCTGGTGGTGCTGCTGCTACTACTACTGCTGCTGTCATCGTTGCCGTCGTTGCCACCATAGCCGCTGTTGCTGCTACCACTGCTGGTGCCGCTGCTGCTGCTGCTGCTGCTGCTACTGCTGCTGCCGCTGTTGCCACCGCTGCCGCTGTCGCTGCTACCGCTGTTACCACTGCCGCTGTTGCCGTTGCCGCTGCTACTGCTGCCGCTACTGCCACTGCTGCTGCCACTGTTGTCGCCGCCGTTATCGCTGGTTGTGCTGCTGGTGCTGGTGGTGCTGCTGCTACTACTACTGCTGCTGTCATCGTTGCCGTCGTTGCCACCATAGCCGCTGTTGCTGCTACCACTGCTGGTGCCGCTGCTGCTGCTGCTGCTGCTGCTACTGCTGCTGCCGCTGATGCCACCGCTGCCGCTGTCGCTGCTACCGCTGTTACCACTGCCGCTGTTGCCGTTGCCGCTGCTACTGCTGCCGCTACTGCCACTGCTGCTGCCACTGTTGTCGCCGCCGTTATCGCTGGTTGTGCTGCTGGTGCTGGTGGTGCTGCTGCTACTACTACTGCTGCTGTCATCGTTGCCGTCGTTGCCACCATAGCCGCTGTTGCTGCTACCACTGCTGGTGCCGCTGCTGCTGCTGCTGCTGCTGCTACTGCTGCTGCCGCTGTTGCCACCGCTGCCGCTGTCGCTGCTACCGCTGTTACCACTGCCGCTGTTGCCGTTGCCGCTGCTACTGCTGCCGCTACTGCCACTGCTGCTGCCACTGTTGTCGCCGCCGTTATCGCTGGTTGTGATGCTGGTGCTGGTGCTGGTGGTGCTGCTGCTACTACTACTGCTGCTATCATCGTTGCCGTCGTTTCCACCATAGCCACCGTTGCCACCGTCGCTATACGTGGGCGCCGCGGCGCAGGCGCAGAGCAGGGCCAGCATGGCCAGCCGCAGGACAGAGTGCTTCATGTCGCAGTCGGGAGTCGGAATGCCGTCAACGAGTCAGTCGGCGAGGTCGTCCTCGAAGCCGCAGCTAGCAATGATACCGTCCGTGGCCACAACCCACCGCCTCTTATACCCGCTCTGTCGACAACTAATGTCCACGCGACACACGATCTAAGAGTTCACTTTACGTGACTCGCACGACACACTTTATGTTTCAGTCACTCGCTTCTGACTCGTGTGGGTATTGGCGGACACAGGGGGGCATGGAGGCCATAAATTTAATTCAGATTTGATTCAGGTGCACTTTTACACAGCTTACTGAAAGCAGAAACATACTGGAAATTATGTTTACCGGAGCGGCTTAATCTGCCCTACGATTTCTTATTTTCCGAAGCACCCAAGAATTTCAATTTTGGACTCATCTTTTCGATTCAGGTACAATTAAAACAGAAATATAATCGAAATGCTGGCCAAATGATTTCTCCGGGGCGGCTGACTGACGCCGCTCTACGAGTTCTTTTACTCCAGGGTACCCAGGAATATCATTATATGGACTAAAATTTTCGATTTAATATAAAAATAATCGGTTCGGCTGACGCTGCACTATGAGATCTTATTTCTCGTTACTGGTGGTGTTGCCAGTCATGGGTTTCCAGGGTGGCTAACGCCACCCCAAGAGTTCTTTTAGGAGGTTCTCGTTATTAGTTAGTTTAGTGGTAGGTAGTAATCTTCTATGAGTTACCCTTTATTATGAACAGAACTATAATGCTATAGACAGGTTTGCCAAAAACTACAAGGCGCTTAACTTTATTTTGTAACATTCAATGAAGGTATTCACTTACTGACGAAGGTTCCTACTGACTGAATAAGGTTGTACATACAATTTTATTATTATTTATTTATTTATTTAAAAAGCCACACACAATATTGTAACACTAAATATTATACATAATTAACAGTTCAATTCTTACTTACTTACTTACTTACTTTATACTTTATTGCACAGAAAACATAATACAGACACTTAATATTAGAAAAAACATGTACAAAGGCGAGCTTATCTCTCATAAGAAATCTCTTCCAGCAAACCTAGGATGGAAACCTAATTCTTGTAATACGAGTACATACACCAATGAAAGGTGTGTACAACATTCATATTATGAATTTGGCAATTATTTAAGATGTATGGTAATAGATATTTAAACATAAGAGATTTAAACATACATTTTTGACCGAGCGAGCGAAGCGAGCGAAGCGTCTCCGTTTCAGGTTTGGGCAAAAATGCTTTCGTATGTCTGTCCGGTTGTTCTCCTCTACAGGTCGCATTTATGAACCGATTCCCGTGAAATTTTGTGAGCAGGTTGGAAAAATAAATAGAATTTTTTACTCGAGCCAGTTTTCAGATTTTTTTCGAAATGGCGGAGTTATGGGGTTTGAAAATGTAAAAAAAAAACGATATAGCCCAATTGGCTTGACGGATTTTAACAAATGAGGTGTCGTTAGATTTGTAGAGATCGTGAGAGTGACACAGACCATATTATTTTAGTGAAAATTCAATAGATTGTATTTCAAATCGCAAAATGTAGTTTACAAAGTTATTGGTGCGGCTACTTTCATACTCCAACTCCATGTACGTAACTAGGTACTTTCATAAGTCACATTTTGGTCAGTTATACAGTATACACTCTGCTTTTCACTTCGATTCTATTGCATTCTTTCTTACTTTCATACTCTATGAGTCCATGTACGTAACCAGGTATAAAGTATTGATTTTATTTGTAATTAATGTGTTTTATAATTTTAATATGCTCCTCTGCTGTTGATGTCCCAAATAAACAATTTTGGTAGGTACCTACCGTTTCCACCAACAAGCTCGCGAGGTCTACAGCTCACAGAGCCACTAGTATAACTATTTACGAGTGTCGGATGAGATCAATATTTTAACCTGCTGGCTGCAGCCATTTTTTTTATTTTTTTTGTAAAAAAAAAAAAAATACATTAAAATTAGTTTGACAGTGGGTACCAACGTCAAAAATTAGACATTCATTGACGTCTTGGTACCCACTGTCAAAATAATTTTAATGTCATTTTTTTTTTTTTATAATTTTAATGTCAATATTGTTCCAAGGACTGGATTGTCCTTACGCTACCGTGGGTGTTAAAGAAGACTATAACTAATACTTACTTACAAAATATTATTGGGTAGGTAGATAAGTCTCAGTCCAGGTATCAGTTAGACCCTAAACCAATCCACCTATACATTCTTTGTACAGCCCTAGACTGCCATAAAATAAGTATAGGTTCACAGGAGCACAAGCAATATCACGGTATAGTACGGATATCGGATACGGATCGGATAGTACGGATATCACGATAGTACGGAGACATAATTCTGTTAAAAGCATACCCCACCAGCTCCGTCTGAAACTAGTCAAAATGCCAACCCCCTTCCCCCCCCCCCAAATAGAAATCCTGGATCCGCCCCTGCGTGCGGGGAGGAATCGTGAAACTCGTGATCAATTGATAAGGATAATGTCTTTCACGAGCTTATAAAGCTAAAATACCTATTGAAGTCAAACATGGGGCATGCACATGCACCGCATACATAACCATAGATAGTATGTATGTATGTACACCTTAACACGCTGGGTAGCGTAAGGACAAAAGAGGAACAATATTGACATTAAAATTATAAAAAAAAAAAAAATGACATTAAAATTATTTTGACAGTGGGTAGGTACCAAGACGTCAATGAATGTCTAATTTTTGACGTTGGTACCCACTGTCAAACTAATTTTAAAGTTTTTTTTTTTTACAAAAAAAATGGCTCGCGCCAACCGGTTAAAGGCCTGTGCCCCTCGGTGGGGACATTAATGGGCTACATTTACTTTACTTACTTACACCTTACTTAGTTATTAATTAATTATTAAAATTGTCACTGTTTGTTTTTGATTAAATAAATTACTTCAGAAGAACATGTTTTAATTTCAATTCCAAATAAAGTTATCCTTATCTTATAATTACAAAGCCTCAACTTTAAGCTATTATTTAGAGTCCTACATATTTATTCGTTTGGATTTATTTCCATTCATTTGCTATTAAAGGTAGTATCAACCACTGTTTTTTTCTTCATGTTTTAAACATTGTTTAAACTTGTTTTAAACTGTGTTTTAAAACACTTAATAAAAAACATGGTCAAGTGCGGGTCGGAATCGCACAAGAAGGGTACCGTACCATCGTATAACTCAACTTAAGCACTCAAAACAAAAACAAAAAAAGCCCTCACGAGGATTTGTAATATCTCTCGTATTTCAGTATTTGTTGTTGTTGCGGCAACGGATATACACATTCTGTGAAAATTTCAACTTTCTAGCTAGGTTCGTGCTCTAGGACCCGCTGACGGACAGACGGACGGACAGCGGAGCCTTAATAATATAGGGGTCCCGTTTGGCACCCTTCGGGTACGATACCCTAATAAAGGCCTCGGCCTCAAGGCCTTCATTCATATAAGTCGATAAGTCAATTATTTTCGACTAGGAATATTTGTAGAGCACGATTCTCGCGCCTTCGATATACGGATATCGAGACCTATATTGACAGATTCCCATACAAATTCACTCGATATAGCTGTAGATATCGTATATCGAATGCGCGAGAATCCTGCAGGTCCTTTGGTGCATGCGACATTATTTTTTTTGGGACTAGATAGAGGGTGTTGTCTGAATACGTTTCTACTTGAAAGGGGCATTTTGTTCGGTTCGGAACTTTGACCACTAACGAACCTAGTCGGACTATGGACTAACCCAATGAGTTAGTCGCATTTCTCTTCTCTATACATATTTGAAATGGCATGTTTTGGTTACAGTCAACCAAATATTTTCAAAAAATCAAGGATGCATACCACAGATCACCCCCTACCGTAGACAGAGAAAGGAATAGACGGAGTGCATGCGTACACCTTTGAGATGGCGATAGAGTTGGTTCTCAATAAGCATAAGGTTCAAAATCAGAGATTTTTCTGCCACACATCTGTCAAAACAAGGTCAAAACAAGCATTTGACAATACTGTGGCTCGATAAAAACGCATACGCGGGTAAGGGACAGGTGATCGTTGTTGTTTCTCGCTTAAACAATAATGATTCGTGTTGTGTCATCTCTTTCTTTTCTTTCTCTATGCTATACTCCCCCTACGCCCCCTACCCTTCCTTCCTTCAAATTCGGTGAGTTCTGTCCAGTGCAAATGTCACATCATGCGGTATCTATGGGGGGTGATCAGTGGTGCATAAACAATTACACATTCAACACAAGTTATCCAAATAAAATTGTAAACCCACTATTGCAGGACCGAATTTTGTAACAGAAGTTGTTACAGAATGTTAATAAAAATATAATTATAGTAAGGTCCCACAGTCAATTAAAACGATGCCATTTTGACACTATGTAATTACTAATTACAATAGTTCGCCATTGTTCGGTCGTTCGAGCGGTGTGCTTCTGAGAGAGAAGGGGTCCACACCACACTACAAAGATGGCTCTAGGGATGTTTCTATAATGTAAGGATCTACCTATTGTTGATTTATTTATCCTTTCCATCCTGGGTATGCTGGAAGAAATCTCTCGATAGAGATAAGCTCGCCTTTGTACATGACATTTCCATTTTTAATTGTCATAATGTATTGATTTGTGTGCAATAAAGTATAAAGTAAGTAAGCAAGTAAGTAGATGAATACCTTAATCTTAAAATTATTGATACCTAACGTGACCTAACGTGACCTAAAGTGACCTAACTAAGGAATGACATGGAAATAGACTTTAAATGACATATTTTTTATTTAAAAGTAAAAATTTTTGCATATCTGGCTTGGACAAGTGAAATGTGCTGAGCAGTTTTACAATTTATAGGGTTCCGTACCCGAAGGGTGCCAAACGGGACCCTATTACTGAGACTTCACTGTCCGTCCGTCCGTCTGTCTGTCACCAGGCTGTATCTCATGAACCGTGGTAGCTAGACAGTTGAAATTTTCACAGATGATGTATTTCTGTTGCCGCTATAACAACAAATACTAAAAATCAAAAGAAATTTAATATTAAGAGGGGCTCCCATACAACAAACGTGATTTTTTGCTCTTTTTGCTCGATATTGAAAATGGTAGCAGGTAGACGCTTAAAATGTTAAATTGAGTATATTATTTACTTAAAAAATAAATAATTAAATTAATATTAAGGGGGGGCTCCCATACAATTTTTTTTTTTTTTTTGCGGTTTTTTATAGATAATGGTACGGAACCCTTCGTGCGCGAGTCCGACTCGCACTTGGTCGGTTATTACATTTACCACCATTACATTATTATTACATGATTTTTTTACATTTTCCAGTTACCTAATCTTTATTGCACTGTAACATTTAGTGCGCAAAGGCAAGCTTATCTCTAAAGAGAGATTTCTACCAGCAAACCTGTTACCTCATTTCAAGCAAATAAACATAATTTTATTTCATTTCAATTTCTCAAAAGTATGGGAAAGTTATTACTAAGTACCTACGTTGTGTTCTCTCAGTCGCAGAAAATTCAAGGTTCTATCTTTATCGAAGACGAGATTGTCTTTACTTTACTTTACTATACTTTATTGCACAAAAACAGAATACAGACACTTAATAATGAAAAAAAACATGTACAAAGGCGAGCTTATCTCTAATAAGAGATCTCTTCCAGCAAACCTAAGATGGACAGGATTAATTAACAAAATATAGACCTACATATGTGCACAACGATAAATATTAAATTAATAGACTACTTACTAATAAGTACATACCATACATAAAAACTTTGTTTGTTTCAGAGACTATACATATATCCAATTGACTGCGCCTGCGGGGGAATGCGGCTCGCCAAACGTTTGTCGTATAACAAACGTTCGCATACGCAACCTACCTATGTAGGTACGATGACGGGCCGCCAGACAGTTTCGCAGCGGCTGACCAATCACAGCTCTCTTACCTCGTCCCCCGCCGCCCATAAATTGGTGAGTTGTGTTTCAAAGGAAAATGTATCTATGCGCTCTCCACTGGATAAGTGCTCGCTGGTTTGTTTGCTCGACTTGGCGGGGGCGCTACCGCGCCCCTGATTGCAAGGCAAACTGCGAAAACGAGCCTAGGGCCTAGGAAATCTGTCTTCTGTCTGACTGACTAATTTTAAATACAAATTAATATTATTTTATGCAGAACTATGTTGGGACGTATCCAATATGTAAAACTATGCATATACTATATATGCCTATTTAAATATAGGTACCTTACCGGATGGCATATAACCATAGATGAAAATTGAGATTTTCATATGGCAATGTTTATTGTCGCCTGTCAAATCAGGTCGTCGCGTCACAAAGTACGTTCGCCCAGGCTGTGTCGCCCACCTTTCACTACGGCGGGCGGGCGCGGCGGACGGTGGCGGCACTTCGATAACATCTAAAAACTGTCTTGCGCACAGACCATCAATTGCGTGTGTATTCCGCAGCGGTTTTCTTTGATCAAGTGTTATTGGTAATTTCTTTATTGTACTACACAAGAATGACATACAGAAAACTTATAATAGATAGACATTGTACAAAGGCAAGCTTATCTTAAGTGTCGGCGTTCATTCAAATTAGACGGCCCCGGTGGCAAGGCGGCGACATAAAAGGGTGACACAAACGAAATGAATGAATGAATGGACTTTTAGAATTTTCCCAGTATTGCACACATCAGTTTTTTAGGGTTCCGTACCCGAAGGGTGCTAAACGGGACCCTATTACTAAGACTTCGCTGTCTGTCCGTCCGTCCGTCCGTCCGTTCGTCTGTCTGTCACCAGGCTGCTGTATCTCATGAACCGTGGTAGCTAGACAGTTGAAATTTTCACAGATGATGTATTGCTGTTGCCGCTATAACAAAAATACTAAAAATCAAAAGAAATTTAACATTAAGGGGGGCTCCCATACAACAAACTTGATTTTTTTGCTCATTTTTGCTCGATATTGATAATGGTAGCAGATAGACGCTTAAAATGTTCACAATACAGGGTGTTGATTTGTAAAGTTACGCCCGACTCAGGGTTGATAATTTACGTATCGCTGATGACAAAATAAAAGTTTGAATTTTCCCTCGCATAATTTTCATTCATAAATTACCATCTGAAAATTTTCCTGAAATTACCTAAAAGTGTGGATACCCCCGCCAGCCACCGCGCACAAGTGCTAACAGACTCTCCCTCGTGCCCTGAGCCCCACCCCATCCCGTGCGACTCTTGTCAGACCACATTTACATGTTTATTTTTATTTTTTAAATAAATAATTAATTTAAAGAAAAAATATACTAAACAAAAAATTATTTTTTTTTATATTTTTTTTAGCTTCAGTATCATGTAAATAACAACCTCTGAGCTCGGCGTAACTTTACAAATCAACACCCTGTATATTGAGTATATTATTTACTTAAAAAATAAATAATTAAATTAAAATTAAATTAATATTTAGGGGGGGCTCCCATACAAAATGTTTTTTTTTTGCGGTTTTTTATAGATAATGGTACGGAACCCTTCGTGCGCGAGTCTGACTCGCACTTGGCCGGTTATTATTTCCCCATTTGCCTTCAGATTCCGGTATGCCTATACCTACTACTAATGACGAAGTCAGATTTTGAAATGCTAATAGAATCAGATGAGTTCATCTAAATATTTTTATTATTATTGTTAGGGTTGGGTGTGCGGAACTATTGTTTCTCTACATTCACATTCTATAATTTATATTTTCTGCTCTATTTTTCACTATGTTCATGTAACTAAACCTGTGGTTTTCTTTTAGTTTATATGACAGTATTTTTTTTAAAGTGGTATTCATAAACTCGTCTAACATTTTGGTGGCAGCCAGCGCGCAGCGGTGGGATCCGAAAGTCCCCTACCAACCCGATTCGGCTTCCAAAAACTCAAAAGAAAGTGTAGTTTTACTCTATGTTCCATAACTTTTTGTTTCAACTCCTCATGTGAGAAAGCCCTTTGAAAAGTGCCCAAAAGTTGCAGCATTTCATTAGGGTGGTCCAAACTTCCATCCTCTCCGGACACAAAGGGCCTCGCTCGACTCATCGTGTCGTCGCAGATACATACAACATCATCATGGAAGTCCTTTTGGTGATAGTCCTACCTATGTCATGTGCGTAAGTGACTATAAATAACTTTTATCAAGAAGTAACACTCCGTCAAGCAATCATCACTTTCGGACAGTGCTACTATCAATCACAGAAGAGATAATAGTACTCCTACTATGTAAGTAGGTACATTGTATAGAAATTCTAATAGAATACGACTCACTGTTCTTCGTAATTCAACGTTAGCGTCTCGTCGATATTCGTTAATTTTATATGGATAAAACTACCTTAGTTTTATCCATATAAAATGAAAAAGACTTGATTTTGATTTTAAATTATAAACTGTAATCATAGATTGTTCTGTCCCACGAAAGAGGGACTAGAACTTCACCTACCTACCTACAACAGCTTTACATAGAGGAAAGGAATTCCATATTAAACTTCAAGGTATTTAAGGTTCATCATCAACTACCTCATTATACAGGATGTTTGGAGTATGGTACGACAAAAAAAATTGGGATGTAGCATGGCCCTGCATGGCTATAGTACTAAATACATTTCTGCTTGAAATTCTGTCCTACAGTCCATTTCATAAACCTAACATTTGACAGATTTAGAACTTTTCTTCTTCATATTTGCAAACCTAAACGGAATCAAATTTGTCTCCTGAAGTTGCCAGAAAATCTGTCTGTCACAATATTTTATTTTACAATTTCGCAACGCATCTGAATTTGTGTTCTTGATATTTATCTAATCATTATAAAAATGGCACCGTATGTTGCTCAGTTAGAGTTGCTAAGCTTGGCTTTAAACTTTTGTTATTTTTTTAATTGATTTCCTCTAAATATAAGTCAATGATGAAATTCTAAGTTCTGATTGCCTAAGGCCCGCCCTGGAAGCAGAAAAATATTCAGTACAAGCCATTCTACTTCCCAAAAATTTTAGTTGCACCATGCTCCAAAAACCCTGTATGTCAATAATGAATCTGACAAACGTATTTTACTTAACATGCCTAAAAATCTTTAAAAAAATTACGAGAAAAACTGTGTTTTTACTTTTTTCATTAAAAAATGGCTGAGGCCTGAGATATTTACGATCAAAGTGCGTAGGTATTTCCGGTCGAAGGTTATTAAAAACGCGGGCGGGCCACTACCCGATGACGTCACATCCACATCACGTCACACCCCGGTCATTCGACAGACGCGCTCTCATTCGCATGCCGCTGCGCAATAAAAAAAAAATCAAGTTATCAGTGGTAAAAATGGCAAATAAATACTGGATTGTGCCTCGGTGCTTTAATTCAACAATTAAAACACCCGATAAACTCTTTTTGTATGTGCCTCTAGACCCAAAAATAAGGAAAAAGTGGATGACAGCCGTAAAAGAGTAGATTCAATAGACCCCAAAACTAAAGCGCACCGTGCTGTGAAGACCATTTCGATGTTTAGTATTTGTTAATACCTAATAAGTTTATCTTTCTTCTCTACTTATCCTTGCCACATTTGACCTACCTACCTACTCAACGTAGGAACCTGGTCTACTTTTGATTGTTTAAATAGGTATCTTGCCTACTCCTACTACCTATCTATGTAAATAGCCCTGACGAAATACTAACTTAATACAAGATACATAAAGTGCTTGCATACTGAAAGGCTCAATAATTTTGATTATATGTATGTTTTCACTGAACTACCATTCCTAAAAACCTGCCGTGCCCGCGCACGTGTAGCTCAAGTTGTGGCTCAAGTTAGCCGCACGCGACTGGTTGACTGAAGGCAGTTTTACACAGGGTCAGTAACTGACGTCAGTCGACTGCCGAGTCAGTGCTGACCTGGCACTGCCTTCGTATAAATTGATTTCAAGTCAGTACAGTACTCGCGTCGGCACTGACTTCAATATTCCCGCTTCATATTTTCGGCGTCAGTCCGCTCCCCCCGCCACCCGCGCCAGCGCAACTGACGCACTGACGACAGTTACTGACCCTGTGTAAAACTGCCTTGATAGTCGTTAGTCAGTGTTGGTTTTATCGGCTGGTTTATATGTCACCGTAAGATTGTGAAAACCGTTAGTATATAATCTCACGCGTCAGTTTGTAAACTATCGATAAACTGTGAACTGACAATATAACGTAGTAATTGTATGTCTTACAAGTCAACCTAACACGAAGGATAGAAGGGGATTCGCTTCGCTCACCCCCTTTATCCCTCATCTACCCTAACCCACCACTCACTCAGACATTCATCATTTCAGCTTATTCAACTAACGCGTTATATTTTAGGTTGAAATAGTCACATTAGAGGAACGATCACCCGCCTGTTTTCAGCGGGCGTTCCACCTCATCATCTAAGGCGTTATATTTATATTATTTCTTTGAAATACAGACACACTGGCAAACGAAGACGATCGAAACTGATCGAGCAACGCACCGGACCGAGCGCCGCGCGCGCGCCCTGTCGCGGCCGCGGCGCGGTCGCAGGCTGCACTGGGGTTGTGACGTCATACTAGGAGCGCGCGTAATCTCGTAAATTCATAAAGGGGCTTAAACTTCTCGTGTTTACTTTATAACTTCGGAAATACTGCATGTATTGAAGTGAAATAAAAACTAACGTAATGTACATGATCTAGGCTCCGATATAAGGTGTATTTGATAGTAATATTTTGACCCTTTTGTAACGTTTAATAAAGATAAAGATCATGGATTTGTGAACACAGGTAGAGAAGTCAGGTAAGTTTTTTGAGCTCATTGTTCATACAAATATATTATATTTGAATTGAATTAAGCATAGAGAGTCATGTCATGATATAAATTAATTAATAATTGTATTAGGTACCTATATCTATCTATATATCCAGCGTCCAGCTATAGTCGGTGGTAAAATCCTCTTTATTACCCCATTTATTGTGGTCTTGGGCTAACCCTGATCCACTGTTGCCTGGCAGGTTTAGCGACGTCACCCGACCATCGGGCGGGTGGTCTGCCTTTTGGTCCACGCGCACGAATCCCTTGGCCAGCCAGCATTTCGTCACCGCCTTGGTCCATACGGCCCCGCCTTCCATCCCTACCAGAGACTATATATCCAATTGACTGCTCCTGCGGGGGAATGCGCTCGGCTCGTCGGCTCGACAAACGTTCGCATACATACGCAACCTATGTATTATTGTTGACATGTTTAAACTGTGTAATTTATTCTATGGGCTTTTATGCCTGCAATAAATGATTAATAATAATAATAATAATATATTGTCATATGTACGATGACGGGCCGCCAGACAGTTTCGCAGCGGCTAGCGGCTGACCAAACAGAGCTCTCTTACCTCGTCCCCCGCCGCCGCCCGTAAATTGGTGAGTTGTGTTTCAAAGGCAAATGTATCTATGCGCTCTCCACTGGATAAGTGCTCCCTGTTCCCTACCCTCTAGCCAAGCGTCCCACTCCGCATACCCACACGTCTATATGACCTTGCTAGTCTTGCTACGTCTTGTCGTCGTCGCATCGCGACGTTGGGTATGTAATCGAGAAGGAAGAGATATTAGTTAAATTATACTAGATGTTGGGACCAGTCCTTCCTCGTAGAGTAGGGATCCTGGTGTGGTCTTCAATAAAAGATTGGACTGTATTTCACGTAGGTTGTATTCAAAAGAATGATGATGTGGAACACGCGGTTAAACAGCAAGATAGCCGATGCAGAGTAACATCTAGGATGACAGATGTCAAAGGCGTTTGGTTTCACCACTAGGTAGGTAGTTTTCTAGAGCTCGTGGAAGACCGTGATAATATCCTTATCGATTCATTGATCACGAGTTTCACGATTCCTCCCCGCACGACTCAGGAGTGACTGAAACATAAAGTGTGTCGTGCGAGTCGCGTAAAGTGAACTCTTAAATCGTGTGTCGCGTGGACATTGGTTGTCAAGCGAGCGGGTATAAGAGGCGGTGGGTTGTGGCCACGGTATCACTGCTAGCTGCGGCTTCGAGGACGACCTCGCCGACTGACTCGTTGACGGCATTTCGACTCCCGACTGCGACATGAAGCACTCTGCTCTGCTGCTTTTGGCCATGCTGGCCCTGCTCTGCGCCTGCGCCGCGGCGCCCACGTATAGCAACGGTGGCAACGGTGGCTACGGTGACAACGACGGCCATGGTGGCAACCACGGCTACGGTGACAACCACGGCTACGGTGACAACGACGGCTATGGTACGGAGTACTATTTATCTCTTCTGTGGCTATGGTGGCAAAGACAGTAACAGTGATAGCAGCAGCAGCGGCGACAACGGCTACAATGGTACGTGCTGTTGGCTTCACTTTCACAGGTTGCTGCACAGAGACTGACTCCTGACAGCACATAGTCTGCTGCGGTTCGGCCTGACCACTGCAGAGACGACGAGCGTGTGAGCGCTCCCACGTGTAAGGCTTTGTTCACATCACAGTTAGCGCGTCTGTTACAACATATCGTCGTAAGCTGCCATGTTCACACCCGCCTTCAACTGTATTTTTGTTTTGGTTTGTTAGAAAGATTAGAATTATTATTACTCGGTATCTGTATCTAGCATACTTACTTCAAATTTTCTCTCGCCAAACGCGCGCACTTCAGCGCGTTATACTTATTTTATTGTACTTACGGATAAAAACAAATATAATTACATGACACAAAATATAATATACTTACTGTACGATTTAGCAATCGCACAATGTGCACACTCTGCCAATTTACCTAACAAATCAGTGTCACGATACAACAAGGTAGAGTGCGCTCGAGTGCATTAGCGTAATTAAATCAATTTACGTAAATCGGCCGTTTTACTAAACTATATCATCAACATATCAACACAAGCTGTAGTATCTACCACGAGACCCTACACTTACTTTGGCTTATTATTATATTATTATTATAAGTCAAAGTGCGTAAGACTTCAAAACACTGTAAGTACTTAGGTATACAGGGTGTCACAGAAAACGATGTACAAGCCGAAAGAGGGTTGTTAGGGACATCATTCTGAACAACTTTTACTATGGGACCGACATGATCAGAGCAACTTTATTTTTATTAACATTTCAGGCCTAGCGCTCAGCTGATCTGTTTGGTGGAGTGAAAAATAAAGTTGCTCTGATCAAGCCGGTCCCATAGTGAAAGTTGTTCAGAATGATGTCCCTAACAACCCTCTTTCGGCTTGTACACCCCTTTCTGTTACACTCTGTATTCGCCGGGCTTGCCTGTGCCACACGGTACCTTCTATGCCCGTCAATCAGCGGCGGGGCAGCTGAAATTATGGAAACCAGGAGCTCGATGTTTTAATTGCTCGTGTGATATAATTTTTATATCGCATGCGAAGTATTCACGTTCGAGTTGTGTATCGCATGACGACGTCGATTTTCTGCATTTCTGAATCCTTCGTCTTCGGTATTGCAATTAAATATGGGAATTTTGAATTTTATCCGTTACACGTAGAGAAATAAATAACCGGTAAAACCGGTAAATACCGCATGGAAAACGGGAGATAAATGATCTTTTTTATAAGGCTGTATGGCAGTTCTTTTGCTTAATCTAAGTCATAACTATTCAACTTGTCAAAGAAAATTGTCTCAATTACAACAGAGATTTAAATGAAAGACTGCGGGAAACGGACCGTAGAGAGCCTGAGAGCCTGAGCCTGCCTGACACTTTGTTGCCTCATTCCTCATTGGTTAGGCTTAACGTTTTTAACGTCTATTCTACTATTCGACTTGCGCAACGAGTGGTTATTAAGCATCGCGCACATTAGGACGGGCCACAGCGTGCCGGGTCGCAGCGCATTATCGTACACTGTGTCGGGGAGCAACGGGTCGCATGATTTTGTATGCGGCGTGCCGCCGATGCAGCCCGCCCCGCTCCGGCACGCTGCGATCCGTCCTAATGTGCGCGATCCTTTCTGAAAAATACGGAATTTCAAATGGCGAACGAATATCAGTAGAAAAGAGCGCTCGTTTGCAAAAGAGTGATTCAAAAATCAAGCTCCTGGTCTATCAATCCAAATCGTACATACTTAACTGAAATTATTATGCTTTGACTTCAGATTTAGACTCGTCAGAGGGCAACCTTACCAGCCAGGGTGATGACTCCAACAGCGTCACGACCACCAACCGAGGCACCCAAAGCGATTCGATCAAAGATTCGAGTGGTTCCGACGATAACAATTGTAAAGTGAGTCTCATCACATCACCTACCTTTGTTGATTAAGTCTGGCTAACGAATGTAGAGACTGAAGTTATTCACCAACTCAAAACATTAGACTCTCAATGCGTATTAGACAAATTGTCCATCCTTCGCGATTGGTCCTTGACCTATAAGACGAACCACCTCCCACATGTCTAATTCTTTGCTATAAAAAAACGGGAATTGGCCTGTATCGATGGACATAAATGTTTTGTAGTTTGCTAATCCGACGTATATACAAGCACCTAACCCCCCCCCCCCCCCCTTGCCGCTGATCACGTAATTGTTGAATGATCCCCTATCACGAGACCGAGAGGTTACGTGCGAGTCAATCCATTGTATTTGTTCACACGTGCACCCGGCTCCCGTGATAGTACCTAGCTCCATTATGTTGGCAACTGTGTGAAGGATCGTTCAACAATTACGTGATCATTTTTGGCCGTTTTTAACCCCCCTCCCCCCCACTTATGTGATCACAACTTAATCTTTGTTTTTACCCCCCCCCCCTCACCTTGATTACGTTATCTTCGTCCGTGCTTAAATTTTTTGCTGTGTATTCATCGATGAAGTCTGTGTGTTTATTAGCACTGACACGTATGTCATGTTTCTATGGGTCTTAATGACCTAAATTTGGGAAGAGGGTGTGTCATTTTGTCAAAATGCATAAGGTAAGAACTATAACATCACAGTTTTGATAACTTTTTATTTTTACCTAAAATATACCCAAAATACTTACCTATAACAATACTGATGCTTGGAAAAGTCGATAAAATATATTATGCTGAAAAAGCATAAAAATACTGAATCTGGTGACACTGTTCCACAGTTTGTCTATAGCAGGGGAAATCCCGTTTCATCTGTCTAATAGTAAGTGTTACCAGTAATAAACTTCAAAATTGGACGTAAATATTTATATAATTTATTTTCGGAAACGAAGCGCAGATGACGTAATCATGGATTATCCCCCCCCCCCAATAATCCGATGTATATTATTATACAAGCACCCGACCCCCCCCCCCCCTTCCGGTGATCACTTGTTGAATGATCCCTGAGTGGGCGATCAGGTTAAGTAGTAGTAATATTATAGTAGGTATCTGTTCTAGTAGTAAGTAGCTAAATTAAGGAGATTAAAAAGTCACTTACCCATGTTATATTTACTTATTTCAGAACGAGAATACTTCTTCTTTAGATTTCATCCAGAATAACGCAAATAATTTAGTAAGTACCCTGAAGATGTTTTTGGCGTTAGGCACTTCATGATTATATATTTATGAATATAGTTAGTGTCATAGGTAGTATCATTCATGAATCGAAGTGTAGCAGAAAATATTTACACATAATTTACAAAGATAAAAACTTAAAAAACCGACTTCGAGACATTACTCAATCCTCGCTGTTCGCGTTGGGAATGTCGTCTAAATGGGCCTATTAGTTAGACTACGCTGCAGTCGGCAGGGCCCTGTCTGACTCACTGTCTCTTTCTAGTCGTTCCATCATGAGTGAGACGTCTTACAAATCGTGCCATGCCCACAGAAGAGATAATAGTACCTACTCCGTGCCGACAGCGTAATGTAATAAGCTCTAAAAACACGAAAATGAGCCTACAAGCCTACAACATCTGTATTCTGGCTGTTCACACAATACTACTACACATTATGGACTAATATTGCTCCCATAAGTCAGCCCCCAGGGAGCACTAGTGGAGAGCGCATAGATAATTTTTCCTTTGAAACACAACTCACCAATTTACGGGCGGCGGGGGACGAGGTAAGAAAGCTGTGATTGGTCAGCCGCTGCGAAACTGTCTGGCGTGTGGCAGCTGGCAGCCCGTCATCGTACATAGGTTGCGTACTTGGAGGAACGCGGCCTTTCGAAGGTTGCGTATGCGAACGTTTGTTGAATACCTACAACAAACGGTTGGCGAGCCGCATTCCCCCGCAGGCGCAGTAAATTGGAAATAATAGTCTCTGGTCTGCCCAGTCACAGAAAGGAAACCATACGATATATTTTAGTTTACCGTTAATACATTATGTTATGACATTTTCCTTTCAGATATTTTCATGTTGTAACTTGTAACCAAACTACTAGACTGGACCGATTCCTTATTTTAAAAATATTTCCAAGCTTTTGAATGAGTAACCCTTTCAAACAAAACAAGAATTTATGAAATCGGTTCATACGTATTGAAACGAATCAACCGTATTGAAAACCCCCTCCTTTTTAAGTCCGTTAAAAATGATTTGGGGTTTTCTGATAAATGAGAAGAATCAAAATCGTCTCATGGGTTTCGATTCGACCGTCGTCGTCGACACGAGGGTCCGTCGGTAGTGCACTTGGTATCTATTTTTGTAATATTTACATGTTTGGATGCACAGACTCGGTATAGGTATACTTATGTCAATGGTTGGAAGTTAACATGTTTGTGATGTCGCTGTTTCTGGTTCCCACGAGTCCCCACGAACACAGGGTATCCTAGTGTACGACCAGAAGCAATGTATGTGCCCGTTGTAAATAAATAGTAAAAGTTACTTATATATTTTTTATTTGTGATTGATTACAGGAGGCGTGCAACGACAATATTAATTTCTTTAACGGCGGTGGCAGCGGCGGTGGCGGCAAAGGCGGCGGCAAAGGCGGCAATTGAAACTAAGGCGATTTTTCCAGAATCACGGCGAATGCTAATGGCTTAGTGAATCTTTTTGATACCGGGTATTTTTAGACAGTTTTTAGACGTTATTTAAGACCCTACTTCCCCCTTCTTTCCCCCCGACCTGCGGTTTTTGCAATATTTTTCTGGGCCTATCAGAAGTCAAAGACATTATCAATCTTTCTGGTGACCGAGCTTTGCTCGGCGGTTGATTGGTACAAACAAACACAATAAAAGATTATAAGTCATATTGATCTGTAAGTAAAGATTATAAGTTCACATTAAAATTCGGCTGTTTAAATAATTACACAGCATAATAATGATTGGTGATGGTGATACGCTTTATCACCAATCATAATGAAACAGATAAATTATGAAGAACTGTCAAAATGAACCAGTCTACTGACTACTGAGTGACTGTTTAGCCCATTATACTGTGTATTTAAACCTCAGATTTAAACAGCCTTAGATGCAAACGAGAAGCAATCAGGCATTTTATTTTTGTCGTGAGTTTTAGGCACAGATATTCGGTGTTTCATCCCACACGTAGGCAGAAACATTGGCTGTTTGCTGAGGAACTACTAGGTACCTAATTACCTATACAATACAAGGTGCCACAAAATAAACACAATTTATGGACATATAGGTAGGTAATAAACAGAATGTTCAAAAAAAATACTTTGATCAGCTGTTGTGTCTTGTGTGTCTTAGAAAGGGGGAGAAGAGGGCGTAGTAGACAATCAATCAAACAGACAAAATTGTTATAAATATATTATCAAAGAGTTTCACTAAATGCCGTTAGTAGCAGCTGAAAGGAGAAGCCTCCTAAGAACGGATCCTGAGCGTATAGTTGTCCAACGATCTCTTGGTGTGTGAGTGACGTTTACAGGGAGGCGTCCTAATCTTCTCCGCAACCTAATGCTATGAACCTGTCAAAAAGCTTTGGTTTCTACCTGTCACCGCACGCTAAAAGATCGTTGGATACTTGTACTGGCATCCAGACCAGACCAGACCACAACACTGGACTTCGCACGCCATCTTTCACCCGCTGGACACGCAGCGTTGTGCGAGACATACTACTATATCCTTAGATCATTTTAATAATTACTTTAACTTCGTAGGTACCTACAATCATCCATCTAAATATACGCACTGCAATAACAAGCCACTTTGTTTCATTACTAAACGCACTGTGTCGTGTCTGACTGACACGATACCACAGAAGAGATAATAGTACTCCGACGATACCAGAAATACAAGTAGGTACTTACTTAGGTATTACCATTGAACTACTATTACTAATGGTAGCTCAATGGGTATTACGTGCAAAATTGTTTTATTATTATGATCCGGCGAGGTACGAATAATTACAAACCAAGGTCAACGAAGATTGCGGAAGTGAGAAGCAAATATAACTCGGGAACAGGAATAAGTGGGATGGCAATTGTGCGCTCGCGCCTAATCTGAATCAACGTAAGCGCCAAAACGGAAAAAAAAATCATAAAAAATAAGCTATTCCAGGGAATTACATTTCATTCATGAAATCGCTAGTAACAACGATTACCCACATATTTCAATTAATAGAAAAATCATACTACTACTGCGGTATAATAGGAAAAAATATTGAAAAAAGGGGTTGACTTTGGATTTATTTTCTATCGAGAAAATTTTATCCAAACACGTTTTCCTTCTTGAAAACCCTAGATTATACAGGGTGACATTTAATTAGCTGACCATAATTTGGGGAATGATAGTGCCCATCATTATGAAGAACTTTCACCATGGAACTTATAGTCGCAACGAAAAATAATTTTTGGGTCTCCCATAGTAACTTGAAATCAGTTCATTGGGGCAATGTACTGGAGGACGAATTTTTTTTTTCATTTGCCACTATGTTTCTTGGGGAAAGTTGTTCATAACGATGGGTACTATCATTCCCCAAAGTATGGTCAGCTAATTAAATGTCACCCTGTATAGTCAAATTACATATACTAGAAATTGATTACGATTAGTCGAGTATTTTCTGAAAAACGCATGATAAAAGCACCCCTAATTTATTCGTGAGGCCCCTTAATAGTAAGTCTTTTTAGCGCTTGTTTAGTTTTAAAGATAAGTAATCGCAACTGTCAAAAACTCTAGTTCGTTCTTTTGGCGTGTAAGTGACGTTTACAAGGGGTAGTCACTTCTATGCAACCTCTTATGATCCTGTCAAAAATCGTGAGTTTCACCCCATTGACCTATTATCTCAATGTTTCACCCTCAGGCAGGTTTCACCTGTCACCGTACGACAAAAGATCGTTGGACAGCTGCCTGTAGGTACTCAATACGTGACCATAATCGAAGCTAGGTTATTGAGAATGGATGTAAGTATGACGAAACAATTAATTAATCGTTAGTCAACCGTGTCGTAAATAAACCACCGTGAAAAGCCGTAATAAGTAAAGTCGCCGTAAAGTCTCGCTCAGCCGATAAATTAGTCTTATTGTATGGGTCGATTTCAGGTCACAAAAATGTCGCGTCATTCGTGTGAATTAATCTCATTCGCGTGACATAAAAACTCGTGAAATCGACGCTTGCAACGCTATTTGCAGCGTGCCGTAACAACGTTTGTAGCATATTCGAAACGCTTGCAACGCTATTTGCAGCGTGCGTAACACCGTATTTCACGTCACATGAATGACGTTCACGATTTTTGTGTCACAAAAATCGTGAAATCGACCTGTATAACAACTCAATTCGTTAACACCATACATTTAACCATTAACTAATTAATAATAAAGGCCTCAAGCCTCAAGGCCTTCATTCATATAAGTCATACAGTTTGGTGCAAGCACTGTCTTGCGCACAGACCATCAATTGTGGGTGTACGCCGCCGCCGCCGCCGCAGCGGTTTTCTTTGATCAAGTGTATTTCTCATTTTCTTTATTGTATTTACACAAGATAAGAATGACATAAAGAAAACTTATAATAGATAGACAATTTACAAAGGCGAGTCTTTCAAATTAGGCGACCTGTGGCAAGGCGGTGACAAAGAGGGGTGACACCATGGTGACACAAACGAAATGAATGGACTTTTAGAATTTTCCCAGTATTGCACACGTCAATTTTTTATTTCCCTATTTGCCATCAAATTCCGGTATGCCTATACGTGGCCTATACCTAATACTAATGAAGAAGTCAGATTTTGAAATACTAACTTGATACGACCTACGCTATGCTATAGATGGGCGCTGGTAATAATTCCAAAGCACCCAACTCGGAAAAATTAGAAAAAATTGAATAGTTCTGGAATTATTACGAATCCTTCCGAATCCTTCCCACTTGGAAAATATGTGTAAATATGGGGAAAACATAGTTCAGTTCAAAATTTTTATTGACCATAAAATCATACATATTACTTAGTCAACGTCAATATAATCCCATCAAAAACATCCTGTAAAAAATACCAAGTCTCGCAGCTCTGTGATTCTACCGTAAAAAGTTGTGAGATCCATGTTATACCAAGTCGGTTAACTGATTTAGTCCCTACTTAAGGGGCCTTCTGTCTTAAGTTAATACGTAAGATATTTTCATATCTATATTCAAATCTTTTACTTTTTAAATAAAAATATCGACTTGGCCATCGCATGCTTAGTTTGTTTAGTCCTTTACAACCAGGGTCTGCTGGAAGAAATCTCTATTTAGAGATAAGCTGACCTTGGTACATGTTATTTCTGTTTTTATGTCCTGTCATGTATCGTGTAATAAATATATACAAATACGTTATCTATCACACAGAACTAAGAGCCAGAAACCTGGTTTTTCATCAAATTCCTTCCGAATGCATAAAGAAGTGAAAGGTACTGGAATTTAATGGACTGAAAATAACTAGAGCATTAGTAATTTTGTTGCACTAGTCTTCCATTTTCTATTGTTGCCGCTTGTTAAAGGTATACATATATTAGTTTTGGAACCAAGTTTTAATCGTGTAGAACGCAATTATACTCTAAACAACCTAATATAATGTAGATATGATTTCGAAGATACATTGTGCCTTCATGCGATGGCCAAGTCGATATTTTTATTTAAAAAGTAAAAGATTTGAATATAGATATGAAAATATCTAACGTATTAACTTAAGACAGAAGGCCCCTTAAGTAGGGACTAAATCAGTTAACCGACTTGGTATAACATGGATCTCACAACTTTTTACGGTAGAATCACAGAGCTGCGAGACTTGGTATTTTTTACAGGATGTTTTTGATGGGATCTCACTTCTTTTTGTAAAGTTCTACTTTTTAAAATTTGGTACCTTTGGTACTTTTACAATAACAATAAAAAACATAGCGTTAATTGTAGGGGTCTCCGTGCTCGTCACAAGTATAAACTTGGAACTCTTCCCAATGTGCTACCACATACTCGACTATAGCAAGTCTAATCTCATACGACGACTCAATATTCTCATACATAGAGAATGACAAAGAATGAAACAAACACGACCCATCGCCAGGTATCCGTACAATCCGGTGTGGGCATGGTTGGTCATTCACATACACTATTTCCGAATCCATTGCGACTACTAGTTCTGGCAAATGTGCTAGATGAACAAATCCAAATAGTTAGTAAATATAATAATTAATGCAGATACAAAAATTATCAACAACTAGTTGAAATCGCTGGCGAGCAACTCCGCTACTTAAGCTAGCGACGGTTTCAAACCATAGCGTGAGTTAAAATACAGGCAGCGCCATCTATCGAGCAATTGGATTAATCTGCTACCACTCCCGTCGCATTAGAACGCAATTTGTTCTATTGATTGAATAGTTTTATTATATTTGAAGCATTTTGTCGGGAATGTACATCATACATATATACAGGGTGTAACAAAAAGGGTTTAACTCCCGGATGTATGTGGTTTGGGACATCATTCTGAGCAACTTTTACTATGGGACCAACTTGATTAGAGCAACTTGATTTTTCACTTCCCCATACATTTCGGTCTGGGCGCTCGGCTGATTTATATGGAGAAGTGAAAAATCAAGTTGCTCTGATCAAGTTGGTCCCATAGTAACCACATACATTCGGGAGTTAAACCCTTTTTGTTACACCCTGTATATAAAATTCTCGTGTCACAGTGTTTGTCTTCGTAGTCTGAGAATCGGCTAACATCTATTTTTCATACCCCTAAGTGTTATAATTATTTATATGGCAAAACAGCGTTTGCCGGGTCAGCAAGTAATATATAATTTAAGCATAATGGTAACCAAAGGAAACGAGGGATGTATGCCTGGACCGTGGTAAGTGGTGGTCCCTGGTGGATGTACGTATCCCTCTTCTAGGAAACAGGCGTGATATTATGTATGTATTACATAATATGTTTATAGAATCTTGTTTGTAAAGGCATATTTTCCTAGGGGCATTCAATGATTCATAAACTGCAAATGTAACTTTGTAATCCTATACATTTTATATAAGATTACAAAGTTATTGATGCAGATGGGTTTTCTGGAAAACTATAACATAAGCTTGAAATGTTTAAGTTTTCCCTTGATAAGAATACTAATTACTATTTATATCCCAAATTTGAAGGTTCTATGTCTGCTAGAAGTGCCTGGGAGTTTTGATGATCGGTCAGTCAGTCAGTGACAAAATGAGGAAACTTTGACATGTTACAATTCTTAAACTACTGGTTCAAATTGAATAAAAACTTTAATATATCGTGTTGATATAAGGCCTAATTAGTAACAGAAAAATCAGGCTTCTTGTTTTATCCACAACGAAGTTTTAGGGGGGTCGAATATGGCCTGAATTGCTTCGAGAAAAGGATGGTACGGCTGTGCTTGCTCGACTTGGTGGTGCACTGCCGTGCACCCAGATACATATATAACACATGCATACTTATACGAAAAATCCTTACAAAAGACATTCATACCCAAATTACTTTCACAAAAAAGATAGATCTACGAAAACGTTTGACTAGACAAGCAAATAACATTGTTATACTACACCACAGGACAAACTACTACGGTAAAAACAGCATAGTTGCAGATGGGGCGCGACTGTATAACAAACTACCGAAAGATATAAAAGAGGCGAGATCACTACCAATTTATAAAAAACTTTTAAAAATATACATCTCAAAGTCACCACATTCTTAACATAAATATTTACTTTTTTCAAGGACTACCCTACTTTAATGTCTCGCGCGAAGGAAGAAATCTATTTGTGTAATTATTTATTTGTGTTGTTTCTCAAGTAAGTGAATATTGTATTCTTTTTGAGAAATAAATATCTTAAACCTTAAACCTTAGGTCCGTTGCTTCATTAGGTATTTTATTATAAAAACTAACACATACTCCCATAAAAGAGTGAGCAACCTTACTGAGTCTGAACGCGGGCAAAGCAATCTTATTTCTATTTCTAGTGCTAATACTATGATTATGACCTAAAGTCTTAAATAAACCTATGTTTTTTCTGGTATACATGATATTTTCATAAATGTATTGACAGGTAACAGTAAGTATATTGATATTTTTGAATTTGTCCCTTAGTGATTGCCTAGCATCTAGTTGATAGATAGCCCGAATGGCCATTTTTTGTAAGACAAATATTGTGTTTATATCTGCCGCTCTCCACCAAAGCAGTATTCCGTAAGACATAATACTATGGAAATAACTAAAGTAAACCAATCTGGCAGTTCCTACATCTGTGATGTGTCTGATTTGCCTGACCGCATAAGCAGCTGAGCTAAGTCTTCGTGAGAGACTAGTTACATGAGGACCCCATTGAAGTTTCGAGTCTATAGTGATTCCAAGGAAAATTGTTTCTTCAACGAGGTCTAGTCTTTCCGTTCCTATGCTTACACTCGTGTCCACCTGCCGCACATTCGGTAAACAGAATTTGATACATTTTGTCTTATTCGAGTTTAATAAAAGGTTGTTTACATTAAACCAACTTAACACATGAGAGAGCGTACTATTTGCATCGTCTAGAATTTCTTGTTGTCTTTTCACCTTAAAGATAATGGATGTGTCATTAGCAAATAGTACAATCTGAGTCATTTTCTCCACCATATACGGCAGGTCATTCACGTAAACTAAGAAAAGGAACGGACCCAGAATAGAGCCTTGGGGGACACCAATATTCATATGCGTTCCGGTAGACTTATTTCTATTTATATCTACTTTTAGTACTCTGTCTCCAAGATATGATTCCATTAATTTTAAAGCATTGTCTTTAATACCATAGTGTTGCAGTTTGAGCAGAAGGGTTTGATGATCCACACAGTCAAAGGCATTGGAAAGATCACAGAATACACCAACAGCATCCTGTGATCCCTCCCACGCACTATAGATGTGTTGTACTAGTGCTACTCCGGCGTCAGTTGTTGATCTGCCTTTAGTGAAACCAAATTGTTATTTGTGGAGTAGCCCTGATGCGTTAAAGTGAGATTGTAGTTGATTCAGTATCACCTTTTCAAATACTTTGCTCAACACTGGCAAAACAGATACAGGTCTGAAGTTCGCAGGGTCTTCCTTGCTACCGGATTTGAAAAGTGGTATTAATCTGCTCATTTTCATGAGGTCAGGAAAAACACCTTCTGCTATACAACTATTGAACATGATTGCCATGTACGGAGCAATCACATCAATTACCGATTTAACTACTTTAACCGACATGCCCCATAGATCTTCAGTCTTTTTAACGTTTAGAAGTTTGAATGTTTTAAATATAGTTAGAGAGTCTATTGGTTTGAAGTTGAAGCCACTCTTGTGTTGGGGAACATTTTCAACCAAGTAATCTAGAGACTTTTCAGAAGAGGATGGTAGTGCTTCTGTTGTTATTATGGGTATAGTACTGAAGAACCTTTCAAATGCGTTAGCAACGTCCTCGTTAGATGAGAGTAATTTACCATTAACTTTTAAATTAAAACTAGATTCACTACACCTGACCTTGCCTGACTCTTTTTTAATAATGTTCCATATAGTTTTAATTTTGTCACCCGAAACTGTAATTTGATTGTTTAAATATAAGCATTTGGCTTTATGACATTCTTTCCTAAAATTATTAGAACAATTTTTGACAAGGGTGACAAATTCCGGACTGTGGTCATAAGATTTTTGTTCATACAATTCATATAGTTTGGACCTACTCTGTCTTAATTCCTCTGAAGCCCATTCAGAGAATTTTATTTTATTATTATTTCTCACTTCGGTCAGATTAAACACATTTTCGAATTCCGTAGATATAACTTGGAAGAAGTTGGAATATAGTGTGTTCGGATCTTCACAGTAAGGTGTTGAACGTAGACTTGACACAAGTCTATTTCGAAATTTTTCTATCTTCTTCAAAGTCAATGGTCTACATAAAATTTTAACGGGTTTTTCCGCATTAATTTCCTCAAAAACTACCATCTGACCCGTGTGGTCTGAAGTTAATGCGTTAACTATTTGTTTATCGTAAATACTACATTCACAGAAGACGTTATCTATACAGGTAGCGGAGGTAGCCGATATTCGTGTAGGCTCCAGAAAGACATTGCACATATTAAAAGACTTAAATACTGCTAAGGTCCTAGTGCGTATAGAGCGGTTTGCTTGGTCTAATAGATCTACGTTAAAGTCGCCACAAACTATGATGCGTTTGGACTTGTTTCTTGATGCCAGTTGAAGTACTTGTTCCATGACTGTCTCAAAGATTTCAAACTCTCCTTCGCCCCGCCTATACACACTAACAATTATATATTTTTCCATCTCAACACACGAGACTTCAGCATTCATCTCACTAGAGAGACTAACAACATCCTTTCGTTCCATACGTTTTGAAAGGATATTTCATGGAAACGTGCACACGTCGGGTAACAGACAAAACGAACAGGGTTGGATTCATAAGCGGAAAGAAAAGATTTAGATATAAGTAGGTACCTAACAAGTCGGTTTTGCACTTTCTCCACCATGACGCTATATTTAGCTTCATGTGGGTGCCAGATAATTGCACTGCTTTCCAGTTTGCTTCTAACGAAAGCATTGTACAGAGCACTTGTTTACAGCCTCAATGCTCCTAAACTCTCTAGCCTGTCTCATTACAAATGGCTTTGTGACATCAACAATGTGACTACGAAACGTTAGATCGGCGGTCATGCGCACTCCCAGATCTTTTACCTCTCTTACCCGCGTCATTTCAGCGCCATCTACCGAGTACTGATGTTGCACAGGCTCGCGTACGCGGGTGTAAGACATCAGCGCGTACCTACATCCCAACATTTAAGTAGAGTTTGTTGAGTTTGCTTCACTCCACCACCCGATCTATATGCCTCTACAGATTTTGGCTATTACTATCTCGGGAACTACTCATCCTAGACCCCCGGTTTGTATGGAGCTATGATCGTTTTTAGATGAGTAGTTTCCGAGTAATGACAGTTTTAAGTTTGACAGCTGCCATCCGAAATGAAGTTTCGCCGGGAGCTACTGTCACATCTCCATACAAACCGGGGGTCTAGGATGAGTAGTTTCCGTAGATATGACCGTTTTTAGTTTGACAGCTGTCACCCGAAATGAAGATCTCGCCGAGAGCTGTCACATCTCCATACAATTCAACGTTCTAGGATGAGTAGTTTTTCTAAAGTTTACTTTTTGTTTCAATTATAATACCCCTCATTAATAGTAGTAATAGTAATAGTAAAGTTTATTCAAGAAAATTTATGCAACAGTTTCTTAAACTACTATTATACGTGTCTAGTGTGAGGCCAGAAGCAATGTATGTGCCTTTGTGTAAATGTTTATTTTTATTAAAGTTGTTTTAAGTTTAATAATTAAATATAATACATTGTAGTAGTGCTACCAAATAATGATAAGAATTCAGAAAATTTGTAGATATAAGTAATTTTGCAGGAAAATTTCTTTTGTTTTTTAGTAAGTATTTGTTGTTATAGCGGCAACAGAAATACATCATCTGTGAAAATTTCATCTGTCTAGCTACCACGGTTCATGAGATACAGCCTGGTGACAGACAGACGGACGGACGGACGGACGGACGGACGGACGGACGGACGGACGGACGGACGGACAGACAGCGAAGTCTCAGTAATAGGGTCCCGTTTGGTACCCTTCGGGTACGGAACCCTAGAAAACAGTTATTTTGAGAAAATATAGGAAAACAAATATAGTAGTACTTACAATAGATGTCAGGGGCGTCTCTAGCCCATGTGGCGCCCGGGTGCAATCATCACCCAAGCGCCCCCTAGTAAGCGCGCGGTCAAAATGGATTGGGTACTTACATACAAATCAAATAATCTAGTTACCACAAACTGTCAAATTTCCTTAATGGATAATAAACTCTATTGTTGATCGAAGAAATTTGACAGTTTTGGATACCATGATGTGCTATTGAGTGTCGACAGTATTTAGAATTATACAAGGTATACCTAACCCTTAACAAGCCAAAACGTATAACTGCCGGAAAATTACTTGGCCAGAAAAATTGAATGAATTAGGATTGAAATAATGTATTTTAAAAAGATGTGACATGTCTGGAAGGATGGAAATATTTTTAAAACATTGTCTAATATCTAAACAATGTCTTAAATATATTGTCATCCTTCCAGATATGTCACATCTTTTTAAAATTAATTATTTCAATCCCAATTCATTCACTCATTCTGGCCAAGTTATTTTCCGGCAGTTGTACCCATGTTAACATGTCTTTATGGTAAACGTCAGAGTGCTTGACGCTATACTAGTATATGACAAGGGCACTCTCTCAAAGTGACATGGCTTTAATTTGAATGAAGAAAAATCCTCCTATTTCTAATTTAACCCATATTGCTTTGCTTTGACATACCTAGAGTGCACGGGTAAAAAGTATTTTTGACATGGCAGCTATTTATTTTAATTTTAAAAACAAATCTTACATTAGCCACATTATGAATTTTTCAAAAGAAAAGCCGACTTACTTCAAATTTAGATGTTTAGCAAATATAATACATAATACATTGGGTCAAGGCTTACTTCGCAAAATTACGTAGCGGTAGAAAACAAAGCGCGGCACGAGCCACTCGCCTTTGAGAAAATCCGCGCGCGCAACGTTCGTCCATGGCAATTTGAACTTTATTTTTTATTCGAAACAGCCGAATTCGCAATATGATCGCTCGATGATCGGTGTGCTTTCAAACGAATCTACTAGTAAACAGGTGAGGGCGGGTGCCGCGCCGGCACAACAACCGCCTTTGCTAGCGATGAGACACTCACTCCCTGCTACACCAATATAATCTTTTACGGTTTGTTTTAAGGTTTATTTCATATTGAAGAAAAAGTTACTACTGTAAAAGCCGCTCGCGCCTTGCTTTGCTGTTATTCGAGTTCGACATAGGTATATAAGAAGAGCTATAGACGCCATACAAAACGTATGCAAACCGGAGCTCTTTTTACTTGAGACATGGAAATGAAAGTGCCGCGCGCGACTGCCGCGGCCGGCGGCCGGCCGCCCGGCCGGCGCGCGCGGTGAGGTGAGGTGAGTGGCATTCCGTGTGCTCGGCGCGGCGCCCCCAGGACCGCGGCGCCCGGGTGCACCGCACCCCCTGCACTATAGGTAAAGCCGCCCCTGATAGATGTTTATTGTTACCAACATTATGAAGTTGAATGATTCGGAATAATAACATAAGGAACAGAGTAGTTATTAATAGCGATTGTTAGGATGAAAAATTGTAGTAGGTAACAAAATTTTCGGAGTTACAATAATCAAGGTAGAAATCTTAGGTCACAACTTTGGCGCACCCTGCAAATAGTCATTATATTTCGATTTGGGGGAGTTTAAACCACGATAAACGTAAATAAGTACTTATTTTGCCGATGCACTGTCGCAGAAACCATTTCAAAAGAAGCGGTGTCGATGTTTATACCGTCTTCGAACGGAATCTTGTGCAGTTGTAGTGTAGAGTGTAGGTTTTGCGATCAGCAAAGCTCCTCCGTGTTTTCGTCCATCCATCCTGTCACCCCGCAATAATGAATATTTATTTATTTATTTATATATTTATTAGTTGTTTCACAGCAGTCATTGAACTACTTAGTAATGGTAGTTCAATGACAGCAGTTTACAACGTAAAATGAAAACATATTAAAACAAATTGTGAAATGCCAATAACGAAACAAGACCCTTAAAAAACTTATCCATGAGGAACAAGGTCTCCATCGTGCACAGTATCATTGATACCTGTTTCGGTTACCGCAATCAAGTCCGCAGTTGCGGCCAACACGCTGGTATAAAATCTGCTCAACTTAGTGCCCGTAATGTTAAACGCCGCCGTAAAGTTCATCATCAACTACTTAATTGTGGTGTTTGGAGTAAGGTGCGACAAACATTTTTGGGAAGTAGCATGGCCCTGCATGCATGGCTAATAGTACTGAATACATTTCTGCATGAAATTCTGTCGTATAGGTAGTCCATTTCATATACCTAACATTGGACAGATTTAGAATAATAACTTTTCTTCTTCATATTTTCAAACCTATATTGAATGAAGTATAATATATCATTGCATTGCGTTGTCTGTGTAAATGAGCCTTACCTCCCACACTGATATAACTGCATTCCATAAAGGATTAAAAATATGAAGAAGAAAAGTTCAAAATGTGTCCAATCCAGTCCAATATTATAAATGCGAAAGTACCATGAAAGTACCTATATGTCTGCCTGTGTCGTATGCACGACTTCACTTAATATTTGTGTACCAGTTGTTAGAACTTTTTTTTAAATAAATTAGTAGTCTAAGAAATTAGGTACCTACCTATCTCAGAATACAGGAATAAATTGAAGGGTCGGCAGACTAAAGTACACATAATGTCAAAGAAGTGAACTTTACAGGAGAAGGAGAAAACTGATTAAAAAGCAATATGTGTGTTGTTTGTATATTTTATGCATGTGTAATTAATTACAATATTATTTTGCCTAAACTATAGAAACATTACATGCTTAAAATATACAAACAACACACACATACCATTGAACTACTATTAAGTGGCCCATCAACGGCTCCATGGTTTTGCCTCGAAATCGTGTACAGATTACACATTGGCGTAATATTTTACGTGCCAATACCCTCCCCCCGAGAGGCCAAAACTGATCTCTAACGGTACTCGGTAGCCAGGAGCAGTTGAGGGCCAGCGTGCAGCAGGCGCAGATGCTCGGCTCGCATCAATAACTTAGTGAAGTGATGTTTTCCATCTAACAACACAGGGTGTTTCTTAGCGAAGTTGAAGTCTGCTTTTTCGAGCCGACCACCTACTCTCAGCACGTCCTTCGAGTCGATGAAGAGGGATAGCTGTAACAAGTTAGGCGAGGTAAGTATTTTTTTATTTTTTAATGTTATTATTTCTTTCAGGAAACACTCCGATTGAGCGCATTTTATAAGGTAAGTAAGTGAGTTTTCAAGTTCATCGTGACTCAAATGTCCAGTTATTTTATTTGAATTATTTTTACAATTATTTATGAATCTAAACACATATGCGTATATTCTTTTTAGTTTTGATGAACTTGAATACTTTTCAAAGTTAATGAAGTTATTCTTTTCAGGTGCTAAATGGGTATTAAGTGCCTTTAATTCTGGTAAGTTGGTGATTTGTGTGTTGGGAATTAGAGGCCATTGCGACTCATTATTTTTTAAGAAATGAGGGCCTTCCCACCACAAAGAAGAATCTTTAAGTCTACTGGGGTCTACACCCCGCGAAGCCATGTCTGCTGGATTATCACCAGTCGGTACATGTCTCCACGAATCATGGGAAGTTAGTTCGCGAATTTCGATGATACGATTGCAAACAAAAGTTTTCAGCACTTTTGGTTGTGTTCTTATCCAACCCAGAGTGATGGTGGAATCAGACCAAAACACTTTAATTTCTACCGATTTTCTTAGTGCTTCACAGACTTTATGAGCCAGTCGAGCGCCTAATAAAGCCGCGCACAGCTCAAGACGCGGAACGGTAAGATTTTTAAGGGGCGCGACTCGTGTCTTCGCACAAAGAAGCTGAATGTTTACGTTATCGGAGCTGTCCACCGTTCGTATGTACACACACGCGGCGTAAGCTTCTAGCGAGGCATCCACGAAGCAGTGCAGCTCGCGTCTAACTGGAGATGAACACAGCACGTATCTTGGAACCGAGACTGTAAGTAAAGCATCAAGATTATGTACATGCCCCTTCCAGATCTTAGCCAAGTTATGGGGCACCGGTTCATCCCATGTCAATTTAAGTTGCCATAGCCTTTGCAATAAAATTTTCAAAGTTATCGTACAAGCACTAAGGAGGCCCAGCGGATCGAAAATTTTACAAGTGTTAGAAAGAATGATCCTTTTGGTTACTTTCTCTGATGGTTTATCAAGATTTATGGAAAAGGTTAAAGTGTCAGTGTTAGGAGCCCACTGGACGCCTAGAACAGTACATTCTTTACTAAGGTCGAGTGACTCTGACGAAGTTGAATTATTTATTGCTTGTGGACAGTTAGTTCTGAATTTATGTAGAGGAAAACATGCAGAATTGAGAACCTCCGTAACGATTTTATGTATATGTGCTACACCATCCTCACTGTCTGCCCCAGTCAGCATGTCATCCATGTAAAAATCGCGTTTTATTACTTCTGATATTACCGGGTCAGAACATTCAAGTGCTAACTGATGCAAACAGCGAGTACTCAAGTATGGTGCAGAGGCAGTACCGTAAGTTACAGTATTTAACTGTAAAACATCGAGAGGCTGATTTCTGTCTTTCCTCCATAGAATCAACTGCAAGTGACGTTGTGATTCGTCGATTAGGATCTGGCGATACATTTTTTGTATATCACCTGTAATTACGTATTTGTGTTCACGGAACCTGATCAAAATATTAAATAAATCATCTTGAACCACAGGTCCGATGTGTTGAATGTCGTTAAGCGATTTACGATTCGAAGACGGAAAAGACGCGTTAAAAACAACTCGTAATTTTGTCGTTTCACTACTTTCCCTTATTACGGCGTGATGGGGTAAATAATATCCGAAATTAGGCTTGTCGGTTTTAGATAAATGCCCCATGTTGTCGTATTCGTCAATGAAATTGCAATACTGTAATTTAAGTTCAGGATTTTTATCAAATCTTTTTTCTAAGCTATAGAACTGCTTGGCAGCTAGCCTGTAAGAGTCCCCGAGGGTCGTTTCAGGATCTTCCTTAAACGGCATTTGTACGCAAAATTTTCCGTCCTCCAATCGCTTAGTATGTTTAAGGAAGTGTTCCTCACAATAGTCATCGTCGGGTGATGTGAACTTTTTCGTCATGGGCACTTCTTCCAGTGTCCAAAATTTTGTTAGGTTATCATTAATTTCTTTTGTGAAATTACAATGTATTTTGTGAGGGACTGGAGTGACAGTTTTGTCAATAATGCTCAAGGGTCCCGCTACAATCCATCCAAATTTAGTGAGCTGAAGAACAGGCATATTAGGACCTAAGCTCATTTTTTCTGCACACATTATGTTAAAAAATATGTCTGCCCCGAGTAACAGGTCGATGTCTGATGGTTCACAGAACTGGGGATCAGCCAGTTTTAGGTTTTTAGGAATATTTAGCTGTGAAACATCGACGGGAATGTTGGGCAGCTGACCTGTTATCTGAGGCACAATTAGGCAATGAATGTTTGAATCAAATGACCCCAATAAAGAGGAGATCGACACGTGACAGCTATCAGAAATAGGTACTTGTACATTGTTAATGCCCGATATGATTATGTCACCGGAATTACGATTAACTGTACCAATTTTATTCTTCATGTCCTTCGTCATAAAGCAGGACTGGCTGCCAGTGTGGTGACGTAATTGAGACGAGTGTATGTTTCAGTAGTTGGACGTTTATTGGACCCCGAACGTACAATGGAATGGCTTATAAAGACAAGGGCGGAGGTGAGTGTGTGGGTGTGTGTGTACACATGCTACACCTTCCCCCTTTTTTTAAAGAAAAAATATGTTAATTCTATCTTATTTTTTCTAGAATTTAAAACAACAATAACATTTCAATTTTACATCACAACGGATCTAAATTATTAATCTGGCTCTAAATTAAAATTAATTAAACACATAAACAAAATCTGTAACATTTATCTATAGCTCACTCTAACTTGGAAAGTAGACTAACTACTTACATTTATTAATTGTATACCTACTGGCTGTAACACCATTACTCTTACAAATACAACTTTTACATTACAAATAGTTACTCAACCTAGCCTAAGGTGTTCTCTCTTATACGAATTTAATTATAACACTGTATTCAAAATTTCTTGAAACAATACATATTTTAACAATAACACATAGGTACTCTATAAAATAAACATTTAATCTTTGATTACCTTACAACAACATTATCGGACTTGCCAATAGTTATGTACCATACTAAAAAACATAACTTTAACTCAAACCATACGAATCCATCAATTTGTAAGATATTCTGTAAAAATTAGATGATCAGTCTAACTTTTATCGAAAACCTAACAAACGAAGTGTTCCCATCTGTCTTACTCGCTGCAGGAGTAGTACTGTTCCAACATTCTACACAATCGTTTCATGCTCCTAGAAAACAAATTCAATCCTTTTACATGTACTATCAAATGACAAATAACACCATCATTCCTAAATACAAACAAATTACATAGCTCAATACTCTATTTCAAATTAAGTATAAGTACATATTGTATCCAATTACTTTATTGTAGACACACATAAAAAAAAATAACAATTCTTCTTCATCTCATTATCCAATTTTAACATGTTATTCCTATATGCTTATTAATTCATTTACTTGAAGATAATAATAGTTGTTTGCTACCCTAGTGTCACGTTAACTTTAAAATTCTGCAAAAAAAAAAAAAAAAATAGAATATTTTAATTTAATGTGAATACTATATAACCGAACTTTCTTTCGTGGTATCGGTACATTTTTCTCACTCTAACTTATTTTCCGATCATAAAAAAAACACTACATTTACACTTTTGGTTTTTTACCCGTACTGAGCATCCTGTAGCTCTCAGTTAATTACTCTGATTACCAACAAAATATACTCTAGGAAGTAAGATTTATCGTAACTCCTGGTTAATTACTCCTTTTGTCAGTTAAATCTCCTTAACCTTTGTGTCCTCGTTCATACATTTTATTCGTTTACACTATTTCTACTAATGCCTTACTACGCCATCGCCAAGGAGTTCTCTGCTCCTGGTACCTACTAATAATTAAGTCTTCCACCGAGGGCACGACAGTCCACACTATGGTCAAGAACATAATTCTCCTAGGGCTGTAACTCTACACCCTTTATCTACATACATTATACATCCTGTGGGCATGGTCACCCTACACTACATATCATATTTTCATCTTGTGGGCATGGTCACCCTACACATTGGCATATCAGGCCACCTATTTTGTGCACCTGTATAATAGAGAATAGAGCCGCTACAATTTAAGGCAATGGCCTCCAATCTGTCTGTATGACTAGAAGGAATAGCTCCCTATCTCATATTTCTATATCCTACTATGTACCGATCCATAAACTTTTCTAATTCGAAACACAAAAAAATATCATTTACTTATTAATTCATTTCTAAATCTCTTTATTCAATTGTCATTAGGTCGTCGGTATTTTCCACTTGACCTAGAAATTCTTCTGCAATCATTCAACTCGGAATGCATTGTATTAGCAATACCTAACTCGTATGCTATTTTTAACTTTACTTTGATTTTAAATGATTATGAATTTACCAAATATTTACTCATTGACTGTGACACTAGGTTAACAATTTGTTACAAGTTGTAACTAAATATTACCCAACCTTCCTGTATAGGTACATACGTGGTCATATACAAAAATATCGTCTTTCAATTTACGTCATGATTCTGTCATTTTATAAAACTCTTATTTGTATAATGGTTCCATAATTCATTTTCAATGCGGTACCCTAACTTAGTACTGTATGCTAACATTCATTTCTACCTATCTTTTAGTCAGCATTTTGATTCTTGTAACTGTATCTCTGTATAACAATTAGTAAGCAGTTACAGTCGTAACCATTGTATTAATTTATAACATCCTGTTACTAATCTAATGTAACGCCGTGGCACATTCTTTGTACGTAACTAATCAATGATCTACATTCAATATTTTAAAATGACTTTAGTACCAACCTGTGGTTATAAAATGAGTGTTTCACAATATCATTTCTAATACCTTTTTCTGTTAGCGGAAACTAATAATAATTCTCACGTCATGTAATGCGATACCTCATTCTCTTTAGGTAATAAACTTCCTACCTACGTGAGGTTTTTTAGCCTTTTGCTACAAACTTTTCTGACCTAGATAATGTAATTTGATATCATACTCTGTAATATTCTATGGGGTAAACCGTCTTCCCATGTTACGTGGCTAAGGCACATTTACTTTATCTTTTAAAAGTACTACGATTAATTAAAACATGTCATGCATGTAGCATGTAATACTTCTTACTTGAGAAGGGGAAAGAGAATAAAAAATATATATATTAACATCTACTCTTCCTACGTCGGCTTTTATTTCAAAAGAATTCCGACGAGAACAATCAACCGTAAATGCGTAAAATAATAATAGTTAAAAAAAAAAAAACATTTTCCTTGAATCTACGTCGGCTTTTATTTCAAAAGAATTCCGACGAGAAGGATGTAACTCAACCAGTCCATGACGCAGTGGTATTCGAGAGCTGTGTGTACACGTAAAATAATAATAATATTTTTATACGTGAATATGTCGCTTTTCGACAAAATGTCCCCTTAACGGTTCGGTATGCATTTAAGTACTTAACATGGAGAATTGCCCTAATTGCAATTCATAATGTGGTCTTTGACCTATTTACTTCATATTTACTTATCCTTTACTTTATTACGACAGAGAGATATGAATACTTTTACATTGTTCTGACTTACTTTAAATTTTTACGTCGAAGTTGGTCACGTTTATCGCCGCGTGGTAACGACGACATCAGCGGCGGACGTGGCGCGTGCTGGCAACTGGCACTCCATGAAACTGCTGGAACTGGTCATCTTCTTCATACGAGACGGGTATCCCTGTACTCCACTTCCGGTCGCAGTAAATCTTCAAACGAGTCGGGAATCCCTGTACTCCCCGTCCGGTCGCAGTAAATCTTCAAACGAGTCGGGAATCCCTGTACTCCCCGTCCGGTCGCAGTAAATCTTCATGTCTTGATTGTAGCTTTCTTTTGTCTTCATTTTTCATTTGGAATTTCTTGTTTAAATATTTTTGTTTCTTCATTTAAATTTTTCTGCACTCAATTTTTCTTCGTTTTTTCATTGGATTTTCTTCTATATTTTTTTTTTTTTCTTCTTTCTTCAATAATTAGGTATTCTCCGTAATAATTTTTATTCTTCTTTCTTCTATAATTCGGTATTTTCTTTCTTGAGAGGTATTCATGTTTGAATTCCAGTCCTTTATTTTACGCCATTTTGCACAGCACTACCTCGCGAGAGGTAGGCTGGCCTGGCAAAGGTCGCCATGTGGTGACGTAATTGAGACGAGTGTATGTTTCAGTAGTTGGACGTTTATTGGACCCCGAACGTACAATGGAATGGCTTATAAAGACAAGGGCGGAGGTGAGTGTGTGGGTGTGTGTGTACACATGCTACACCAGCGTCTAAAAGCGCACGAGCAATGTAAATTTTATTGTTTTCAGGGTTGGTGACCTTAACTAAAGCGGTACCAAGAAGAACTTGCTTCTTCTGAAAGACGTGTGGATTTTCTGTGGATTTTAATGCCACGGTCCCCGTCGACTGTACGGACATAGTCACAGGCATGTTTTGTTCCGGGATCTGTCGATGTAACATTGTATTATGTTTTTGATTACATAATCGACACGAACCTAGACGGCATGTGGACTCATTATGTCCCCTTCTTAGACAGTTAGAGCAAAGCTTTAACCTGGAAACTTCGCTCAACTTTTTCTCAAGTGGAATCGATTTAAAGGATTCGCAATCTATAATTCTATGACATTGATTACAAAAAGGGCATGACATCGACCCTGCAGGCTTTGACGGATCTGAAGCGAGGAAACTTTTTGCATGATATTTAGGCAATGCATTTTTGTTTTCATTGTTATTATTATTAGGATAGGAGGGTTTTTTATATTCAGTTTTTTCGCCTCTGTTAGCCTGCATGGTCTCAAGAATGTCAGCACGATTACGGAGAAAGTCAATAAAGCTAGATAAAGGTGGCGTGTCTGAAAGATCGTTCCTATATTCTTCCCATTTGGTGCCCGTCACGTTATCTAATTTAGAGGACACCATGTAGATGATTAAGGTGTCCCATTGGTCGACTGGTTGACCAAGAGTACATAGCGCTCGCAGATTTTTTTTGACAACGTCGATTAAGTAACGGATGCACTTATACGATTCCTTTGTAATAGGATCGATCTTAAACAGCGCCTTTAGATGATTATTAATCAATATTTTTTTGTTATTGTATCTTTGGCACAATAGATGCCATGCTACCTTGTAATTTTCTGATGTGAATTCGATAGCCTTTATGACTAAAGCCGCGCTCCCAGTTAAGGATGAGCGTAAGTAATGAAATTTGTTTATATTAGGCACGGAATCATTTTCATGAATCAGTGATTCAAATGTGTCTCGAAATTCCAACCACGCAAAATAATTTCCATCAAAGATTGGAAGTTTAATGATCGGTAATTTGATATTAACATTTTCAGGATTAGAGCAACCAAGATCATTAGCATGGAATTTATTTTCTGCCTTCTGGACATTGCAGGGGTGCGATTTTATTAAGGTTTTAGCAGCTGCAATGCTAGAATAGAATCGGGATTCAGTTTGTTCCCTTTCCTTGGGTTGATCAGTGTTAGTCGGGTTTAGGATTTCTATTTTGAGTTGGCATTTGTCATATTCCTCAAACAACGCTTCCAATTTTACTAACCGAAAATTCAATTCAGCTATGTCAGATTCGGATATTTTCTCAATTTTATGTTTTTGATATTGTAAAAGAAGATTTTGAAAATTAGTTACTCGACCTTTAATTGAACCACGCTGCGTGATTAATTCTTTAGTTTCCTTGGAAGCGTCCATCTCCGGTATTTGATCGGCTGGATTAGTAGACATCGTATGGGAAAATCAATCAAATCTGTATCGGTAGATTGAAGTTAAGTAGGTTATAAGTATTTAATTAGGTATACGTAGGTACTAGCTACTGATTATGATGAACGTTTGAGCAAATCAACAAGTTAAGTAAGATAATTATGTGCATCAAACCCAAACGCGCAGATATCCAGTTGACTCGGGAACAGTTCAAACAACAGCAAAATGAAGTAGGTATGTAAGCGAAGCGTAGAAGGCACAAAGCAAGCAGTGATGATGACACACAGCAGCACAGGTAAGGTAGGTAGCTGGTTTATTGCTTCGTGCGCATCGAACGTTCCAGCACCTGGAATCGTTAGCAGAAAATATCCCTTTCAGTAAGCTAATAATAAGTGATTCGTGGAATGTGTATGTGTACCTACACGTTTGTTAAGAAAACAATTATTTTATTATGTAAGTAATTATTATATTAGGAATGCGAACTAAGATAATTTACGGCGCAAGAACAACATTAATGTTAAGTACCTATGAGTTCTAATTTGAAAGTGTATGTAATGTATAATAATAATGTATAACGACGTACCCAATGTATTTATGTAGTGTATACGTAATGTATGCTGTGCTATACGTTAAGTAGCACTGTGTTATGCTTAGGAAGCACGAATTTAGTTATGTAATTAAGGATATTATGTGCTATACGTTAAGAAGCACTGTGCTATGCATAAAGAAGCACGAAATTAGTTATGTAATGAATGATATGACAAACAACGCGTGGATAGGTACCTACCAACAGGCGACACGTATCACGCTCTTAGCAAGTGATTTTAGGTCTAAGCTAATGTATGAATAGGCAATAGCTATTTTGCACAAGTTGCCCAGCTGCACTTTTAACACAAAACGAAGGAATTAACGAAGGAAGGAAGTAAGAAAGGAAACAGGCACTCATCTGATGCAATCCTCGGGCGGTCGGTCCTTTGTTCGTCGCGGTGCGCAGCGGTCAATCCGGTCAAGTGTTGATCGCCAAATACGAATATGTAACGTATTATTTATTCGTTGTCCTGTCACGGTCGCCAAATTTTATGTAGCTGATTATCATGGACATAAATCAAAGTAACTACGATTTTACTTTACGTTTTAATGATTAAAATATTGAGGTGCGGTAAAGAGTACAGAGCGTGATGTCGAGTCTAATGTCTAGAGAATGTGATGTGGCGGAGCGCAGGCAGGCAGAGGCTCCCTCTCCCTCCTCGCCCCTCGCACCTCAGGTGCCGTCGCAGACACTACTTAGTTTTTATTCAGTTTTTTCCTTCTCCTGTTAAGTTCACTTTTTTGACTTATGTACTTTAGTCTGCCGACCCTTCAATTATTTATTCAATTATCACGAGAAATAATCAAAATATGATGGATTATTTAGAAGAATCAAGTATTTTTCCAAAAATCTTTAAAACATCATATCTCAACCAATACACAACTTAGAACACAGACAGATTGGACACTGTACAAAACCATTTACCTAATTGAAAAAAACTAAAAAAACACGCTTTTAAAGAACATCGAACTAAAAACTTAAAAATATTTTTTAAAATAAGCTTAAAACAATAATGAACGAAAAATACTAGTATTATTGTGAAAAAAGCGTGGGCGCTTTGTAACATATTTTTCGTATATCGAGCGCCCACGCTTTTTTCACAATAATACTAGTATATTTCGTTCATTATTGTTTTAACTTATTTTAAAAAATATTTTTAACTTTTTAGTTCTATGTGGTGGTGATGGGGCTGCCGCGGTACTGCAGCGCCTCAGGCATGTTTGCGGAGGCAAGGGTCGACGGCTTTGCCGCGATCATTAGGAAACGCAGCGCCTCGCTATTAGCTCGCGTATACGCGGCAGCTCCAACTCCATTCTTCGCACGTTGGCTGGACGGTGGGACTCGCCGCTGCTGGCGCACTGGGTCAGGCTTCATGCGAGTGGATAGCCTAGGTCCTTCTTACCCTGCTGTGCATTTGATATTTTTTAATTTATGTTTTTGACAGTTTTGACATTTTTATTTATTTTGTAATGTATGAATTTTCTTTTGATTTTATTGTTGACATGATTAAACTGTGTAATTTATTCTATGGGCTTTTATGCCTGCAATAAATGATTAATAATAATAATAATAATAATATGTTCTTTAAAAGCGTGTTTTTTAGTTTTTTTAAACTACTTATATTTATTTTTTACTTTTTAGTTTAATGTTCTTTCTTAAGAAACGGCTACCATATCTGTAGATGACCGACACGTGCTGAAAGCACCTGAAAAATGAAATGGACAATTTTCATCGAATTATTGCATTGTCATCGGTCCTTTAGACGTGTGCAAAGTTTCAAGTTGATCAGACTTCTAGAAACCGGTGAAAATTAAGCGCAAAGATTCCGTTACATACATACATACATACAACCCAAGCTAATAAAAGCGTGTTAATAAAAAGCGACTCTTGCGACAACGCAATAAAGTACAATTCCTGCTACCTACGTAGCGCGGCGCACGCACTTCGATTATTTACCTGAAAGTTGGCGCTCTTTCTGTCGCGTAACTCTATCCTCGTCTGACGCGGCCCGTGGGTTGTCTTCTTTCTTGTGACAAATAAAAAACTGAATATTTACTTACCAATTACGAACCAATTACTTACTATTATTCTAATATGTGAACAATAACATTTATAATATGTATAGGTAACTACCTACTTACCTATACTTACGGCCGATCCCAATAACCTATCTCTATCCGTGATCTGCAGATTACGCGTTACATTTGACAGTTGCTTATTTCCTCTGTGGTTGCGCTATGGGATTTATGTCAAAATTGACTTAAATCCCATATCCAGCGTCCAGCTATAGGTGGCCATTTATTGTGGTCTTGGGCTAACCCTGATCCACTGTTGCCTGGCAGTTTTAGCGACGTCACCCAACCATCGGGCGGGTGGTCTGCCTTTTGGTCTACGCGAACGCATCCCTTGGCCAGCCAGCATTCCGTGTCACCGCCTTGGTCCATACCGCCCCGCCTTCCTTCCCTACCTCTAGCCAAGTGTCCCGCTCCGCATACCCACGTCTATACGACCTTGCTAGTCTTGCTACGTCGTCGTCGCATCTCGACGTTGGGTAGTATGGTTTGGTTTGGTTGGTTGGTTGTTGTATGTACCTATGTAGTCGAAGGAAGATTTTGAGGTTTAGTTAGATATTAGTTAAGTTAGACTAGGTTGGTGGGCTGTAGGTACTTTAGCTTTTAGAGATCGTGGAAGACCGTGATAGGTATTATCCTTATCGATTCATTGATCACCACGAGTTTCACGATTCCTCCCCGCACGACTTAGGAGTGACTGAAACATAAAGTGTGTCGTGCGAGTCGCGTAAAGTGAACTCTTAGATCGTGTGTCGCGTGGACATTGGTTGTCGACAGAGCGGGTATAAGAGGCGGTGGGTTGTGGCCACGGACGGTATCATTGCTAGCTGCGGCTTCGAGGACGACCTCGCCGACTGACTCGTTGACGGCATTCCGACTCCCGACTGCGACATGAAGCACTCTGCTCTGCTGCTGCTGGCCATGCTGGCCCTGCTCTGCGCCTGCGCCGCGGCGCCCACGTATAGCAACGGTGGCAACGGTGGCTATGGTGGCAAAGACAGCAACAGTGATAGCAGCAGCAGTAGTAGTAGTAGCAGCAGCAGTAGTAGTAACAGCGGCAACAGCAATGGCGGCTACGGTGACAACGACGGCTATGGTGGCAACGACGGCTATGGTGGCAACGACGGCTATGGTGGCAACGACGGCTATGGTGGCAACGACGGCTATGGTGGCAACGACGGCTATGGTGGCAAAGACAGCAACAGTGATAGCAGCAGCAGTAGTAGTAGCAGCAGCAGTAGTAGTAGCAGCGGCAACAGCAATGGCGGCTACGGTGACAACGACGGCTATGGTGGCAACGACGGCTATGGTGGCAACGACGGCTATGGTGGCAACGACGGCTATGGTGGCAAAGACAGCAACAGTGATAGCAGCAGCAGTAGTAGTAGCAGCAGCAGTAGTAGTAGCAGCGGCAACAGCAATGGCGGCTACGGTGACAACGACGGCTATGGTGGCAACGACGGCTATGGTGGCAACGACGGCTATGGTGGCAACGACGGCTATGGTGGCAACGACGGCTATGGTGGCAACGACGGCTATGGTGGTAACGACGGCTACGGTGACAACGACGGCTATGGTACGGAGTACTTTTTATCTCTTCTGTGGCTATGGTGGCAAAGACAGTAACAGTGATAGCAGCAGCAGCGGCGACAACGGCTACAATGGTACGTGCTGTTGGCTTCACTTTCACAGGTTGCTACACAGAGACTGACTCCTGACAGCACATAGTCTGCTGCGGTTCGGCCTGACCACTGCAGAGACGACGAGCGTGTGAGCGCTCCCACGTGTAAGGCTTTGTTCACATCACAGTTAGCGCGTCTTTTTTAATTCAACATATCATTCGTAAGCTGCCATGTTCACACCGCCTTCAATTGTATTTTTGTTTTGTTTGTCATATAAATTAGAATTATTATTAAGTACTCGGTATCTAACCATACTTCAAATTTTCTCTCGCCAACGCGCGCACTTATTAGCGCGTTATACTTATTTTACTGTAGGTACTTACGGTACGGATACAAACATACTTACTTGACACAAAATATAATATAAGTAGGTAGGTACTAACCTACATGTTTTTGGGTTCCGTACCCGAAGGGTGCCAAACGGGACCCTATTACTGAGTCTTCGCTGTCCGTCCGTCCGTCCGTCCGTCTGTCTGTCACCAGGCTGTATCTCATGAACCGTGGTAGCTAGACAGTTGAAATTTTCACAGATGATGTGTTTCTGTTACCGCTATAACAACAAATACTAAAAATTAAAAGAAATTTAATATTAAGGGGGGCTCCCATACAACAAACGTGATTTTTTTGCTCATTTTTGCTCGATATTGATAATGGTAGCAGGTAGACGCTTAAAATGTTCACAATATATTGAGTATATTATTTACTTAAAAAAAAAAAATCGCGTGTAGCACCGTACACGTGTTAGAAGTAAAACTTCTGTAGCTAGATCATTAAGTGGTACCTATACTATACACCTATACCTACCTATACTAAAAGAGATTTAAATTTCCAATTTTGAGATCCAATCTCTGCTTCAAGTTACTTTTAAGTTTCAGACGTCCGATTATTTGAAATTATTTTATACTTGTACTTACTTTTAATACGTCATGTCATTTATTTCCCACCATTCCTTATCTACAATTTGTCGCGCTCGTGGTGATATACTTAACTCATTCAATAGTGTCACTACTGTTTGCATCTCGCTCAGATTATATACCATCTGACGACGTCACGTCTTAAAACCGTCTCGCTCAAATGTATGCATTGCTTTGCTTGTCTCTGTGCCCAGTCCCTTTATTTAATTGATCGAGTACGTATTTTCAACTATTCCAAGTTAATGTGTACCTGCGGGGCTACCATAAGGCTTGCCACTCACCTCAGTCGCGCAGATAAATGACAAAGAAGATGGCTAAATCAATATATGGACGACTGCCCCAGACATGTACAAAGACTTCTCAACAGCCAATAGCATTTAAATATTCATTCATAAATTTAATTTACTGCGTCTGTATTTAGTTTGTAGAACTTGAAGAAAAAAAAATTAAATATAGGTAAATAAGAGTTGTTACTCAATACTCCGTGATTCCAATATGATTCCGTGACCTTTGCCGTCGCTAGAAATAAGCACCATTTTGCAATAACATGCAACATAACGCCATCTAGCCACTCCTCTGGAAACCTCCTGTTTTCAACAGTTTTGCTAGTTGGCAATTATGTTGCATGTTATTTTTAACGATGGCAAAAGTCACTAATCAATGGCGGAATCATAGAGTATGAAGTGACAACTCTTAATTATTTAATCATTTCCTTCAAGTTCTACAAACTAACTAAAGACGCAGTAATTTATGAGAGAATATTTAAATGCTATTAATTGGCTGTTGAGAAGTCTTTGTACATGTCTGGGGCAGTCATTTTGCCAAATTGCCAACTCCTTTCGCGTCTCAATGATGTTTCTCCATAAAATAGCGCGCATTCATTATGATATGACATTAAATTGTGACAAAATGCGTGGCTGGGGTGACTGGCGTGCCTTATGCTACCCCCGCTAACCTATACATACCTACTTTGCTAGGATTTTTTAGGGTTACTTCATCGCGAAGCGATGACGTAACTCTTATTTAATTTTATTCTTGACATTTCCTTAGTCCGCCATACGACATACCTCGATTTTGATATTTTACTTCAACATTATTGACTGGCATGAAGCATTAACTTTAAAATTACAAAAGCTTATTAAAATCAAAATCGTATAATTTCAACAGTTATAACAACAATTCAACTTTAAAATATGTATTACAAAAATTACATACAAACAAATAAGCGAAACAATAAGCCATTAAACTTATAGCTCTGTAAGCTGTAGACCTCGCTTTGGCCGTTTACTACAGATAAACATTAAATAGGTAGGTATAACACGTACTTAGTAGCTAAACTGCTAATTTGTGACTTGAACTGCACTATATAATAAAAAGTGGCTTTAGAACAGTTCTAGGTACCTACTTATTGTTTTCAAGAAGTCTTAATGCAGCCATCCATCACATCGGAATTTGCTTGAAAACTAAATATCACATTTGGATGATTCTAAGTGACTTTATGCGATTACTAGCTGCCCGTTGCGCGACTACGCAGCGCGTTTTAGGTACCTATTCCATAGTTACCGGCCACAAAACGATTCGTTCATCATTTTAGAAATCCATATCGACCCGTATGTGACATTGATGAAACTCTTTTCTTACAAACTGTATGGATCGCATCGCACAGCTGTCAAACATAAGTTCCGGTTCCAACAAAGAGGTTGAACGAAGTAGTTTTTGGTCACGTCACTGGTTTTGTTTGCCCTGCCCCAGCCAGCGGCGGCGGCGCCATCTTGGCCATACCGGAAATCAAGAACTCGTGGAAGAATGCTTAAAATAATTTTTATTTGTTAACGTTTCATCAGGTTTTTCTCTCACTAATTAACATTCTTTATTGTACGAATGTATTATTATCTTATCTGATTAGTTAAAAACCGTATTGAAAATAGTTGCGGTTTTAAAAGTCTTCAGCCGACCCTGACGTCACCGATTCCAATTTCCGTTACATTTCTTAGCCACTCGTGATAGCACCCGGCTAGTAGCAAGTGAAAAGCAAATATATGAATAACCCACAGTTGAGAGGTTAAATAAATTTTACCCCCGTGCCCCAAGAAGTTTTACTTCAAAAATAATTAATTAAACTAAATGAATATTTAGGCGGGGGCTCCAATACATTTTTTTTGCGGTTTTTTATAGATAATGGTACGGAACCCTTCGTGCGCGATTCCGACTCGCACTTGGCCGGTTATTTAGTCTTACGTAGGTAGGTACTTTGACTTATTATTATAAACCAAAGTGCGTAAGACTTAGAAACATGTAAGTAGGTACTTATACCGTATCCAACATAGGATCAGTGGTGGTCATAACGGCTAATTTTTGATAACAGGCTACATGGAATATGCTATTTTTTTGTAGCCTGCTTATTTACACGCTACGTTATCGAAACGAACGCGTCGATCGATCGTCGAATCACTCAACGTCCAGCGCGGTCGCGAGTGACCGGTCGACTGATCACGCTGCGCTGTGCTTTTTATAACGTAATGCTACAAAAAGTCCGCTGGCGCTAGCAGCGCAGTGCGCTGTGCTTTTTTTAACGTAATGCTACAAAAAGTCCGCTGGCGCTAGCAGCGCAGCGCGTACAGCGTCGGTCCGTTTCGTTATGATAACGTAGCTCTATCTGATTCGATTAATAGCACACGCTTTTCGTTACAAGTGAATAACGTGCTGCTTTAAACGGCTTTACGTTATATTAACCACCACTACATAGGATGATCTCTGATAGCTTGTCACTGTGATTTTACTAGGCATGGGGATAATGTCGATACAAATTATCGATATTCTCACTAAAGTTTCTGAATGTTTCAAGCAATCAAAAAGATGTTGTAACATGTTTTTATTCTTGTTAAATCGATTCACAGCCCAAATCACCATCATCAAGTTTGATTCGGACTCGCTGGAGCCGTCTTGTAGATTTATAATCAGTTCCTGGGTAGATTGGTTGAATCGTACGATTAGTCGTATGTACGATCGTAGTATTTCTATTTCATTTACCTTGTTGTTTGCAATCTATTTTATTTACACAATATCATTAATATTCTTTTATATGTTTCGAGTCAAGATCGATAACTTGTCTTACGATGAGTGTAGAGGGGAACCGAATATTTTTTAAATCCTATTCCGTAACGTGGGTTCACTTTATTTCAGTACGCTTTAAACTTGATTTTGGTAATGAACTACCTAAAGTTTAACGAAGTTTAAAGGCATTTTACCAATATTTATTCAATAGTGCGCGAAAACAACACGAACTCTCAGGTGTCATGGCGTCGGCTCTGACGTCACGATTAGTAAGCTTGTCATTATGTGTCTATCCGCAGCGAAGAAAGTGAACAAGAAATTAAGTACCTATGTATTTCGGGTGATAAAAATGAATTCCAAAATTTATAAGTGGTGTGCAGTACCTCATCAGTGTACACATCAATAAATTAAGCAGAAATGGGAATACAGGAATGCCAACTCTGAAACAATATGCCTGGCACGATAATATGTAACGAAAAAAAAAGCTTTGTCCCGGAATTTGATATGCTTAGCAAGTTATATAACGAGAAAGCAATGTGGCTATTAGCTTAGGGCGGCGCTAGCCGCCCCAGAAGTTTTTTTCAACTTCAAAGGATATCCAGCTTAAGTTAAACGCTAGTAAATATATTTAACATAATTTAAAATGTGATAGGTAATGTGACACACAAATTGATTAGGGTTGTGGGCATGCCCACTGTGCCCATATGGGTAGATCCGCCCTTGCGGGGCAGCTGAAATTATGGAAACCAGGAGCTCGATTTTTTAATTGCTCGTGTGATATAATTTTTATTTCGCATGCGAAGTATCACGTTCGACTTGTGTATCGCATGACGTCGATTGTCTGCATTTCTGAAACCTTCGTCTTCGATATTGAAATTAAATATGGGAATGTTGAATTTTATCCGTAGATAAATAAATAACCGGTAAATACCGCATGGAAAACGGAAGATAAATGATCTTTTCTTTTATGAGGCTGCATGGCAGTTCCTTTGCTTAATCTAAGTTATAACTGTTCAACTTGTCAAAGAAAATTGTCTCAATTTCAATAGCAAAGATTTAAATGAAAGTCTTTGCGGGAAACGGAACGTAGAGAGGCTGACACTTTGTTGACTCATTCCTCATTGGTTGGTTAGGCTTGACGTTTTTAACGTCTATTCTACTATTCGACTTGCGCAACGAGTGGTTATTAAGCATCGCGCACATTAGGACGGGCCACAGCGTGCCGGGTCGCAGCGCATTATCGTACACTGTGTCGGGGCCCGGGGCGCAACGGGTCGCGTGATTTTGTAAGCGGCGATGCGACCCGCCCCGGTCCGGCACGCTGCGATCCGTCCTAATGAGCGCGATCCTTTCAATCGTTGCAGAGCGAATTACTGAAAAATACGGAATTACAAATTGCGAACGAAAATCAGTAGAAAAGAGCGCTCGTTTGCAAAAGAGTGATTCAAAAATCAAGCTCCTGGTCTATCAATCCAAATCGTGCATGACTAAAATTATTATGCTTTGACTTCAGATGCAGACTCATCAGAGGGCAACCTTACCAGCCAGGGTGATGACTCCAACAGCGTCACGACCACCAACCGAGGCACCCAAAAATATTCGAGCCAAAATTCGAGTGGTTCCGAGAATGGCAATTGTGAAGTGAGTCTCATCACCTACCTTTGTTGATTAACTAGAGTCTGGCTAACGAATGTAGAGACTGAAGTTATTCACCAACTCAAAACATTAGACTCTAAATGCGTACTTATTAGACAAATGGGAGGAGAATAGTATCGAGATGTGGTGGCCATGTGTGGTCTTCATCATCAGTTCCGCATCACAATATTATGCATGCATACCGTGACTAAATGCAAGAGTTATTATGAAAAACACAAAAATCACTATAGGTCTGCCTATAGGTCTACTAAACTAGAGGAACTAAAGGCACTAAACTGACAACATTCAAATCCGACAGCTCTTGCGCGGAGGCTACAGATTCCATTTTCAAACACACCATTTCAATTAGTTTAGTTAGTATAGTTTGTGTCGCCTCCCAAATCGCAGGCAATTATTGTCTAGGTATGTATTAAAAATGCGTCCATAACTAGACAGACCATTAATTAAGTACCTATCCTGACCTGATTGAGAACGGTAGGTATTCGGTTCTTTATTACATTCATCGTTGCCAGGAACGCGCGTAGTTTTTAGGGTTCCGTACCCGAAGGGTGCCAAACAGGGTCCCGTTTGGCACCCTTACTGAGACTTCGCTGTCTGTCCGTCCGTCCGTCTGTCTGTCTGTCTGTCTTTCTCCAGGCTGTATCTCATGAACCGTAGTAGCTAGACAGTTGAAATTTTCACAGATGATGTATTTCTGTTGCCGCTATAACAAAAAATACTAATAATTGAAACAAAAAGTAAACTTTAGAAAAAACCGACTTCCACAAACCCTATTTGATTAGATTGAGTTTAATACTAACTGTAACCCCTTATCCCCCCCTCCCTTGGGGAATTAATTTTGTCAAATGCTATATCAGTGCTACCCCACGCGACTAAGGAACCCCTGTACAAAGTTTCATGGCTCTAGGTCCACCGGTTTAGGCTATGCGTTGCCTGCCCGTCAGCCACGCATTGTATTTGTACCTAGTATTGAGCAGATCTGGTGGCCATATGTGGTCTTCATCAGCAGTTCCGCATCACAATATTATGCTTACCATGTGCATTTGCAAGAGTTATTATGAAAAACACAAAAATCACTATAGGTCTGCCTATAATATTTGAAGAGTTCTCTCGATTTCTCCAGGATCCCATCATCAGATCCTGACCTGGTGTCAATGGGACCACCCTTGAGGTATTACCTATACGCCGAAAAAACATTTGTTCAAATCGGTTCATAATTGGCGGAGCAATCGCGTAACAAACATAGAAAAAAAAAAAAAAAAAACGGGTCGAATTGAGAACCTCCTCCTTTTTTTGAAGTCGGTTGAAAAATAGATATAATAATGAAAGGGGGAACCCGTACATTAGACATGATTTTTTTGCCGTATTTATAGATTATCGGCCCTGGAGCGCGATGCATGGAAACGGGGAAGAGAGACCTTTGCCCAGCAGTGGGATGCTATAGGCTAATAATAATAATAATAATTTATAGATAATGGTACGGAACCCATCATGCGCGAGTCTGACTCGCACTTGGCCGGTTATTTGCATACTCTGTCAATGTGTTCTCCCAGTTGAAGTGTATATCTATCACGAGACCGAGGGTGGGACGTGCGAGTCAATCCATTGTATTTGTTCACACGTGCACCCGGCTCCCGTGATAGTAGCTCCATTATGTTGGCAACTGTGTGAGTGGGCGATCAGGTTAAAGAGCTACATTACGCTGTCGGCAGGGCCCTGCCTGTCTGACTCACTGTCTCTTTCTAGTCGTTCCATCATGAGTGAGACGTCTATTACACATCGTGCCCTGCCGACAGCGTAATTATAGTAGGTATTCCAGAGACTAGAAGTATATCAAATTGACTGCGCCTGCGGGGGAATGCGGCTCGCCAAACTTTGTTGTATTCAACAAACGTTCGCATACGCAATCTATGTACGAAGACGGGCCGCCAGACAGTTTTGCAGCGGCTTACCAAACACAGCTCTCTTACCTCGTCCCCCGCCCCCCTTAAATTGGTGAGTTGTGTTTCGAAGGAAAATGTATCTATGCGCTCTCCACTGGATAAGTGCTCCCTCAGGTATTCGTATCTAGTAGTAATATTATAGTATCTGTGCTAGTAGTAAGTAGCTAAAGAGCTTATTACATTACGCTGTCGGCAGGGCACGATTTGTATAGACGTCTCACTCATGATGGAACGACTAGAAAGAGACAGTGAGTCAGACAGGGCCCTGCCGACCGACAGCGTAGTCTAATAGGCCCTTATATTAATGAGATTAAAAAGCCACTTACCCATATTATATTTATTTCAGAACAAGAATACTTCTTCATTTGCTTTTGGCGAGAATAACTTGAATAACCTTGTAAGTACCTTGAAGATATTGTACTTCATGATTATCCATTCATGAATATCATAGTTAGTGTCAGTATCATTCATTAATCGAAGTGTAGCAGAAAATATTCACAGAATTTACAAAGTTAAGAACTTAAAAAAAACCGACTTTGAGCAACTTTGAGACATGTCTGTCTGTGCTTCGAGACCTATTATTATTATTACTCAATCCTCGCTGCTCGCGTTAGGAATGTCGTCTAAAACACGAAAATGAGCCTACAACATCTGTATTCTGGCTTTTCACACAACACTTACTACACAATATGGACTAATAACCTAATAAGGGTCCCATAAGTCAGCCCACAGTCACAGAAAGGAAACCATACGATATATTTTAGTTATACTTTTCAGATATTTTCATGTTGTAACCAAACTACTGGACCGATTCCTTATTTTTTTTTTAAATGACCAAGCTAAATTCTTGTTTTTGTTTGAAAGGGTTACTCACTCATAACTAGAGAATACAATCCCAGCCGTTTTCTGACCCCGAAAATCCCGGGACTGTACTTGGCTAATCCCGGGATTTACGGGATTACCACAAAAAGATCGAGTTTGCATTCCGCAGTCCGTTGCGCCTTGCCAAGGTCATATTAATGTATTACGTGCGTGTTTTTTTTTTTAATTACCTACTACAGAATGTCTATTGGTACTTATGCTATATTTTTCGGCGGTTTCAGTCTGGCGTTTAAATGCGTTTAACCACAGTGCGTGCTAAGCCTTAGGAGGAAGCAAATAAAAAGTATTGATACTTAATAGTCGAGATGACACGGAAGAAGAAGAAATGTCAGGATCACAAACAGATAATGAGCTAAGGCCACACACCTCCCAACCCCATTTATTGACACTAAAGGAAAAGTTACAGCTGGAACTTGATAAGAGTATGAAATCCCCAGATCCTGAAGTACAAGTACAAAATGAATCGGGGTGGTAAATAATATAAGACGTGAAATGAGCCTGTTTGAAAATGGAGGTGTTCGTGGATATCACTTAGAAACAGTATAGACATATAAGTACCTGTTGTCTATTCCTCCAACCAGTGTAGAACCTGAACGAGCTTTTTCAGCTGCTGCTTATATCGGAAATAAACTACGAAGCAGGCTTGGAACTCAGACATTGGATGCTTTGATATTCCTGAGATAATATTTTCGAAATTCTTAATAGTATTCTGGTACCTATTAAAAAAAAAACAAGTTTTTATTTTATTTTTTAATCTACATAGTCTAATCCCGGGATAGCCCCGGGATCCCGGGATTACGCATCAAAAATCCCGTAATCCCGGGATTGAAAAACATGCTCGGGATTGTATTCTCTACTCATAACCCCTTTCAAACAAAAACAAGAATTTTTGAAATCGGTTCATACATAGTATCTACTAGTTTCGATGTAACACACAACATAATAATAGTAAAATAATAACCGGCCAAGTGCGAGTCGGACTCGCGCACGAAGGGTTCCGTGCCATTATCTATAAAAAACCGCAAAAAAATGTATGGGAGCCCCCCCTAAATATTAATTTAATTTTAATTTAATTATTTATTTTTTGAGTAAATAATATTCTCAATATATTGTGAACATTTTAAGCGTCTACCTGCTACCATTATCAATATCGAGCAAAAATGAGCAAAAAAATCAAGTTTGTTGTATGGGAGCCCCCCTTAATATTAAATTTCTTTTGATTTTTAGTATTTGTTGTTATAGCGGCAACAGAAATATATCATCTGTGAAAATTTCAACTGTCTAGCTACCACGGTTCATGAGATACAGCCTGGTGACAGACGGACGGACGGACGGACAGACGGACAGCGAAGTCTCAGTAATAGGGTCCCGTTTGGCACCCTTCGGGTACGGAACCCTAAAAACATACAACCGAATTCAGAACCCCCTCCTTTTTTGAAGTCCGTTAAAAATGATTGAGGTGACGTCACGTAGCGATTCCAAATGTCAAATCGCATACCTAAGTACATAAAAATTTATCGTTTCGTTTCGCTATCCTTAGCGTTTAACATTGTCTACATCGCTATCCTTAGCGTTTAACATGGTCTACATCGCTATCCTTAGCGTTTAACATTGTCTACATCGCTATCCTTAGCGTTTAACATTGTCTACATCGCTATCCTTAGCGTTTAACATTGTCTACATCGCTATCCTTAGCGTTTAACATTGTATACATCTAATGTGTCTGTAATGGCTGTTGTAAATAAATACCTAGTAAAAGTTACTTATAAGTACTTATATTTTTTATTTATGATTACAGCTGTCGTGCAACAAAATTACTGTGATTAACTCCGGCGGCGGCGGCAAAGGCGGCAATTGAAACTAAGGCGATTTTTCCAGAATCACGGCGAACGCTAATGGCTTAGTGAATCTTTTTGATACCGGGTATTTTTAGACAGTTATTTAAGACCCTACTTCCCCCTCCTTTCCCCCCGACCTGCGGTTTTTGCAATATTTATCTGGGATTATCAGAAGTCAAAGACATTATCAATCTTTCTGGTGACCGAGCTTTGCTCGGCAGTTGATTGGTACAAACACAATAAAAGATCTGTGAGTAAACATTATAATCGGCTGTTTAAATAAGTACATGCACAGCATAATAATGATTGGTTATATGCTTATAATTATCACCAATCATAATGAAACAGATAAATTATGAAGAACTGTCAAAAAGGACCAGTCTACAGTGCATGTTAAGCTCTTTATTAATCTGTAGTTAAGCCTGTTTAAATCTGAGGTTTAAATACACAGTATAATGCTGTACCTTAGACGTAGACAATAGTAAGTCCACTTTTAGAGGTTAACAATAGTAAGACCACTTTTTGAAAATTTCATTTCTGTACCGTAGAGTCTACCTCTAGTGGACTTACTATTGTCAACCTCTAAAAGTGGACTTACTATTGTCTACGTCTAAGGTACAGCATTATACTGTGTATTTAAACCTCAGATTTAAACAGCCTATGCAAACGAGAAGCAATAAGGCATTTTATTTTTGTCGTGAGTTTTAGGCACAGATATTCGGTGTTTCATCCCACACGTAGGCTGAAACATTGGCTGTTTGCTGAGGAACTACTAGGTACCTATACAATACAAGGTGCCACAAAATAAACACAATTTATGGACATAATAAACAGAATGTTCAAAAAATTACTTCGCTTTCGATCAGCTGTCTTAGAAAGGGGGAGAAGAGGGCGTAGTAGAGACTCAATCAAACCATTGACCTCTAAATGCCGTTAGTAGCAGCTGAAAGGATCGTGAGCGTATAGTTGTCAAACGATCTCTTGGCGTGTGAGTGACGTTTACAGGGAGGCGTCACTTCTCCGCAACCTAATGCTATGAACCTGTCAAAAAGCTTTAGTTTCTACCTGTCACCGCACGCCAAAAGATCGTTGGACACTTGTACTGACATCCAGACCAGACCGCAACACTGGACTTCGCGCGCCATCTTTCACCCGCTGGACACGCAGCGTTGTGTGAGACATACCTACTACTATATCCTTAGATCATTTCAATAATTACTTTAACTTCGTAGGTACCTACAATCATCCATCTAAATATACGCACTGCAATAACAAGTCACTTTGTTTCATTACTAAACGCACTATGTCGTGTCACTCGTGTCTGACACGCAACCTACTTACTTACTTGTATTATTTTACCTACAAAATTGTTTTATTATTTATGATCCTTAAAACACCATTTCACAAAATAAGAGGCCCGTTTTGACAGTTCACGCCCATGAAGTTTTAACCCCTGACGCGTAGGTAATAGAAGCGGTTTTAAGGTGCAACCTGTACACTTTGCTTGTAAGTAACTTCATGGGCGTGAACTGTCAATACGGGCCTTTTATTTTGTGAAGAGTTCAGTATAGTACATTACTTCAGAGGGAAGAAAGTGACAGTTCCATACCGAGATTATGGCATTCGCGCCACGAGCTTGCGAGGGGCGCAAACCATTTGAGGTATGGAACTGTACTTTATCCTGAGGTATGTATAGTGCTTTTTATTACACCTACGAGGAAAATTATAGACATAAATGCATAGAAATCTGCAGTACTTATGAAAATTTCATACGTTGGCAAAAGGAAAAGAAAACGACTTCATTTTCTGAAAATGTATTGCTCGAAGTTTTTGCGAAAATGGGCGGGCTTTTCCTTTTTTTATTCGCCCGTTTCTGGAGTAGGCTAAGATCATAGGGTCATGCAGCCACTTCTTCCGTGATTCCGCGCGTTTTATATACAAAAATAATTTCGTTTTTAATTTTCTGTATGCACCAAGGAGGTCGGTAACTGGTAAAAAAAAACTGTATGTGGCCAGTAACAATTTACTTGAAATTTAATTAGTAGACAGTTCTCTTTGCAGTATGACTGCTGACAAATAAAAATAAAAAATACCGGGTATGTAATGGAATTTCATACATACTTCCCACCCTTGGGTCGGAAGGATTTTCATACAAACTTCCATACCTTGGGATGAAAGGATTTGAAGGGCGGGATAAAGGCGTTTCTTCCCTCTAATTGGTATAATTAGTATGTATTTTCAGAGCAGGTGTGATAAAAAGAGTATTTTTAGCGCTTGTTTAGTTAGATAAGTAATCGCAACTGTCAGAAACTCTAGTGCGCTCTTTTGGCGTGTAAGTGACGTTTACAAGGGGTAGTCACTTCTACGCAACCTCATGTAATGATCCTGTCAAAAATCGTCAGTTTCACCCTCAGGCAGGTTTCACCTGTCACCGCACGCCAAAATATCGCTGGACAGCTGCTAGGTCAGTCATATGTTACATTCGAAATAGGAATAATTGCGGTAAACTTGCTTTTTTAGTAAGTATGTTGTTTGGGTTCACCTGGATAGTATTAATCCAGATTTGCAGCAGTCTGCAATTCTCGCGCACTGCTGAAAAACCATTATTTTTTCTCTTTTTTAGGGTTCCGTACCCGAAGGGTGCCAAACGGGACCCTATTACTGAGACTTCGCTGTCCGTCCGTCCGTCCGTCCGTCCGTCCGTCCGTCCGTCCGTCTGTCACCGGGTCCGCCTGCACGAACCGTAATAGCTAGAAAGCTGAAATTTTCACAGAATGTGTATATCTGTTGCCGCACCAACCACAAATACTGAAATACGAGAGATATTACAAATTGAAAGTGGTCTCGGTACAAGATACGTCTTCACAACACGCTTGAAAAGTTTATACCAAGGCCATTTTGTTTTGGTAGGTAAGCCTTCTTTTAATGAAACTAAATTTAAATGATATGGCAATGTCGTCCCCGGACTTCTACAAAGACTTTAAATATTAATTGATGAATTACGACGTCTCTATTTATTATGTAGAACTTTTAGAAAATAATTATAAAATTAATAGTTTTTAATTACTTTTGTTTTCATACAAATCTCAGAGCACAGAAATTAATTTTTTCCTTTTGGCCACTTCAAGTTTGGCTGCCAGTGATGTTTTAATTAAATACTCTTTGGTGCGTTGAAATGATGTTTTGCAGTCTGCATGACATTGACATAATGAGTGAGTGAACCTCATTGTACGGAAATTGTAGATGGGTGTCTCACGTTTTCCAGTAGGAGTAGGTTGTAGACAGTGCTGCTTACGGCGGCGTTTAGTAGGTACTAAAGGCCCTAAAAGCGCGGCAAGCTTTGAATCAATTCAAATGTTATTTTTCAACTAGCTACAAAGTTATTCTGACATAAGATGATAATTTGAACAAAACTTTTTGGGTATTTCATGAAAAATACAGTTACAGATCACACATATACAGGGTGGAACAAACGAATGGGCCCTGGAGGGAAAGTACCTTAAAATCTCAAGATATCCGTCCGTCCGTCTGTCTGTCACCAGGCCGTATCTCATGAACCGTGGTAGCTAGACAGTTGATATTTTCACAGATGACGTATTTCTGTTCCCGCTATAACAACAAATACTAAAAACAAAATAAATTTAATATAAAGGGGGCTCCCATACAATTAACGTGTTTTTTTGCGGTTTTTTTAACCGACTTCCCAAAGGAGGAGGTTTACAATTCGTCCGGATGTTTGTTTTTTTTTATTTATTTTTTTATGTATGTGCCTCGATAGCGCCTAAACGGATGGACCGATTTGGAAAATTAGACCGATTAGACCTATAGTGATTTTTGTGTTTTTCATAATAACTCGTGCAAATGCACATGGTAAGCATAATATTGTGATGCGGAACTGCTGAAGAAGACCACATATGGCCACCAGATCTGCTCAATACTAGGTACAAATACAATGCGTGGCTGACGGGCAGGCAACGCATAGCCTAAACCGATGGACCTAGAGCCATGAAACTTTGTACAGGGGTTCCTTAGTAGCGTGGGGTAGCACTGATATGGGATTTGACAAAATTAATTCCCCTGGGGGGGGGGGGGGATAAGGGGTTACAGTTTGTATTAAACTCAATCTAATCAAATAGGGTTTGTGGAAGTCGGTTTTTGAAGTAAAACTTCTTGGGGCACGGGGGTAAAATTTATTTAACCTCTCAACTGTGGGTTATTCATATATTTGCTTTTCAATTACTACTAGCCGGGTGCTATCACGAGTGGCTAAGAAATGTAACGGAAATTGGAATCGGTGACGTCAGGGTCGGCTGAAGACTTTTAAAACCGCAACTATTTTCAATACGGTTTTTAACTAATCAGATAATATAATAATACATTCGTACAATAAAGAATGTTAATTAGTGAGAGAAAAACCTGATGAAACGTTAACAAATAAAAATTATTTTAAGCATTCTTCCACGAGTTCTTGATTTCCGGTATGGCCAAGATGGCGCCGCCGCCGCCGCCGCCGCTGGCTGGGATAAACAATAAACAAAACCAGTGACGTGACCAAAAACTACTTCGTTCAACCTCTTTGTTGGAACCGGAACTTATGTTTGACAGCTGTGCGATGCGATCCATACAGTTTGTAAGAAAAGAGTTTCATCAATGTCACACGGGTCGATATGGATTTCTTTAACAATCAAAGCAATGCATACATTTGAGCGAGACGGCTTAAAGACGTGACGTCAGATGGTATATAATCTGAGCGAGATGCAAATAGTAGTGACCTCAGTGACACTATTGAATGAGTTAAGTATATCACCACGAGCGCGACAAATTGTAGATAAGGAATGGTGGGAAATAAATGACATGACGTATTAAAAGTAAGTACAAGTATAAAATAATTTCAAATAATCGGACGTCTGAAACTTAAAAGTAACTTGAAGCAGAGATCGGATCTCAAAATTGGAAATTTAAATCTCTTTTAGTATAGGTAGGTATAGGTGTATAGTATAGGTACCACTTAATGATCTAGCTACAGAAGTTTTACTTCTAACACGTGTACGGTGCTACACGCGTAACTTTTTTTCTAAAGTTTACTTTTTGTTCCAATTATATAGATAATGGTACGGAACCCTTCGTGCGCGAGTCTGACTCGCACTTGGCCGGTTTTTTTAGTTTTGTGCAAAAAAAACGACATTGGAAGGCTCTGACGACAAAGATCACTACTACTTATTTAAAGTGTATAAAATTCCTGACAGTTTGAGCCCTAATTCAATTGTGTAGGTCTAATAGGTCACACGATACTGGGTTCCCAATGTTCACTATTTTCTTATGGCTCATCACTACTTTTGGGCTTAAGTTAACCTACGCGTCTTCTTTGAGGGCCCAGGCCAGGAGTATCAATATCAACTTTTCAGCAACTACTCAGCGCGCGAGAATTTCAGACTGCTGCAAATCCGGATTAATACTATCCAGGTGAACCCAAACAACACACTAAAAGAGCAAGTTTACCGCAATTATTCTTATTTCAGCTTTTTTATTTGTACGATATGACTGTACTATGCCTGTAGGTTATTGAAAATGGATGTAAGTATGACGAAACAATTAATAGAAGAGTTTTACCTGAAAATAAAACGCATATTAAAATACTTACCTAATTCTAAGCTTATCTTAAATATTCGAGATAGGCATATCCGTTTCCCGGTGCATTTTCAACTCGTTTTTACCTCGTGTTTCCGGTTTGGATTTGCGCGGGCTTCCGTCGCCTGGCAGACGGCGCCACTGTAGTTTTCGTAAATGGCGGAGTGTGAATTTCAATCATTGGCTCGAAAATACACCAGGCAGAGATAGAATTCTAAACTTAGAATTAGGTAAGTATCTTAATATGCGGTTTATTTTCAGGTAAAACGCTTCTATTAAATCACTCGACCGTAATTCTAAGCTTAGCTTAAATATTTGAGATCTGTTTGTTATCGCCTGGTGACGGAAGCTATTTTAATAATAATAACGCCAATGTGATTTATGAAATCAATGTAATTATTCCAAGACTCAATTATACTCCTAAAGTTTAAATATTTTAATTCAGTAAACAAAATATTATCAAACACAAAAACCATCCATGGTCGTATTTTTTAATCATTGTATTCCTTATTAGGCCCGCCACATACAGTCGCGTTCAGGCTTTTACGTTATTGGATATATTGGATGTGATCTTTACAAATATTTTCGGACAGAACAGCTAGTAAGAAAATTATAGACAAGCAATCATAATCATTCATAACTTATCTACTAATCATAATGGCAAACGCCATAAGACGAAAGAACGTCGCTACAAAGTTACGTCAGTCGAATAGCAAATGAACGAATGGATGATTGATTTTCCTTTGAGGATTTTTCGAAAACAATATTTAGGTATGCGTATTTCATTTACAGCCAAATAAATAAAATAGGAAATTATATTACTTACTTGTGATACGGTTATTTTATCGCGATTGCGGTATTTTTTACGTCGGAGAACGCTATTTTGGTTTGTGCTGCCAACATGTCAATCGGCTGTCACCGCCTGAGCGCGAATGATTGAAAACTGTTAACTTTTCCCGTTTTGACACAGTTTTGGTAGCGACACTTTCAAGCGCCCCATGCCTTGTCCCCTACTATTGACGTCTGTGATTTGTAGGTATGTCGACGATTTCATTGTCTGTGCTTTTCTGTTCATTCCTGTAACAGAGATCTCTGGTTTTGGCTACGAATAAAAAGTCGCGAATCTAAAATCTTTATTATTTATTCACATACATCGAATGCAGAAATAAGGAGCTAGATCAAAGCCCCAGGCTCGCCTCCTAAAGTACTTACCTACTACTTAAGCCACAGTTTGTATATGTACAAAAACTAATTATTAACAACAATTGACTATGTCGCTCTATAGGACAAAAGTCAAAATTACTAATTGGGTCAATCATTTTTATTTTTTATTTTTAATGTTTTGAGTTGTTTTTTCAGTTATAAATTATTTTATTTGATAGATTATTTATTATACGTATTTAATTTATATTACGATTCAACAAAGAGCAGAGCTCTACAGGGTGTAACAGAAGGGTGTATAGTCACATTATGTTAGGGAGGCCATTCTGAGCAACTTATTTTTCATTGCTCCATACATTTTGGTCCGGGCGGTCAGCTGATTTGTATAGAGAAGGAAACTTGATGATTGAAAAAAAGTTGATTGACCCAATTACATTTTTTTTTTACAAAAACCTAGTGAAAGTAAATATAAAATTACTTGTTTCTTGTACGATGGTGCGGAACCCTTCGTGCGAGAGTCCGACTCGCACTTGACCGATTACTTAAGATCCCGTACCCGAAAGATGCCAATTTCCCGCGAAAATTCCTCACGGGGAATTCACTACACAAAACACGCCACGCGGCTCAGATCAGAACTAGTTACACCAGCACACAATTTTTAAAATTAAAGGAGATTACTATACAGGGTGTAACAGAAAGGTGTCGTCATATTTTACGGGGTTGTTAGGTAGGAACATCATTCCGAGCAACTTTCACTATGAAACCGATTTGATCAGAGCAACTTAAATTTTCACTTCTCTATACAAATCAGCTGACCGCTCGGACCAAAACGTATAGAGCAATGAAAAATTAAGTTCCTCTGAACAAATCGGTTTCATAGTGAAAGTTGCTCAGAATGGCCTCCCTAACAACCCCCTAAAATATGACTACACCCTTCTGTTACACCTACAAGGCGTGGTTTTTTTGGTGTTTCTTGTACCACTTACGAAACCTATCATGTGTTGGTCCGACTCGCACTTGTCCATTATTTTATATACAACAATGGTTACGTATAGACAAATGTATCACACGGAGTTGCTTAGGTGCACAACCGTCTCTGCCCGAAGCCCACGGCCCTCGATGTACCACATCGAGATAAAGTTTTAACCGTATGAAAAAACCGAAAGACCAGGCCCCCGATTCTCGCGCTATCGAGATCATCTCCCCAGTCGAGATATCGGTTTTGATACCGCCTAAATCTGTCGAAAACGATCTCGATTTATATTTATAACCATCGAAAACGGGTCAAGATATCTCGGTTGGTCGAAAGGCTAGTCGTAAGAATAGCTTTTTCTTTTTTTTTGATAGAGATTTCGGTATCTCAAAATCGATATTTCGACCATGGACATGATCTCGCTAGCGCCAGTATTGCCCGCAGGAGGCCGATTCTCACCCATTAGACTCTCAACGCGTATTCGACAAATGGGAGGAGCTTCGTCTTTCGATAGGCAAAGGTCGTCGTTTATGTCCTTGGCCTATTATAATTGAAACAAAAAGTAAACTTTAGAAAAAACCGACTTCCACAAACCCTATTTGATTAGATTGAGTTTAATACAAACTGTTACCCCTTATCCCCCCCCCCTTGGGGACTTAATTTTTTAAAATCCCATCTCAGTGCTACCCCACGCTACTAAGGAACCTCTGTACAAAGTTTCATGGCTCTAGGTCCACCGGTTTAGGCTATGCGTTGCCTGCCCGTCAGCCACGCATTGTATTTGTACCTAGTATTGAGCAGTTCTGGTGGCCTTATGTGGTCTTCATCAGCAGTTCCGCATCACAATATTATGCTTACCGTGAGTAAATGCACGAGTTATTACTAAAAACTTAAAATCACTGTAGGTCTGCCTATAATATTTGAAGAGTTCCCTCGATTTCTCCAGGATACCATCATCAGATCCTGACCTGGTGTCAATGGGACCAATGGGAAGGTAAACCGCTATCGGCTATAGGCGCTATCGGGGCACATACATAAAAAAAAACATCCGGACGAATTGTAAACCTCCTCCTTTGGGAAGTCGGTTAAAAAGACGAACCACCTCCCACTTGTCTTAATTCGACAAATTTGCTCTAGAAACGAGAATTGGCCTCCGGGTCGTTTGTGGACGTTGGACGATCAAGTAGACTGCACAGTTGTATACATAATTAAGTTTAATTATTTACTGCCGCTGACAGTTATGATTTAATTATTAGTATTGATTTGTTTGCACCACAGGGTGCTCTGCTCGTCCCATACACATTAGAATTAGTAACCCTTCGTAAAAAAGAGATGGTGTGAGGAGTACGATTTGTACTTTAGATATACAGATAGATATAGGATTTAGATATTTAGATATAGATATAGGATTTATTCTAAGATTAGCGCCACCTAGAAGTATGTTAACTGAAACCATAGCGTTTAAAGTACAAATGTTACTCCTCATGCCATCTCTTTTTTACGAAGGGTAACTAATTCTAATTTGTATGGGATGAGCACCCTGTGGTAATACCAAATCTCAGAAAAAAATATATACTAAACTACCGAAAACCTCTTAGCGACTTTTCCGGAAAGTCAGTGAGAGATCTAACCTATTTCAGTCGGAGATTCACACACCTGAGTCCAGGGGTAGGTGTATTTCGAATTTCTTCTTGAAACTATTTTGGCATGTTTCATTCATCATACTTTGGACGAAATATAAAATTTTTTGGAAGTCCTAAATTAACAGACAGACAGAACCGCCTCGGGACTCAGGGGGTTAATGCCCGATTTCACCAACAGTTAGGAGCCACTTAGCTCTTTTTCTTAGCTGTCTAGCGATTGTTTCCGAGGCCAGCCCCTTAGGGAATTCCCTAGTAGCTTAGATGTCCCTTAAGCTTAGGTGAAAAACAACCGTAAAGTGGCCTTTGAGAGGAATTAAAGTGTCCCCTAAAAGATAGGAGTTGTTAGTGAAATCGGCCATAAGTGTGCTGTAAAAAATATTCAGAAAATTGACTCGTTTTAAGTCCTAAATATCAGGGGCCCTGATGCTGCTCTGGGGAACGCGTTTAAATTGGAACGCCACCGCTTCTAAAACGCCCGAAATGGCGTCATTTGGTATTCCGGTAACACATCGCAAATGGATTGCCAGTATTCGCAAGGCGTTTTTGAGGCATTCTCGCGCCCTTGCAAATTGCTAATGGAACGCTTATTTTAGTAGCCCCAGGTAAGTCATAGGTCGTCGTCCGTATCGGTGTCGTCTTCGCTGAGCTCGAGGCTGGCGGGCGCGGCGTTGAGCTTGCCTCTCTGCCGGCCGCGGGCGGTGCTAGAGTCGAGTGAGAACGCGTACGCCTCGTAGTCAAGGACTTCGCTGTCGCTGAGGTGAGAATCGCCTTCCACGAAGCTCGCGAACCTGGTGGTGGATGAAAACTAGTTTTACAATACGGTACTATTGCGCGTGTAAGAATAAATCTAAGAATGCATCTCCGAGGTAGATACCCGAAACGCTTAACGAGAATCGTCGATATTACTCTATAATAATTTTATAATTCAATTTGAAAAGCCAGTTCGTCATTTGACTAAAACATCATTAGCCATTTTGATTCCGATTGTCACGATAGTAACCATCGACGTAAATTAGTACTTGGTCTTTGCAGTCGTCGTGTGTTTACTGTCGGAGTGATGTCACGAGCGAAACATCATGGCGGCTAGCGTTTCCGCGCGACAATGCACTATCGTAAATTAATTAATGATTTTATGGCAGTTATCGGTTTCACAAAATTGAAATAAAATTTTCTGCTCATTTACAACGGCCTCAAGTTTTTTCTTTAAAAAAGTTTCCACAAAAGCAATAATACCCTATTGCAGCCTTTGATGGATAGCGCGGACAGCAAATACTGTAACTATGACCAAGCTTAAAGGCCTCGAGCTTAGTTAAGCTAAGCTCGAGGCCATCATGGAATGGCCAGCAGTGCAGTCATTGCGTACCAAAACATACTCGTATTGCTTAATATGTGACCATTATTTCGTCAACCTTCTTTGAGAAAAATCGACCTTGCCGCGCTACTCAAAAGGTGCCAGTTGCTGGGGGCGCAAGTTCTAGCCAACATAATGCAAAACCCGTTCCACCTTTCGCATTTCGTTGGAAAGCAGGGCCGTAAGTCGCGTACACGAATGGTGATAGCTATAGCGAGGCGCAGAAAGCCTGTTATGGCTTGCCGACGGTGCCGAGACTAGGAGTGGGTCGTCTTCGATTTTTTCAAAGACGAAACGAAACTGGTTTTCCCGGTTCGAAAACGGGTGTTCAAACGGTTTCGTTGGCGACTGGTTTTGATTTGAAGAACGAACTCGAAGCGGTGTCGGCCTAAACCGGTGGAGCGAAAACAGTCGGTGCGCGGACGAAACGAAAGCGGTCGGCGCTAAACCGGTCGGTGCCAAACAGGTCGGCACGAAAATAGTCGGTGCGCGGACGAGACAAATGAGCTCAAAGCGGTCGGCGCTTAACCGGTTGGTGCCGCCGACTGGTTTAGAAGTACTGCTTTTCCTGAGAACGAAAAACGAGTTAGTCGTTCCTGGAACGTAAACGGTATTTTTAAACGGTGCGTCTTTGAAACTCTAACTCCTAGCCGAGACGCGCGCCGGCTACAAACAAACCGGACTTCGCGCCCTCGCTATAGCCATCGGCATGCGATTCCGTACGCGACCAACGGCCCTTTACTTCCGTGGTACCTCTTGGAGTCGTCCAGCTTCATCATGATGCGCCACTGTTGACAGTCTGGGCTCGCGCAGTAGCGGCGCAGGCTGTCGAGGGCGTGCTTGGTCTCGCGCGCGCCCTGCTCGTAGTACTCCGCGTTGGAGAGCAGGCGCGCGCGGGGCGGGAAGCGGCGCCGGCTGCGGGGGGCGGGCAACAAATATAAGTCCTTTGACCTTGAAAGATTTTTCATGATTCATGATTATCATAAAACCAAGCAACTTTAACAAAGTTTAACTATTAATAATTATAAAAAGGCTTTATATCTTAATTTTAAGTTAATTTTCGTTCGATTAAGCTCCTTGGATTTACCGAAATCATCCAATATCTTTCAAGGTCATCGGACTTCATTGTTGGGGAATACTGTACCAGCCTATCGCTGGATTCTAGGCATCTTTGGGCTCTGCGCAGTGATATTAGAGTAAGAGGTAAAGTCCATAGCATAGTATCTGTGATATACCATTATGAGTAGTCGTGTAATTATGTATTTACCGCATTAGTTCTATGCCTGTAATGGTAGATATTAATAGATAAATAAATAAATAAATAGTATAGTGCAGTATACTCACAAGTAGCTCTTGATTGAGATCTTCAGTGACTCGGGGAAGTACTTGGCGAGCAGTGAGACGACGATGACGGCGGCCGACGCCTCCTGGTACTGGCTGCTCAGGAATATCATCAGAACGCCGGCGCCCTGAAAACAGAGGCACAGATTAGGCAAAATTAGACAAGATAGATAGATGAGGTGGGATGCCCGCTGAACACAGGCGGGTGATCGGTCCTCTATTCACAATTCATCCAATTCACAGTCTTTGAGCGCCGCCGATTTCCTTCCAAATCTACCTGTTCTTTTTATAAATTCTAGTATGTCGCTCAGTTTGAGGTTTGCTAGGTTAAAGTTACTTTACTTTATACTTTATTGCACAGAAAACATAATACAGACACTTAATATTGGAAAAAAACATGTACAAAGGCGAGCTTATCTGTAAAAAGATCTCTTCCAGCAAACCTAGGATGGAGAGGATTATTTATTAATGTTATCCATCCGTAGTGGCCGCCATCTTACGTTTGAGTACATGACGCATTCCCCCAAAATGTGCTGGCTGGTCTCCTCCAGACCACAATATGAATATGAAGGGTTTTTTAAATCAAGAAAACCTGTCCACATTGAGTGAAAGCTACAGTTCAGTTCAGTTCAGTTCAAAAATTTTATTGACCATAAAATCATACATATTACTTAGTCAACGTCAATATAATATTAATATTTTTGTATACTACCGCCCGTTCGGAAGTTGTGGGCTTAGGGATGGAGCAAAGAAGGGCAAGAAACCTCCCCCGTACCTCTTTTAAAATATCAAAACATAAACATTTACTTAGGGACATACGGTACATTGCTTCTGGCACCACACTAGGATACCATGTGTCGTGGGAACCAGAAACAGCGACATCACAAACATGTAAACATCACAGACCTGGTTTTTTTTTTGTTGTTCTTTATCCCCAGCCGGGAGTCGAACCCGGGACCTCTTGCATGGCAGGCAGAACCACAACCGCTGCGGAACAGAGGTCGTCAAAACACGTGGCATTGGCGAAATTAGCTTTAAAGGGCCCTTTCACATAAAGGCGTTTTCGTCGCGCGACAGACGCGCTTCGGAAGCCCGTCACATTACAGCGTTTGCAAAGCGACTGTTACGCGTTTTCAATTTGTATAAATTCCCAGACGCGCGACTAAAATGTCTAGATGTGAAGTTGATAAACAACTATCTACAGGTGTAACAGAAGGGTGTAGTCATATTAAAGGGGGTTGTTAGGGAGACCATTCTGAGCAACTTTCACAAAGAAACCTATTTGATCAGAGCAACTTTATTTTTCATTGCTTCATACGTTTTGGTCCAGGCGGTCAGCTAATTTGTATAAACAAGTGAAAATTAAAGTTGCTCCGATCAAATTGGTTTCATAGTGAAAGTTGCTCAGAATGATGTCCCTATGAAATGAAATGAAATGAGTTTATTTGTTTGATTTTTGGTTACAATGTAGGTCTTAAGTTTAATATTACGTGTCGCAAAAATCTGCCACATAAGGCGTACAAATATTATTAAAGTCATTATAACTACGATTATACATACTTTCTCTCATTTACCTAAATACCTAGCTGTCGTCTCTTTACCATTTTAGATTGTCAAAATAATCAAAAAACTCTTTGATTTAACAACCACCTCAAATATGACTACACCTTTCTGTTAAAGCCTGTAATATAGCATATTATATTCTAAGATAGCTTGACCTTCACCCATCTGTTACTGTTAGCTTGACCTTCACCCACCTGTTACTGTCATGAAACTTGGTTTTTATCACATTTTGTATGATAGATGTTATTGCAAGTGGGTTGCCTAGCAAAATCCTGGCAAGGCTATGATTAATTAATTAACGGTCAAGTGCGATTAAGACTCGCGCACTAAGGGATCACACTTGTAGACTGCTACCTCTCGCAACTGGTGCAATTAAGTATCTTAGACCATACCATACCATACCATTACCATACCTTTTAAGTAGTTTCAAGTCCGGCCTAAGACATGAGGATTAAACTAACTAACTAACTACTAAGACATGAGGATTAAATACGAGTATTCCTTCGGGCTCCCCTCACCTGAAGGGTCCACATGACCAGATTCTTGCTGCGCTGATCCCTAGGCGGGCCGACCCGGTAGCAGACCAGGAAGCTGACGAATCCCATGGCCAGCGAGTACCAGAACAGCTGCAGCTGATAGTGCTGGAGGATGGAGCGCAGGTTGTCCCAGAACTGCTGGAATATGTACACGCCGACCGTCCAGCCGCCGATGAGGAGGCCGTAAGTGAGGGTCTTCTGGAAGTTGGAGATTGACGTCACGACCTGCGCCCTATTTTCGAAATCATCTCCCCAGTCGAGATATCGATTTTGATACCGCCCAAATCCGTCGAAAACGATCTCGATTTATATTTATTTCGATCGAAAACGGCACGAGAATAGCTTTTTCTTGTTTTTGATAGGGATTTTGATCTCAAAATCGATATTTAGACCATGGACATGATCTCGCTTGCGCGCCAGAATTGCAGTCGTGATCATCTCCGTCGATTCGACATACCGAATATCTCCATCAAGAACAAAATAATGCTATTCTTACGACCAATCGAGATATCGCAACCCGCTTTCGAACGAAAGTGATTATCGGTTTTGATCGGATATCTCCGTCGTCGATACAATCTCGATTCATATTTATTTCGATCGAAAACGGGTCGAGATATCTCGGTTGGTCGTAAAGCGGGTCGTGAGAATAGTTTTGTTTTTTTTTGTTTTTATGGATATTTCGGTATCTCGAATCGATATTTCGACCATTAAGATGAGCCTGTAAAGGTACGCATAGAGCTGTTTCGCTCGATCCGAATCCGATACGAAATCTTAAAATACACTCCGGAGTAGTCCTTTTTCTATGGTAGTTTACGCACTAGCTCCGTCCGTCATCCGTGAATTGCCATTCATGAATCTGCGGCCTAATTTCACGGATTCGGATCGGTTCTGCTGGAAAATGAACTTAACGCCCAGTTTCCGAAAGGAAAATTAGCCATGACAACTTCTTAAATTCTTGACAAACTCATTACAGCCAATCACATGCCGCCGCTATTTTGAATTAATCTTTTATATGCTGCCTTTTACATTTGACCACGTCTACCACCTGAGTCATTCTGTCCTTAATTTAGAACTTAAAAAAAACGATTTTGTCCGAACTATGCTGCAACATGCCAAAATTGTTTCAAGAAGATATTCCAAAACATTTCTACCCCGGGACTCAGGACGGTAAGAAACTGGGGGTCAATTACATGTCTAGGACTAACATACCTTCGGTAGCAACTTGCTGACGTAATAGACCAGGACCATGAAAGAGGCGGTCACCCCGATCAGTATGCCACTGAGATAGAAGAACACGGGGTTGCCGCAGAGCGAGCGAGAGGCGAATATCAGAGCCAGACCGAGGAACATGAGCAGAACCCGCCAGATGTCCACCCCTGAAAATACCACGTGTTACCAGTGGCCTGTCAAGTCCAAATAGATACTTTTTTAGAACTGTAAAACGGAACATTTGTTCCAGAGTTCTATGAAATAACGACAGTGACGTCATGTAAAAGTGTCATCAAATGCTGTCTTTTTTTGCACAAAATTTACTTTTGCTGGAAATATACAATTCTGAGAATTTCAAGCCATTTTGTACATAATGGATGAATTGGATTGGATTACCTTGGACGCAAGCCTATTAAAGACTTTCTACTAACAACAAAAAACATGTAATACAACAAATACAAAATGTTAATATTTTGTATTTGTTGAACAAAATAAACAAAACAACTGAACCTCCAGGCCTAAAGGTGCCCAATAAATACACTGGCAGTGTTACCGTGATGCACAGCGAGTCAGATTCTCTGGACCAGGAAAACCCCGGAGTGGTTGTCAAATTTCAATTGCACTTTTTTTATGGTGCCTGAGATACAAAAATTTGGCTTTTTCGTGTACACCTGTGAAACATGTCCAATGATAGAGAATTTAATAACAAACAACAAGATATTTGACAAAATGTTGTAAATAAGTAGTACCTAGTCTTTCTGAGACAATCCAAGTTGAATATGTAAATAAATGACTGAATTACATATTCAAACTGAATTATCTCAGAAAGCCTATTATTTAAGAAAATTCGTCAACGAATATTTGCTGTTTGTAGAATATTTGCTGTTTGTAATTAAATTGACAATCGATGGACATAATGTTTTAAAGGTGTACACGAAAAATACGACATTTTAGGGAATTTCAACTAGATAGAGTAGGTATCTCAGAAAGGTTTGATGTTTTTTACAAGCTTGGTCAAGCTCTATGATTAACATGGTGCATGACGCTTACCTTGAAGGCCTGTATTTTCTTTTCCCATGGCATCACATTAACGGAAACACCAAATAAAAGTAGTCAAGCAATACTTACTTATAATTTGCAGTTCAATACCATGCTTTTGCTTAGTATTGATGGCCATACAAGTAGTATTGAACAGTTCCAGAGACACACTTCTTTGTGTTTTCTTTTGGAATGGGTTCACTACCGACCAGCCATAGCTATCTTCCGTGTAGTCTTTGAAGACTTCATTTGGTGTGCTCCCGATGTATTGGCTGAATTCATCATTCTTGATTTTGATGTTGAACTAGAAGTTGCAAGTTTTCGTCAGATCATTTTAATTTATTTATTTAATTTATTTATATAACAACTAATAAAAACTTAACTACTACAGAGAGTGCCAAAAAACCATTTACGGTTTGTCTAGGCACTGGATGTTCTTTACCAAACGATGTGTATTAAACATACATACTTACATGAGTACAAATTATAAATGTGTAAGAATAATTATAAAATTTGATATTGCAGCTGCATAACATTAGCACTCTTTGTGCATGACCACTTTCCAAATCTTTTCTTTTGCAGCTAGCAGGGAGCTTCTTTTGGGTTGCATGGGAAAATAACCCTTACAGTGGTCTTCCACAATGATTGCCAATAATCAGGAAGCACTTATCTAGTGGAGAGTGCATAGATACATTTTTCTTTGGAACGTTTGGAACACAACTCACCAATTTACGGGCGACGGGGGACGAGATAAGAGAGCTGTGATTGGTCAACCGGTGCAAAACTGTCTGGCGGCCTGTCATCGTACATAGGTTGCGTATGCGAACGTTTGTTGTATACAACAACCGTTTGGTGAGCCGCATTCCCCCGCAATTGTGCCCAAGTTTAGTTATACTTTTCTCGAGTTGACTCAACCCGACCTGGGCACTTAGCACTTCTAAAATACCATAATTTACATACATAACTGTCATGTTGTTACCTTAACAGTTTGCCACAGAGAGAGAATGCTCTTTGATGATCCTGGGTAACAGTAGATATCAACAAGTTGTTTCACAGAAGGTATGTCTCTGTCTATGTGTGTGGGGCCACCAAGCCAATGTACTGGGAAAAAGATAAGAATATTGGAGACATCCTAAAATCATGTCACAGAACATTTCCTTGGATTGGATGATAAATGATACTCTTAAACTGTAAATTATTTATTTCAGGGCAAGTTAATTGTATGAAGGCGATAGTATGGCGTTGATGACATCCTTGATAGTTTTTTGTTTAGTGTCACGGATTTTTAGGATCCGTACCTACACACAGCGATTTTTTACGCGCGAATCAAAAATTCGCGAAAAAAAATCGCTAAAATATCTGCGGAAAAAAAATCGCCAGTGCGGCCACTACCATAGTAGTTATTTTCAATTTTTCAATTCAATTCAAATGTTTTTATTTCAAATAGCAAATTGTATTGCATGTGTTACAGAATTGCGGGAAAAATTTCGCGCAGAAAAAAATCGCTGTGCGTTTAATGTATGTACGGGCCCGGAATATGGGTTTGGTTAGAGTGTATTCAAATAAATTAAGCAGCAGAGTATAAAATATTTAAAAATACCATCGTAGCTAGAAGGGCCCCCATGTGCCGGTTCAGCGCCAAATATCAATAGCAGAACAGGGAGGAAGCGTCCCAAATCCGTAAAAGCCATTTTGACTAGATAATGTATCCGTTTATCAGATATTTGGCTATTTCACTATGAGACACGCTTGAAGGTAAACTCTTATCATTATTATAAGACACTCTGTATACGCGCGTTTTCCTCAAAAATTCGCTAAAATTCGCTTGCAGGAAGAAATGCACAAACAAAACAACAAAACAATGGTTTTTTTCTATGATTCACTTCACAGACTGTGGTTGTTTGTGGTGTTTTGTTCTGTGGTGGTCCGAAACGCTGTAAAGAGGACGATTCGCGCAAACTCAGTGCGCAATTGTACGTGATATTGACGTGACGTGAGTGAGTGAACCCGTCTCCGTGCGTGACCCGTAACTTGGACGTGCGTGAGTAAACTGCCGGTGCCGCTACCCGTGACGTGAGTCCGTGACAGTCCGTGAAATAACATCATGAGTGTCTTAAAAATTAGAGAGAAGCATTCGGAACATGTCTGTCTTAAAATGTTGCCAGCTTAGAGACATTGTCGCTAGAAATGGCGACTTATGATTAAGCGAAAAAAAAGTTTTGGCGCAAATAAATCTACGCTTCAGAGTATAGCGGACGGTGGATGGAGAGAGGTTGCGTGAGAGTAGTGAAGAAGGTCAACAGAGCCGAGTCAGGCCTGCTGACACGACAACAGCCAGTTTATCACAATAATTTGACGCCTGTCTATCTACCACTGACTGATCACTGCACTGAAATTAAACACTCTTATTCGTATGGTATTGAAGAACTAATTTAATCATATCATCCAATGGTACTTATCCTAACACATAAAAATCTCGATAGCGCGAGGCAGACTACAGGCAACGCCATCTAGCCATAGCTGCGTAAACATGCCGCCAGCCAAGGACGATATAGTCCTTTAAATCTCTGTGGACTGTATAAAAGGTAGAACACATAACTTAGTAATAGGTCGCTTAATAACTTTTTGAAGACATTTCACATTAGTAAAGGTCCGCCATGCAATGTGTTTTTGTGAGTCTGATCAACAATTAAAGACGCTAACTTCGATTTACCAGACACTACTACAGGATGTTTAGTATCATATGGAAGTGGAGCATTCTTAAGACGTCCACCAACTCTAATTATCTCATCAGTATCCAAGAATGGATGAAGAAAGTATAACGGACTTTTCTTTTTTACAGTTTGTCCATGTGATAAATCATGCAACTCATCTGAAAAATATCGATTCTGTGAAATCTTTATACATGCGTTCATTGCCCTCTTCAACTCTCTTGTTACTAGAAACCTTGGCATTTCTTCTAGTCTATCGTCAGCGGAATCGATGTTTTTCTGTTGTGCCTTTCTCTTGCAATTATGTACAAATCTAAAACAATATCCTATCACACGTTTCAGTTTTATCAAGTTAGAATATTTGTGCAGAAGAAACTCTTCATCTACATCATCTACAGCCATATGTACAACAATCTTCTCTTCTAAATCAGTCTCATGTATCCTACTAACACATGAAATAGGATGTGGTGAATTCAACCATTGTGGTCCGGTCCACCATAGTTCATGTTGGGCTAATTGTGCTGGTGGCAAACCTCTAGAGGCACAATCCGCAGGGTTGTCCTTTGAACTTACGTGGTGCCACTGTCCTGGCTTTGTGACATTCAAAATCTCCGCGACTCTATTACCCACGAAAGTTTTCCAAGAATTTGGATGTTTCTGAAGCCAAGCAAGAACTATGGTCGAGTCCGTCCAGCCATATATTTGATCATCGGGTATATCTAAACAGACTTTAACTTTGTGTAACAGTTTTGCTGTCAATACAGCCCCACACAACTCTAAACGTGGCAACGTAACTTGTTTTACCGGTGCTACCTTGGTCTTGGCTGATACCATTTTAACTTCTACCGTATCATCTTCCCGAGTAATGCGTACAAAAACTACGCCTCCAAATGCAGTTATAGATGCGTCACTAAACCCATGCAATTCTACTCGTTTTATGGTTCTGGACATACCGATCCAACGGGGCAAGTAAATAGTTGACATTGTGTTAATTTCCTCTCGATATGTCAACCATTCTGTTTTGACATTATTTGGAAGTTCGTCATCCCAACCAAGACCAAGCAGCCACAGCTTTTGTAAAAACATCTTAGCAACTATGACTACAGGAGACAACCAGCCCAGAGGATCATATATTGTCGCAACATCAGACAATACACTTCTCTTTGTTACCTTTGGGGAGACAGATGGAAGCTTCATGTTCAATTCAAAACAATCACTACTTGGGTTCCATCTGACACCCAATGTTTTTACAGTTTTATCCATCTTTATGTCAATAGTTTCTCGTGTCTGGCTGTTTTCTGTATAATACTTTAACGGAATTTGCATTCCATTTATGTAACACGAACCCCCCCTTGTTTGACAGATCAATAAGCTCCCCTGACAATTGAATAGCTTCATCGACAGTATCACATCCACATAAAATGTCATCCATATAACAATCACTTTGTAAAACACTAGCAGCTTTAGGGAACTTATCACTTTCATCACTAGCTAACTGTCTCAATGTTTTGATAGCAAGGTATGGCGCACAAGAGGTCCCGTAAGTTACGGTGAGTAGGCGATAATCCTGTATGGGGTCCTCTGGCTTACTCCGCCATACGATCCTTTGATAGTCCACGTCGTCTTCTCTCACGAGAATCTGTCTGTACATCCGTTGTACATCGGCCACTAAACAAATGTTGCGTTTTCGCCAACGCAAGAAGATGTCACGGATGTCATGTTGTAGTGATGGACCAATCAAAAGTTGTTCGTTTAGTGATGTCCCTGTACTCGTCTTTGCAGAACCGTCAAACACGACTCTCAACTTGGTTGTAGTACTCTCTTCTCGCAGTACGCCATGGTGTGGGAGGTAGTATGTCTTGGGCTTGTGTATTTCATCCCTAGGCACTTTCTCCATGTGCCCTAAGTCCTCATACTCCTTCATGAATCCGATGTACCGTTGCTGAAACTCTCCATCCCTTTGGAAGCGGCGCTCCATGTTCATCAAACGTTTGACAGCAACTTCTCTCGATTCTCCTAGTTGTGCTCCTTTCTCGTCTACGAATGGTAAGGCTACTTTGTAACGTCCTGAGGATGTGCGAGAATGTGTCTCTTCGTAAATCTTCTCACACTGTTTTTCGTCTGTTGTCATTGTGCGTTTCTCTGTGTGTAACTCCTCAGACTCCCAAAACTTCTGTAATAGGTCATCGACCTCTAGTTTGTTGTGCATCACCACTATATCTTCTACTTGTGTGTTAATCCCTTGTACTGCTCCTGAGACTATCCATCCGAGTCGTGAGTTCTGTGCCAATAGTGTCTCAAATTTCCTTAAGCCATCCAGCAAAATCTGTGCGTATATCTCAGCTCCCAATAACATGTCTATACCACCAGGCTTACAGAAACCAGGATCCGCTAGTGTCAACTCTCGAATCCCTGATCCCGGTTCTGTTGTGAATTCCCTGCTAGGTAGTATAGATTGTAGCGATTTGAGGATGTGTGCTTTCACTTCTGCTACCGACTCTTCTGAACTTAGTGAAAACAGTGCGAGTTCTATCTGCGCTTTCGACACTGTAGCCATAGTAGAATCTACTCCAGTAATCTTGCTGCATACTCCAATCCTGCGTAAGCCCAGTCTTTGCGCTGCTGATTCCGTTATGAAGGATGCCTGAGAACCTTGATCGATCAGCGCACGCAGTATATGTTTTTGTCCATCACGATCCATTACTCGCACTAAGGCAGTGGCTAGCAGAACTTGGCTCTTAGTCGACTCAACTTTGTGAACAGCTATTGGTGTTGTTTCTTCTTCCGGTTCCTCTTGTGTGTGTGAGCACTGTTGTGTAGTTGTGGGTTCATTCGAGGTGTGAAGAAGAGTGTGGTGTCTTCGACTGCATATTCTGCAAGTAGTTCTCTGTCTACAGAATCGCACCGGGTGTTTTGGTACAAGGCAATTAAAACAGAGTTGTTTTTCTTGCGCCAAATCTCTTCTTTGTTCAGATGTCATTTTAATGAACCCTTGACAGTGGTAAACATAGTGATCTCCAGAACATAACACGCAGCTGGGTTTGTTCTCCTGGTAGCTTGGTTTACCAACTGAATCTTGTGTTGTTAGCTCAGAATTTGTTGCGAACGTCTTTATCGGCTGGGGTCGTTGTGATGTGCGTGTATTATGTTCCTTCGTCTGAGTGACATTCAGGGCTTCTAGTGAACGAAAGCGAACCTCCATAAACTCCAATAGTTCCTCTGTTGTTGGAATGTCACGAGACGCTCCCAGTTTTTGTTCCCATAACCTGTGACTCTCGTTATCTAACTTCGCTACAATGATGTGTGTGACTATTGCATTCCAGCTCTTCGTGTGTACGCCGATTGTGTTTAGTGCGCTCAAGCACTCGTTTGTTGTGTCCAAAATATCGCGAATCCCTCTTGCTGTCTCTGTAGATAGTTTCTTTTGGTTCATCAGTCGTGTAATGTGTGCGTGAACTATCAACCTTTTGTTATCATATCGACTTTGTAAAAGTGTCAGTGCCTTCTCATAGTTTGCATCAGTCAGTGGAAACTGCCTCAATAATCCTTCTGCCTCTCCAGTTAAACTACTCTTCAAATAGTGGTATTTTTGAATATTGCTCAACGTTGAATTCGTATGAATCAACGACTTGAAGAGGTCGTAAAAACTCGGCCATTCTGTGTAATTCCCCGAGAATGTAGGTATTTTAATCGGAGGCAGTTTTGTCAACTTTTGTGTCTCTGTTTGGTGTGTGGCTTCCTTTACTGTGCTTGTGCTTATCTTGGGCAAACTAATTTCTGCTAAGTGCTCCTTCATCAGTGTTTTTAACTCCAAATAATCATCTTCGCAGGTGTAGAATGTGTCTTCAGTGAAATACCTCTCTGTTTTTCTTAACTCTGTGGTAGCAATTTTACTAATCTCTAGGTTTGTTTGTTTGTATGTTTCCCAGTTCGACTCTAGTAACTCTAATCTTGTTTCAATGTAACTTATTGTAACCCTACTCTTTGACTTTTTGTAATTACTGAGGGCTCGGCTTATCTGCTTTCCCACTTCTTCCTGTGAACTGACTAACTCTTGTAAAGACATAGTTCAAAATTTTACAAGTCTTTTTTTTCATTCAAAATTTTCACAAATTATTCTAAGTCTTTTTTCTATAGAGAATTTCTTGAAAATTTTCTAAGTCTTTTTTCTATAGAGAATTTCTCGAAAATTTTCTAAGTTCTTTTTTCATACAAAACTGCACCAGAATTTTTCTAAGTCACTAAAACTTCACTGAATTTTCTAAGTCTTTTCACTATGAAAACACTGATGATTTCTTCCAAGTGTCTGTCTGCCCTAGTAATGAGTTCCGTACTTACAGTCTTCCGCAATTTACCATTCCGTCACACTGAAATCCGTAAGCACTGCAATCCAATGAAACGCACTCGCACTTGTCACTTTTCACTCAATCCGGCTCGTTAAGGCCCAAAATGTCTATCTACCACTGACTGATCACTGCACTGAAATTAAACACTCTTATTCGTATGGTATTGAAGAACTAATTTAATCATATCATCCAATGGTACTTATCCTAACACATAAAAATCTCGATAGCGCGAGGCAGACTACAGGCAACGCCATCTAGCCATAGCTGCGTAAACACGCCTACACGCTCGTTTTGTTAATTTCACACTGCAGCCATTCACCACATCAAAAAAAAAACAAACAGAAAACAACAAAAACATTATCCAGCAGAAACCACCCGTTCTTAAAACGACACAGTTTGAGGCGGATGGTTGGTCAGCATGCGAACAACATTCGTTAGTACCCATCTGATGGGTGGCTTCTTGAAACGGAAAGTGTTTAGAGAGAAAATTCTTGAACCCATTATAGTTTGTACAACATAGCTAAACCTGTCCTGTGACAGATGTCATGAAAAACACGCCAATCAAGTATCTTATTTTACGACGGTGAAATGTATAGAGACAAATATCATACTTTATTGGCAAAAAGTGATTCTACAAGCCACTGGTATGCGCGCGGTATTAAAATTAAGACCAAACAAAATGTGCCCGGTGTTGCGTCTGGTATAAAAATGTACCACAATAATAATAATAATAATAATAATAATAATATAACTTTATTCCAGAAATAAAATTTCCATATCTTATAAACTAACACAAAAACATAAAACACATCAAAATAAATAACATTATAGGTAAAATATAAATATCAGTCTAGTTTGAGATCAGTGAATATAAAGCTAAGTAACAAAAATACTGATAGGGTGGTATAGGTACATTATAAAACAAACATGCAAGAAAGATATTAAGAACTTTAGGCAGAAGGCCTCACTGTTTGATATTGGAGCCACTGTCGATGGATGGGACTCCCGAGCCAAGATCGCGCGGCGCACACGACGGTGTTGGTGGAGGCGCGCAGGCGCGCGGCCGCGCCGGCGGTCACGTGGCGCACGAGCCCCGCCCAGCCGGGCAGGCGCGCCGACACGAACATCTCGGACGCGCTGCAGCAGCGCGGTAGGCGGTTCATTGCTCTCCAAGCGTTGTTGTACTGCACTCTCAGTCGGTTGTACTCTGCCTTCGTGTAGTTACTCCATAGCTCAGCCGTGTACAGAGTAGTGCAGTACGCCGTGAACAGCTGGCGCTTCGCGTTTTCGCTGCACCGATAGAAGCGTCGCGCCAGCATATTTCCTTTGACGCAGATTGCTCGCCGTTGTCGCTCTATGTCTCTATCATCATTCAGGTTCGAGTCGATGATGTGTCCTAGGTACTTGGTCTGCTCTACCCGTTGTAGTACCTGGTTTGATAGAGTAAGGGGCGGGACCGACGTCGGGGTATTTTTCGATTTAAAAATCATGTACTGAGATTTGCCGGCATTGTACTGCATATTGTTTTCCTGGGCGTAGGTCTCGCATGTATGTAGAAGGCGGCGCATGGCAGTTACAGAGGGCGCCAGCAGTACCATATCATCCGCGTAGCTCACGTGGTTCACGCACACGCTGTCCATGTAGCAGCCAACTCCGGTGTCCGCGAGACGTCGACTGAGCTCGTCCATGTACACGTTGAATAATACAGGGGAGGCTGTACCGCCTTGTCTCACCCCGCAGTTGAGTGGCATCGACTCTGATAGGGTGCCGTTCCATCTGACCACGTTGAGCTGCTGCTCGTGCCAGCGAGCCAGGATTGTGATGACATTTTCTGGAACTCCACGATGTCTTAATTTTTCCCATAGGAGAGAATGTGTAGCACGGTCAAAAGCCTTGCTCAGGTCCAGGAAACAAGCGTAGGTAGATGTTCGCCTTTCCTTGTAATACCCCGCGACTTGCTTTACGACATATACAGCAGTGGTCGTCGAGGAGTTCTTCTTGAAACCCATCTGATGATCTGAGCTCTTGAGGTGGTTTTCAGTAAGCGCTAGTAGGACCTTCTCGAATATACGAGCTACTATTGAGGCGAGTGCAATAGGTCTGTAATTGCCTGAACTGGCAATATCTTTTTGTTTGTTTTTGCACAGAGGGACGATAACGGTGTTGGTCATTGTGATTGGGAGATAACCTGTCTTCAATATGGCTCGGAAGAGACCCGCCAGTATCGTCGACATGGGTGCACCTGCGTACTGAAGATGTTCGATGGACAGTCCATCGAGGCCGGGGGATTTACCACGCGCTGTGGCCATGACTATCTTGTGAACGAATGTTGTAGTTATTGTTTTTACGTAGGAGTCCTGGTTCTCTAATGTTGCAGATGGTTGGTTCGCGGAAGTTAAGATAGGAGCGGGTTGAGTGAAATTATGTATAAATAAGTTAGCGATATCTTTGTCATTTGTAAGGCCATCTATATTGGATGGCAGAGCGCCACCGGGCTTACAGATCTTGTTTGTTTTCTGCCAAAATTTTGCAAAGTTTTTGTCATTTATGTTGCGTGCAATACTGTCCATCCTATGTTGTTCAATGTTCTGTTGACATTTCTTTAAAGCCATTTTAAAATTAGATCTAGTTGATTTACGTAGTTCGGCAATGTCACCGTCTCTTGGCTTACCGCTCGCGTTCCATAGAAGTAATGCGTTACGCGAGGCGGCGTATAAATCGGACACGTTCTCATTCCAGCCTGCGATAGACTTTGCCTTCTTTACTTGATTTTTCTTGTGTTTGAAAGCTTGTTGTGCTGATTGCTGCATTGCGGTAACAAGTAAGGCGAATGTGTTATCTATTTGCATTGATGATGCAAACTCACCCCAGAAACATTCTGTCTCTTTCATTTGTTGTTCTATGAGACTGGTATAGTGCTTTGTTTGCAACATAGAGCGTGGCTTCCATGCCGATTTGTTCCAGCTGCGGTTTTCAGGTATATTGACCTTGGTCAATCCTTTAATCCTGAGATGAATATGTAGAGGTCGATGGTCTGTCCACGAGATGCTGTAGTCTATGGTAATCTTGTTGATACATTTGCTTATAGTTTCTGTGGCTAGGCAGTGGTCGAGCCATGATGTGGTGCCATGCGAGTCGCTTACATAGGTATATGAATCAGGTGGTAGCAGATTCTGATCGGTTATATCGTAGCGGTATTCGGTGCAGAAAGTTGTCAATTCTCGTCCAAACTGTGTGCTGGGATCGGCGTTGAAATCACCTAAGATTAAGCAGGAGTTACAGTTGCTATCTTCTATAATGCTATGTATTTTTCCGAGGCATTCGGCATATTCATCAAAGTTGTCTGGTTTGCAAGTAGGTAAATACACACACACAATAAGCAGCGATTCATTGTTGGTGAGTGTGAGTTCAACAGCTACTAGTCTAGGAGTGTCTGTCTGTATATTGGCGCTGACCTTAAGAGACTTTTTGTAGAGTATGGCTGTTCCTCCGTACGGTCTGCCTACAAGTATAGTAGCCGACGTGTCGACAGCTGATGTTCCCACACCCAGATATTCAGGGTGTATATTGTCCAGAAGATGCAAATCACTAGGTAACAACCAGGTTTCTTGTAAAACAACGATGTCATTTGTATTGCAAAGATCAGTTACGAACTTTATGTTTCCTCGAAGAGATTTACAATTAACACTCACTATTGTCAGATCTTCCATTATAGCTGTTGTTCTGTAGGCTTAATGACGCGCTTCACACGAGCGATATACGCGTGATATCTAAACTGGCCGACGGTTATCCCGGGAGGCCACAGGTTGGCGTCCAAGAGCGTGGTCATCGTGTCTTTTCTGACGGTTATAGCAAAAGCGTTGCAATTGAAACCCTCGCGTTCTGGCAATAGTTCAATTCTAGCAATATCGTCTGTGAATTGTTTTGCGTGTTCCATTATCTCTTCACAAGTCGTATTTTTGGTGAATCCTGATGCGTACACCCTAGTAGATTGTGTAGTAGCTTTTATTTTGTTGCACATACCGGTGCCTTGTATGTTTGCAATAGAAAGTTTGGCTTTCTTTCTTGTGACAACTGTGAAGCCTTCATTTAATGGTTTTTGTCCGGCTATTTGTGCATAACTGGGTGAGGGTGGCGGAACGGCAGTCGAGTCGAGCTGGGTTGATGGCGATGGTGACGGCAGAGGCGGTGGCGGTGTGGATTCTCGCGGAACGGCTGACGAGTCAAGCTGGGCTGATTGAAGTTGTGTCGACGGCGGCGTAGGCAGTGTTTTCAGCGGCGGAGATAGTGGTGATGTTGGTGCTGTCGGTGGTTTTGACGGCGTAAGGTGGGTTCGCGGCAACGGCGAAGATGTGTGTGTATTGGTGGATGTAGACTTATTTGGGAGCTGGGCGTCTTGGTTGTTGGATATGTTATCACAATTAATATTATTCTTATTTGTGTCCGAAGGGATGCTGTAGTCAACATCGATGTCGTTGGTGGTCGAAGCTCGTTGATGCCGCACTTCTTCAATCTCGTCCTTGAATTTTAGCAGCTCCTCCATCGGGGCGCATTTTATTTGCAGGTCATTCACCTGTTTTTGGAGTAGAACAATAT